>JAOUZG010025848.1:2754446-2788334 GCA_026289955.1 Argiope argentata
TGAAAATAAATAATATTAGTAATTATCGCAATTTTTAAAATTTTCTAATTAAAGAAAGAAAATTAATTTTTTTATAAATTGAATATGCATTTTTTAAATAAATAACGGAAGCAACCTTGTCAAATATACTTGCAATATGAGACTTATCAAGAAAATATATAATAGTTGTTTGAAATACTTGTTTTTAAAAAGCTATTTTAACCCATAATATTTTAGAAAAAAATTTTTTTTTTTCATTTTGGATATTAATTCAACGCATATATATATATATATATATATATATATATATATATATATATATATATATATATATATTCTTTCACAAACAATACTGTAAAAGGTGAAAACCTCATGCAAAATCATACATTCCAAGCAATTACACTAAAAACTGTGTTTAATTTAACTTTTTTAACTATCAATATGCCTGAAAACACAGAGAACACCCTTTTTTTTTAAATTTTACGAAATATATTACTGATTTTTGCTATGTATTTTAAATGGCATCTTATTTTCTTCAGTTTCGTTTGCGGAATTCGAAAGCAGATCCTTGGCTGCCAACTTCATTATAACTGTTTTGTTTTAACCATGAATAAAAAGGTAAAAAGAAAACATTCAATTAAATTCAAAGGCATCGTCCACTGCTCGGAAATTATGACGTCCAATCAACAAGATTCCAAACAAACTCGAAATTCGTCCGTAACGATGTCACTCTTTTCACAGAATTCGCGGCGTTGTGAACCAATAATATTGCCCGATTTCTTTCACACTTGATGTAGATCTATAGAATAGGAATATGAGATCTGGAAGATATGCCATCAATCGTTTACTCCCTCCTCTTCCTTTTGGGAGTTATAAAATTTAAAAAGAACACTCAAACTCAACGACTGAACCCTTTTCGTCAATGTTCGTCGCCAACTTGATAATTTTGCCATGTTAAAGTGAAGTTAATCGATCAGAATGCTCTATCCTTATTATACACGCCTAATTTAAAATATTTTTGTTTACATTTATATTATTGAATTATATTTTTATAGCGGTAAGATGTTGTTCAGCAAATTTAATGGCACGGTATTGTGGCGCAACGAAGAAGTAAAAACATATTATTATTGAACTTTTAAGTTGTGTGATAAGTTGATTGACTAGTTAGATGACTGATGTTCGAAAGATTTGACAAAAGCTTTAGTGTTACTTCCATTTATCTTCCACCGTTATATTTAAACGTTTTAAATGTAAATTAACTGCAAATATTAAACGTTTTTGTCGATTTAATCATTACATACTGGTGACTACTGGACGTGATACTCAAGAATCAAAAGTTGTAGACAAAGGCGAAAACGAAGATGCAACATCGATCGCTGAAGTTAGCATTCAAGCCTCAGTGTTTTGGAAACCGGACCCAAAGATATGGTTTCTCCAATTGGAAGCTCTATTTCGAAATGCTACGGCAATAATGCTCAATTTCGAATATACGACAGACCAAACGAAATACATTTAAGTCGTGAGTTCCATTGATGCTGAAATATTACCCTAAGTTTCTGACATTCTGGCCAATCCTCCAAGGACTACAAATACGTGGTTATTAAAGACAGACTAATTGCCACCGTCACTGAAACCGAAACGCAAAAGATTCAAAAGTCTTTAACTGAGGTGGCATTGGGTGATAGAAGACCTTCACAGTTGTTACGTGAAATGAAAAATTTAGCTTCAGATAAGGAAATTGAAGCCTTTCTTAAAACTAGCTGGCTTTAGAGATTATCTAGGGCAATCTCGAGTATTTTATCCATCAGTGGCGACGATTTAGCCAAGTTGGCGACAATGGCCGATAAAATGTGGGGAAATAATATCCGCGTCATATCATAATGCCACTGTAGCTTGCTCTAGAAATGAAAATGAATGTTTCAGCTAAACTACAAGAGCAGATATCAAAGCTAACCCTACAAGTTAACGAACTGAATAAAAGATGATTCTAGATTTCAATATTTTAGATCCTACTCTAGAATAAAATTCTGTTAAAAGGCGTAGTATCGGAAATGAAGGTATATGTTATTATCACTCAAGATTTGTCGATCAAGTTTTCAAATGCAATAATCCTTGCAATTGGCTTAAAAAAACCAACGTTCACTCACAAGAAAATGTAACGGCCCGGTCGACTGAAGAGGCCAAATAAATTGCCGCCTCTTTCTTTTCGATAAGTCTAGCAGATCTTGTCGATATTGGGTTTGATGTGTCCGTTATTCCGCCACCAATACCAAATATATTGTCTCCATCAGGTTTTAAAATTTATGCTGTCAATTCAAGCTCAATTGTCGATATTACGCGGAAGCGCTTCATTAACCCAATAACACCATTATCAGATCCAACTAAATTAATTAAAGGCTCATCCTTATTTTTAAAACCCCTCGTTATTAATATTCTTGATCCAGGTATACATTGTCTACTAGGAAAATTCCAAAGCTCAGTTTTCTGAAAATATAGTCAAAAATAAAGTTACTGTCAGTAATAATGTCAACCATTCTATAATCACAAAAGGTCCACCTATAGCATCCTAACTTCATTAGATTGGCTCCAGATAAATTAAAATTGGGCAGAGCGGAATTTGCACACATGCCAGAACAGGGCATATGCTAGCAGCTGTTGGTCTAGCTCATAACACATGGTCGAGAAAAAGAATGGTGAGTGGAGGATGTGCGAGGGCTAATACCAGATCGGTATCCCATACCCCACCTGCATGATTTTACTCATCAGTTAGAAGGCTGTACTATTTATTCCACATTAGATCTCCATTGGGCTTATCAGATTCCCATAGAACCTGCAAACATAGAAAAAAAAACTATTTGTACACCATTCAGACTTTTCGAATTTCCCTTCATGACTTCTAGACTTCGTAATGCTGCGCAGACATTTCGACGATTTATGCATGCACTTCTACGTGATCTAGACTTCTGTTTCGTTTATCGAGATGGCACTTTAATTGCACATCGCACTAAAGAAGAACATTTACATCATCTAAGAATAGTTTTTGAGAAACTACAACATTTTCAATTAATCTCAAACCTCAATAAACGCAATTTGGCAAAACTTAAAGTTAATTTTGTAAGTCATGCTGAATCTTCAAATAGAATTTGCCCGACAGATGAAAATGTCAAAGTTATCGAATTTTGAAAAACCCAAAATAGACAAACAGTTAAGAAGGTTTTTGGGAATTATCAATTTTTATAGAAGATATATTCCTCAAGCAGCTCAACATCAAGCGAGCTTGTACAATTATTTAAAAAGCAGCAAAAAGAATCGAATCCTCAAATGGACTGACGAAATTTCAAAAGATTTATTGAAATCAGCAACATTTTTAGCTCATCCCGCATCATCTGCCAAACTTGCTCTCATGACAGATGCCTCTGATGAAGCACTGGGTGGAGTTGTGCAACAAATTGTAAATAATGATTGGCAATCACTTGGTTTCTTTTCCGTGACATCAACGCAAAGAAATTATAGCACATATGATCGGGAACTGTTTGCTGCACATTCGTCCACTAAACATTTCCGATACTTGTTCGTGAATTTACTTTATTCACGGATAGCAAACCACTAATTTATGCACTCCGTCAAAATTTGGAGAAGGTATCGCCCCGCTAACAGACATTTAAAACTCATTAGTCCGTTCACGTTAGAAATTTAACACATTTCTGGAAAACAAAATATTGTTGCTGATGCCTTATCTAGAAGGGCGGAAATTGGAATTTCATCACAAATTGATTATGAATTCAGAGTTGAAGCTCAAGAAACATACACGGAGTTAAAAAAAATAATTTCATATCAAAACTCTTCATTGAAAAAAATACTAAAAGTAATTTCGAATTATATTGTGATATTTCACTAAAAATTAAAGACCATTTATTCCAGCCAAATTCTGGAAAATGGGATTCCAGAGTGTTACCAATCCATCCCATTCCGGAATCAAAGCAGCAAATGTAACATTAGCTTCATCGAAATTTGTTGGGTCATCCGTCAACAAGGATATTCGCAATTGAACAAATAATTGCTTAAAATGTCAAAAATCCTAAATAACTAAACATGTCCACACTCCACTGCAAAGTTATCCTACAGCAAGCCAACGATTTCAAGAAATTAACCTAGATCTTATTGGTTCTTTGTCACCATCGGAGGGATTTCGGTATTGTCTTACAATAATTGACCGCTACACACGATGGGCTGAGGCTATTCCTTTACCTGACATCCGAGCAGAAGCAGTAGCTGATGGTTTACTGAAAAATTGGATTGCCCGTCATGGCATTCCAGCTGTAATTACAACAGACGGTGATCAATTTGAGTCTCAACTGTTTGAAGAATTTTCAATTTTTTTTATTTTAATAGAAATAGAACAACAGCATATAACCCACAAGCTTATGGTTTTATCGAACGTTGGCACCATACATTGGAAACTTGTATCATGTGCCATGAAAACAAAAAATGAACAAAATCACTTCCAATTATTCTTCTTGGCTTACACACAGTGTGGCTGGATGAATGTAAAACCACGCCGGGCTGAACTTTTGTATGGTGAAAATATAAAATTATCACGCGATTTTCTTCACAATTCAAGCTTTCAACCACAATCTGAATTTATCCAGAATTTAAAAAGAACCCTGAAAAATTTGAAACCCGTTCACTTTCACCAACATTTAAGCCAAAAAAAAAAAAAAAAAAAAACATTTGTTTTCAAGTATTAAGAGCTTGCTCACACGTATTTGTTCGTACTGATAGTTCTCATCGTAGTTTACAACAGCCCTATCACGGACCACATAAGGTTGAAAGAAAAACAGATAGTTTTCACTTTAAAAATAAATCAGAAAGAATTCAACGTTTCTGTATACAGAATAAAGCCCTATTTTTCTGACAATTCTACAAAACGCTATTTGATTTTCAAAACTCCAACAATTGTTAAAAAGGATTCAGTAGCTGTATCACCTACTGCAAATTCAGAAAACCCTTCGACCAAGCAAGGCCCCGGAGACAAAAGAGTGAGATTTGCTGGTCCAAAACTAGTGACAAGATTTGGACGTTCAGTCCACATTCTATCTGGCTACAAGTGACGCTCTTCGTCGTGTAGCTCAGTAGAGGAGGAGCACTGTTGCGCAACGAAGAGGCGAAAACACATAATTGAAATTGGAAGTTGTGTGACAACTAAACTCTACCTTGTTGATCGACTGGCGTTCGAAAGATCTAATAAACACTTTAACACTACTTCTGTTTATCTTCGATCGTTATATTTAAATGTAAATTAACTGTAAATATTAAATGCTTATGCCGCTTTAATTTTATTAATACTTCGCCTTAAGTCTTGAGATTTATATTACGCCAGTATATATGACAGTTGGTGATAATCGATACTGATTATTATAGTCAAGTGGACAGATTTTGGCAAAATAATCACATCATATAAAAACAAAATCTCTCTTAAAATTAGGATTCCATAATGAAAATACAGCATTCTCATGAGTTAGCTATACTTGTAAAGAGCCGAAATTGCCTAAGAAAACAGAGGAAATCGTTCCAGTTGTTAAAGTAAAGAGTCAAGTTTTAATTCGCCATATCTTTCGAATTTAAAAGGGGAGAGGATAGACGAACCTTGCTAATGTAATTAGGGGCCATACGTTTTCATACGACATAAAAATCCGTACATTATATATTTTATTAATTGTGCCTGGAAACATTATCAAGGTTACTCCACAGAAAATATTCATTTTTTTTACAGACAATGTTGTGAGTAAAGGACCCGTTGTTAACCCTGTGTCGTAAATTTTTTTATGAATTAAATATTGGCGAAATTATTATAGTGGAAGCCATTTGGAAACGTGCTTTGATTTTGCCACTTATTTGAAATATATGGATCACAGACTAACGGCTGGTCGTCGAAGAGGGCTAGTGAAATATAATTTTACAAAAATACTTCCAATAAATGATTTGATGAAGATTTTCAGTTAACACATTTTTACAAATTGCGCGAAAATGCACATACCTTCAAATAAGCATTCAAACTTGTTTTGCGAACCACAATCTGGGAATTTCATATATATGTAATTGAATGTTCGTTGTGTCGCATCTCTTACAATTCAACAACTATTGATGGATTCGAACAAAAATCGGGGAAGGATTAACTATAATATTTTTTAAAAAAATGACGCCTTCCAAGTTTAGCTTCATTTTTATCCAGTTTTAAAGCAACACTAGAATTATTTTGGGACGGACTATATAATTTTGAACCGCTGTCAAATAACGATGACATCTGGGTTGTCCTCTCCCCCTTCGAAATTTCCAAAATTTAACAGTGAAAGAGCATTTGGCCCCGACGGACTGAAGTGAACCAAATCAGCTTATACGAGCGTTTCCTCTTGTGAAATCGGGTCACAAACTTGGGATCCTCTCACCTCGAAGACCAGATAAAGCCAACAAACCACGGGGGCCCTCTTATGCTTTCTTGGAAGGGAAGGGGAGATGAATAGGAGATAAGAGGATTTTGTAATACTCTGTTATAATTTTGAAGCATATCCTCCTATAAAAGTTATTTTTATTTCTTTTTAAAATTATAAATATAGATAGTTTTTATGTAATATAATTTTTTTCGTATAATTTTCAATTGATTTTTAATCAATTTTTCAAATTAAAACAAAAATTGTCCAAGCATTTAATTTATTTCAATGCTTCATCACATCAATCGTTTGTGATCTATTGTCAATAATAAAAATACTTTTTCTAATGCTTTCACTTTTGCTTTTATTCCATAAAACAAAAATTAAAAAGAAAATATGTACAAATGGTAACTTGCTAATAAAAAGTATATTTGAAAGTTGTTGCAATTTCTTTAATTGACTGTGACTCAGAGCAACATTTCATAAAATTATATATATATATATATATATATATATATATATATATATATATATATTTGATTTCAATGTTAGTGATTTAAATAGATTTCATTTTGCTCTATTTTATTTTATGCACGTATTTACATAGAATGTAAATAGAATAATGCAAAATACTTGGGAAAAAACAGCAATATTCTGCAATTTCATCTTGGTGCTCAAAAACAACATACCAATCTAAATTTGATTACCTATTACACAGTATAAGAAATAATAAAAAATGCATAAGTTTCATTGATATATAATAGAAAAATAAAATTTCACAGTATATAAAATGTTAAATTTATTGCAAAAAAACACGACTCTCTTATGCCTAAATATTTTACAATTGTCACATTAAAATCAAAGTAATTTAGAAATCAGTACTAAATTTTTATATAAAATAATAAAGAAAACCAATCAATTAGTTGCCCAGATATAACCTTTCATCTCATTTAGCAAATTTTATTATATGAAAGTTAATGAATCTCAAAATATGTTATGCAAGCAAGTAATGTTTAAACATTACTTGCTCTCTTTCACCCCTACTTTTTAAGAGGGGGGATTGAGAAAAATTTAAATCAGTTTTTCAGATGCTACTACTCGATTGATATTGAAAATTCTAATTTCATATGAAAGCCATGTATGCCAATATTGGTTATTTACTTCCCTCCTTATCATTTAAAAAAATTAGCAAAATAAAAAAGCCTTCAACAACTGAGCTGATTTTGCTACTTTTTGTAGCTAGCTTGACTTAAAAGTGTGTCCAACTAATTGTAATTTTATATCATTACTGTACAAGTATCATTTTACAGTACTTATACAATAATACAAGTATAATTTTATAGTCAATTTTTTTACTATTATTTCTATAATTGCAATCATATTTTTCTTATGATAAGACATAGTTCATAAAGTTGATCGACACAATAAATTATTTTTGTTAATATCAGCCATTTAAATCATATTTATAGCTTCAACATGGTCATGCTGACCCAATTTTGATATATGTCTCAACAAAACAAAAGAATATACTGCTTTAAATTATTGCATAATATAATGAATGATACAAATTCCTGTTTATTTATATTTGCAAATTAACAGGCAGTAAAAATTAATGAAATTGTGCCAGCGAGTATGCTTTAATTAGCAAAGTCTTGAAAATGGAAGTAGAGGAAATAAATAATTCTCAATGATGTATCTGAAGTCATGAGCTTTCCTAAGAAACAAAAACTGGATAAATATGTACACCTAATATTTTATTTAATCATCATGGCTTTCTTGGCCACAAAGAATGCAAAATAAAAGTGGTTTTGAGATTGTTCTTAAAAATAAATCTTTGTAGGAAACAGGAGATAAATGATGTTTTCAATACCATTAATTTTTATATTAAAATAAAAAGTTATTATATTAGTGCGGTGGTTCTGATTGGGAGACTGATTCTTTGAATTTTCAATAATATTAAGCTTAAAAGTTTAGTTAAATAATTAGCCACCAAAAGCAATTTTTTTCTAACATTTAATTTATTAAAACAAAACTGCAACACTCGAAGGCAGTTTCCAATTTCAGTATTAATAATATTTTAATTACTAAGCTTTTTACTACAGTAAAAACAAATGTTAACAGCATGAAAACAACTCCAACATTTATTTGTTATATTGATATACAGCAGCAAATTAGATTTAGTAGAATGAAAAACAAATAAATTAAATAATTTAGCTAAGCTGCTTTCGCCAGCATACATTTCTTATCAAATTCAAAACACATTAAATGGAAAATATCTATTTTAATATTATACTACTAAAATAAATATCTATTTATATTATACTATTAAAATATTATGAAGATCCAGTTAGAACCAATACATATGTTTAAAGGCGAAAATTAATGTTCTATAAATACATATAATAAAGGTACTAGTCTGTTAATCATATGCTAGTTACTACTTGTGAAAGACTGTACATCATTTGACACTAAAATTTGACAATGTTTGACAATGCATATAATTATTAGGCAAATAAAATATATTTTACAAAGTGGAAAAATAAATATCAGTAAGGCAGTCATTTGTGATCAATAAACTGAGCATGAAAAAAGGTTTATTTTTTACTTTATAAATTAAGTGAAAACATGAAATTTTCTAACAAATTTTACTAAAATCTATTTCCACATCTGGAAACATATTTTGACAAAAAATAAGAAGATTAAAAAGAATTACCCACAGACACAATAAAATACTAATAATAGATTTTTTTTTCAGAAAATATGAAATCAAAATAATTATTACAGTAATCTAACAGGAAAATTAATACTACACTTTCAGAATAAGTCTTTGATTACATGCATTTATTTTTTAAATAACCCTAAATATTGATACAAGTTCTTAGAATAATAAATAAAACAGATTTCAGCTACACATTAATACAAAATAAACTTTATGGTAAAAGACAACAAGTTAATTAGAAATTTAAAATGTAAAGCAAATTACATTTTTATAGAACTCATAACTTCTTCATAAAAGCAGATGAAATAATTTCAATTTGAAATATATACAACATCTTGTCAATAAATGGCACAAATGCAATTCCATGTGTATAACTTATATTCATGCATGATTTTTAAAAAGGATTGTTTCAGGATCATTATGATTGCCCTGTAAACATCTTTAAAAAAGTTATCTACACAATTTGTGATCATATTTTAGAAGTCAACAAGAAAATTCACTACAGATTGAATCTATAAATATTTATTTTGGCAATGATAGCCAATCTAAGCTCCAATTCTTCATGTATAATACAGAAAATAGCCCACGAAAAAGTAGCCTTTCATTCAGAAGTAGTAAACAATAAGATTCCAAAAGAAACTTCCCCCATTGCGAGAGCCATCCACAAGACCAGACAGAAGGTAAATTAAAATGAACTTTTATTCAATTATAAAAATATGTATAATGAAAGATATTTATAAAAAGTCACTTAATTCTAAATTACACTATGCTATCATTATCAAATCAAACTTAAAGGCAGTAATTACAAAGCGATGTGATGTCTTTCATCCAACAGCATTTCTTAGATTGTCAAAACTTTGTGATATTACATAAATGCTGAAATACATTTCGTCTCTTAATTGAAGATTCAATCTACTTAATAATATTTTAAATGTATTAAAAACTTACTGGTTAGTCTAATTTTCATAGCCCCGTTTCTTCTGCCAGGTAAATTAGCCATCTTTCGGCTGACTTAAATAATCCACATAATATCACAATCAAACGAAAAATATTTCACAGTATGATAATAATCCATGAGTGGTACTAATATGCACATAAACATTAACTAAATTAACGATATGACACTTCCCTTCAACATAACATATCACATGAGTTTAGTTTTACCATCATATTCTGTATTTGTGAATACGAATGGAAGGATACACAATTTCTCAAAACTCTACTTGATTGGGTGATAGACGTCACAAAATTATATCCTACCTCTACTAAAAATAGTTCTCAAACATCTGAAAAGTTATAATTGATATTACAAAACAAAAGTTTTATTTAAAGATTTCATTAAATTTTATTTCTATGAATTATGAATAAGATGAAAATAAAAATATTTTGGATAAAATTTTTGATTGAGCCTAAAGATTAAAATAATGAAAGCTGTAATATTCTTTTGATCCCTAGATGGCAGCACGGTTGAAGTGAGATTGAAACTGATTTCAAAACAGCAGGGGAAAAAGAAAAAAAAAAAAAAAACTACTAGTCGTTCAAAGTGTAAAATTCAGCAAAGTTACTTCAACACCGCCAATACGTTGTTCTCACTTAAAATGTCAGCAGTGTTCTAATAATTTATTGCAATTCATTAATTAACTGTTGCTTAATTTTTCACTTTCTCTTATCATTGAAATCATTGAATTATCATTGAAAGTTTGCATGTTTTTAAATGATTTCCTTTTGTTTCCAGCAAAACTTTTATTTTGAATTAGATTTAGCAAACAGTTTTCAGCTGACTGGACTTCTTCATAAGTTAGTTCGAATTTCTTACATTCTTCTTTCAAGCGACAGTTTTTAATGATACATACTATCCACGCGACGGATTTGAAACAATATTCGTCATTCCTAATTATTCACAGGAAAGTGTTTGTAAGTGTAAAGGCCCTATCACACGGCGAAATTCCTTCAGCACTTTCGACGGCACGCGATGACAAAAGTGACGTCACTTGAGGATTTGCTGTCTGGTAAACCTAAAAACTTAGGTTCACGTTATAATGTATTTATCGCTCTTTATCCGTTTCTCCTACTTAGTGAATATCGGCAGTTTTCTTATTTCATAATTCGTGGGATTCTAGTCAAGACGTTGCTTTAATTTGCAATTAAATCCCGGATAATTTTTTTAAGTGATCCCATTAGGCTTCAATGAATGCAAAAGCATTACAATAATAGCTGTAATTTTTTTAAAAATTCAAACTATCTTGAAATTTGTCCATTGCAATTCTATTGACACATTATCGAATTAATTGAAATTGAATCACTTCTGCTTCAAATTTAATTTTTTAAATGCTTAATACAATGAATATAATAAGGATTGTAAAATGAGACAAGTTGTACATTTATCGAATTTGAAAATACTTTTCTAGCCATTTTTTCCTTTGAATGTCATTTTCATTTCTAATAGTATCAATCTTTTTGTTATTTATTGTAAATATTTATCGTGTCATTCTACTAATTGTAATGTTTTTATCAAAATTAATAACAATGAATTCTGTAAAATAATAAAACTTTTTAATTATTCTTAGTAACAGTTTTGTAATTATTTTTGTTGTAATAATGACAAGTTAGTAGTAGTTTTTGTAGTAATAATGACAATTGTTACTAATTTATCAAAATTAGTAACACTGAATTCTGTAAAATAAGGAAACTTTTTAATTTTTCTTAGTAACAGTTTTGTAATTTTTTTTTTTTTTGTAGTAATAATGACAAGCAAAAAAAATGCTCCTTTTGTGTTTGTATTTTATAAATTCCTTTAAATGCATCTTATCAATATTAAATTTAAAACAAGAATATATTGAAAAGAAAAATGATTTGTGGGTGTGCATCCAATTAAGCTTAAAAGGTGCATACCATCATAAATAGTGCTGAAATTTTAAAATCAATTTTAAGTACCTTCAAAGTGCTTATTTTTCTGGAAAAGTGAAAATAAAACAAAAATTCATAAATAAAACAGAAGAGGAGTGCCAATACATTCAAAACAAAATTAAATAACTTTTGAAATCTAATGATTTTTGTCTATATGAAAACTGATATTTGTTGGATCCATCTCGACAAATTTTAGGTTTTGTGTATAGTATAAAAATAAAAACTACTATTTCTAGATGTGAAGTACAAATAATTAAAGTTAGGAATTTGAAATATGGCAAGAAATTGATTCTGGAACATAAAAAATTCACTAAGAACATATTTTTTTTAATTTTAATTAAAAATAAAAACAGGATTTAAATGCATTACCACCATGTCATTGAATAAGAAGTATTTTTTACTCTTTTAAATTAGATTGAATGTTTTCCCCCTCCTTTTTATTTAAAAAAATAATTTTTGAGAATGTATATTGGACTTGATTTGTATTTATCATTCCTTTAAATAATTTTTATTTTCCCACATCAGTTCAAAATTATAAAACAATTCATCGAATAGCATTCTTCATTTGATAAATATTTGTAAATTCTAAGGCAATACACTATTTAGTCTCGCTCATTTCTAAAATTACTTTTTAAAAAATGAGTTAAATGGTTTTTTTTATTTTATTTGCAACTCCAGAGCTTTTTAAAAAAAATCTTTGTGGATTTATTACCAATATTTGTGAAAAATAGGAATCATTAAATAATTTTCATTCAATAATAATAATCAAAAATAATTTTCCAAAATATGTTATTGCATTTTCCTTAGTTTTTTTTAAAAGCTAAAGTATTAAAACTTCATTTATCTTTACATAGATAATAAAAAACAGGTTTTTCAAAAAATTTCAAATTGCCAAACATAAAAAAAAATACCTCCACATTACATCAGGAATGAGAAGAAATAAAACACTTGTTTTTTAGGCTGACTATTTCCAAATGTGTGGCCATTCTATGCAACTTTCTCAATGCAAATGTATAATCAGAAATCATTCTAAATTAACTGTTAATTTGTTAAATTTAAAAGAAAAAAAATATAGAAAAAGAAGCCTAAATTTTATTGTCTATCATACAAAAGGTGATTTAGTGTTTTGCTAATGATAAAAGTATGATCATTTTTCTATTTTTGTCAAAACCAAATATGTTTTATATTTCTGCAACATTGAAGGAACATCTAAGTTGTAGCGTAATTAAGCTGCTTATAATTATTATTACTATGGGCTGACATCTACCCGATGTCGGGTTTTGGCTAAAAACGAACTAGATACTGAATAGGCAAAGGATGTGACACACAAAGACTTTTATTCCATAAAAAACACGGACAAACACAAAGTTACATTGAAAGGCGTAAAGAGAAACACACGACTGGCTAAATACAGAACTCAACAGTTGACGTCAGTTCAGGTTAGCTCTGATTGGTTGGGTGAGGCGCTGCCATTCGCAACATCCTCCCCCCCCCTTGAGACTCCGAAAGAGTCTCAAGAACATAACATACATTATTGAAAAGATCAAGTCTCTTGGGCACTTTAACACATCTCCCAGAGGACGTATATTTCTTAATCATTACGTCAGCAGTAGATTCTAATTTACTTACATTATTAGATGCATCTGAAGAAACTGTTTCCCCCTCACCTGGTTCGCTAACTGAAGATTCACTCGAGTAAATTTCCAATGGATAGATGCGTTGTATGGGGCGTAAACACGTTCCATGCCGAGTTTTAAGTTGAACCGTTCGAATTTTACCATCGCGACCTGGAATTAAGTCAATAACTTTTGCCAAATTCCAAAACAAACGTTTTTTATTATCGTCCCCAACCAAAACCACTTTTCCAATCTGAGGAGCACGCGAATGCTTTCCCCTCTGTTTTTGAACAAGTTGACCCAGGTACTCTTTTCTAAAGCGTTGGCGCAGGTCCTGCAAAAGTTTACTTCTATATCTTAATCTTTTGTTAAGACTATTCGCATTTAATTCCTCGATATCCTCAGTGTTTGAATTTTTGTTCTCGACAAGAAACATACCAGGCGTAAGGGGAATCAATTCCTCCGGATTTTCAGACACATAAGTTAGTGGTCTACGATTAACGATAGACTCACAATCACAAATAACAGTGTACAGCTCATCATAAGTTAGTACAGACTTACCTAAAGTTCGTTTTAACAGATCTTTTAATGTGCGAATCAACCTTTCCCACCAGCCACCCCACCACGCGGCGGTGGGTGGGATAAATTTCCAAAATATTTTGGGAGTCATAGTATCTTTTTGAATTTTGGTCCAATTTAATTTTGCCAATTCATTGGAGGCGCCGCGAAAGTTTGTTCCGTTATCACAATAGATAGTTCGTGGTCGCCCACGTCTAGCTATACATCGTTTAAGAGCCAAAAGAAAGGAATCAGAAGATATAGAATTAACAAGTTCAAGATGAATTGCACGATATACCGCACAAGTAAACAAGACCACCCATACTTTATCTCCATTTCTTAGGTACAGTGGTCCTGCCAAATCTATTCCAACAATTTCAAATGGAACACAATCCGTTACTCTATCTGGTGGCAAAGGTGTAGGTTCGCTTGACATAGACTTAACTTTAAACCGTTTACAAACAATACAATTATACAGTACATTCTTTATAGCTCTCCTAGCTCTAATTATCCAATAGCTCTCTCTTAACAAACATTGCATCATATGAATTCCAGCATGACAATTTTTTCTATGTACACCTCTAATTAAGAGTTTCGTGAATTCACATTTTTCAGGTAACAATACAGGATACAAAAAGGATCTATCATCATTTCGATTGACAATTTTAGTTTTTACTCTTAAAATGCCTTCATTATCTACAACAGTTTCAATAAAATTGTAAGATTTAGCTTCAGAAAGATAATAACTCTGAACCAACAGAATCAATTTCTTTTCAGAATTCTCAATTTCAGATTGAGAGAGTTCAGAATCCCTACATTTTGAATTAACAAATCTACAATTATTCACAAACCTTAAAATCCAAGAAAATACACGTATCATTTTTTCATAATCAGACACTCTTTCTGCATACCAAGAGATATTCTCTTCTGAAATATTTAAATTACACAACTTAACCTTCTTTCTTTCTAATGAAATTTCAGAAATATCACAATTAACCAATTCCGTCACTGGCCAAGAATCCGACGACTCCAATAACCACTTTGGACCCTCCCACCAATGTGAGTTAACCAAGTGACTTGGAGAGCAACCCCTAGATATTAAATCAGCCGGATTCATTTTCCCCGGTACATGTCTCCACTCGTTGTCAGGAAAGAGGGACTTTATCTCTTTAATTCTATTCGACACAAAAACTGACCAACTTCCCTTTTCCCTTAACCAATACAATGCAACCATGGAATCACTCCAAAAAATGGTTTGCATCTCTTTACAATTTAGTGCTTGTTGTATCGAATGTGCCAATCTGGCCCCAGCACAACATGCCATCAGTTCTAGTCTGGGGATTGTTACCTTTTTTAAAGGAGCTATTCTCGATTTTGCCCTAACAAGTGTAACCCTCACACCTCTGGAAGTATTTGATCTAAGAAATACGCAACTAGCAAATGATTCCCCAGAGGCATCTACAAAAACATGCATCTGTGTGCTATCATTAATTTCAAAATAACGAGGGATTTCTATATCTGAAAGTTTATTCACCTCACCCCACCACTTTAGAAAGGGTTTCACAATTTCATCTGGCAAAGGTGAATCCCAAGTCAACTTTAATTTCCATGCATTCTGCAATAGTATTTTAGGTGGTAGAGTTGCAGAACATAAAATTCCGAGAGGGTCAAAGATTTTCTGGACAGCCGCCAAAATAGTTCTTTTTGTTATAGAACAGTCAAATTTTAGATCTTCTACATTAACATTGCATTTTAGAACATCCTTATCTAAATCCCACAAAATACCCAATAATTTGGTTGTTCCCGTACTCTTAGATATGTATTTACAACTTACATTGCTTTCCCAATTTCGTAGATTAAAACAGCCACGTGACAGAATTCTTCTAGCTTTCAAAATAAATTCTTCCATTTGTGTAACATCTGTTACACCTGTGACACAATTATCGACATAAAATGAGGTTTTTAATTTAACAGCTATTTCTGATTCTTCTATAAACACATTTTCAAGCAAGTGAGAAAGTACAGCAGCTAATAAAAAAGGACTCGATGATACACCAAAAACCACTCTACAATGTCTATATACAATTTGTTCATTTACAACAGGGTAAAAGAATCTCAAATAATCTTTATGTTCAGGAGCAATCCCCAATTGAAGGAATGCCTTTTCAATATCGGAAGCAATACCAATAGCATAGCTTCGAAACCTATCAATTATGTCAGGTATCTGTTCAATCAAATTTGGGCCCTTATACAATAAATCATTTAAAGAACTCTTACCAGTTTCGCGAGCCGAAGCGTCAAAAACTGGCCTTATTTTAGTCGTGACACAATCGTTTTTAACAACTGGCCGGTGAGGCAAGAAATGAGAAGTTTTACAATCAACCGCAATTTTTTCAATTATTTTTAACTCTTCCCATTCCCGAAATACAGCTTGGTAATCATTTAAAAGCCCATTCCTTTGTGCGCGTTCGCACATTTTCCCGTGTCGCTTCCAAGCCAACTCCTTATTGGAAGACAACTCAAATACAGATGACTTAAAAGGCAAAAAAACCTCATATCGACCGTCCGGCAGGATTTTCATGCTATTTTTAAATTCCTCCATCACCTTTAAATGTTCGTTAGTTTCATTTAATCTCTGAATGGGGTCACATATTCCAATTTTCTCGAGATCCCATAATTCAGTGATACGAGAATCTCTAACTAATAAAGAAATAGCATTTAAAACAATATCACTTTTTGCCCTACATTCACCAGGCACTTCCTGCTTTCCAGTCAAAATGCAACCCAAGCGCGTTTTTAATACAAACAATCCCGAATCCAACCTAACAGATCCTCCCATAAATAACACAGCTGCGACCTGCGCTCCCAATAACAGATCTATTACGCAATCCTGCCCTTCGAGATCAGACAAAATAATCCCTTTTTGATGTAATTCATTAAGCACAGCAGAACTATTCACTCTTGGCACTTTGCCACAAATAATATCTGTAGAGAAAGCTGTAACCCTGATACTATATGAGTCATCCAAAGAACTCACTAACAGTTCGTAAACGTCATGACTTTTGATTTTACTCTCTAAACCTCCAAACAATATATGCTGCATTTGCATCGTGTTATTTGATTTAATGCCTAGTTTATCAATTGCGCGTTTTGAAAGATAGGAGTTTTCAGACCCTGAGTCGATTAACGTTCTTAATCTTAATACTTTACCATTATAACACACTTTTACATTTAGAGTCATAAGAAACACATTATTGGTACAATTATTACACAATGAATTTTTTGTTTCAACAGTATTAACCAATTGTTTACTATTTTCTGCAGGAAGATCACACATTAAATAATGATGAGGTTTAGCACAATACAAGCAGGAATTTTTTACTTTACAAAATTTAGCAAAATGAGAAACAGAAAAACAGCTAAAACAAGCTCTATGTTTAAGAATACATTTCTTCTTATCTTCCAAGGACATATTTCTGGCTTCTAGACAGTCCTTGGAAGGGTGTCTCTTGTTACAAAAAATGCAAATGAAACTGCTCCTACCTTTGTTGCGCTGAGTGCTTACCAAGGTTGTCGCCGTAGGAACAACATTGTCCATTTTATTCGGAGCTTCTCTTTTCTTTTGATTTGGAGGGGATGAGAACCCAGTTCTCGCTAGTTCCATCATCTCCTCCCCTTGCACCTCTTGCTTCAGAAAGGTCATCAACGACTCCAAGGACCGATGTTCCCCCTGCGATGCATCCTTCATGCTTCTGGTTCTCTCCCAGGCTAAAAGAACGTCTTCCGGCAGGGAACTCTCCACTAAAGGTATCAGGAAGTCGCTGTACTTTTCTTGAGTCCTCCCGAGAGTCTGTAGGGCCCTAAGTTTTCCCTCCAACTCATCATACAAACGAGGAAGGTCCACCTTTGTTCTTCCAGACGACGCATTTTTCATCACCAAGTTGAGCAGATCACGGACGTAAATCTGAACCAATAAGTCGTCTCGACCGAATCTCTGCTGCAACTGAAGAATCGCCTTGCTGTAGTTATCGGCGGTGGCCGGGAAGCTGAGGATCAATCGCTCTGCTTTTGATCCTGGTTGCATCGACTGTAAAAGATACTGCATTTTGTCCTCGTCGGCAATAGTTGGGTCTTCATGGATCTTCTTGAACTGACTCCAAAAGGTGAGGTACTCCCTTGCTTCCCCACTGAACCTTTTCAGTTCGATCGTAGGCAGCTTAAACTTCCGTTTCTCCGATAGTTCTTTCACTTCCATAGCTTTCAATGACAAACTTTGAATTTTAGCACAGAGTTCGGAGTAAGTATCACGGTATTTCTCTGCGGACAGAAAGTCCTCTTCATACTTTTCTGCCTCATCGGCATTCTCCAGAATGGCATCTGTTAGTCGCGTTTGGCACTGCTCTAAACGAGTGAACTTATCACAAAGTTTAGTTTTTAAAATTAAAAGTTCGCTGACTCTAGAAGTTTCTTTTGCAAGCTCGCCTTCAATATCTTTTGCACATTTTGTGAACGCTGAACGAAGAGGCGTTCGCTGTGTTTTTAACTGCGCCACATCCATTTTTCCTTCAGGCTCGAAAAGGTTTTCAAACACTAACTGAAACCAAAACCTTGCCCCACGTTGGGCGCCAAAAATTATGTAGCGTAATTAAGCTGCTTATAATTATTATTACTATGGGCTGACATCTACCCGATGTCGGGTTTTGGCTAAAAACGAACTAGATACTGAATAGGCAAAGGATGTGACACACAAAGACTTTTATTCCATAAAAAACACGGACAAACACAAAGTTACATTGAAAGGCGTAAAGAGAAACACACGACTGGCTAAATACAGAACTCAACAGTTGACGTCAGTTCAGGTTAGCTCTGATTGGTTGGGTGAGGCGCTGCCATTCGCAACATAAGTATTAAAATTTAAAATCATTATTATATTTTTCACTCTAACATTGGAGTTAAATTTTTTTTAATTATATAGAAGCTGTTTACAAACTATTTAAGGAATTACTATAATCAAAAGATTATACTATTATTTGAATAAATAAAGGCTGAATATGGCCAAATATATTTCACAAAAAGAAAACAATTCACATCAGCATTAATATTTTTTTTTTTATTTACTTAAAAATATCCTGTTGGATCTCTAAAAATTCCATCACAAGTTCGAAGATCCTTCTAGAGAACTATTCCCTATACGGTAGTATAAGTTGCCCCACAGAATGGGAAAAAGATACCGAAACTATTTTTAGTATTTAGTAATATGTAAGATTAAATGCATGCATTTTTAGTATAGTAGCGCCAATTACGCCATTCTTGGCATGCTACGTCACTTCCAAAGTTTTACATGATTGGTTGAATTTCGTTTGTAAACAATATTTCCGTCACTATCGTGGACATTTTCAAGCAGGTTAGAAAAAGTTGACGATGACGGAAATCTTGCTTGACCGGTTGCCTGCGAG
Source organism: Argiope argentata (assembly GCA_026289955.1). Lineage (NCBI taxonomy): Eukaryota > Metazoa > Arthropoda > Arachnida > Araneae > Araneidae > Argiope > Argiope argentata. The sequence continues at coordinate 2,774,110 of JAOUZG010025848.1, forward strand.
CACAAATCAACAACTGACGACGAAAGTGCTGACGGTATTTCGCCGTGTGATAGGGCCTTTAGTTGAAATCATTCATACGGACATTTTTTGTCTTCTTCCTTTTTAATGATGTGAACAAAATACATTTAAAAAATAATCAATCGATTCAAAGCGACTATTTCTGTCGATTTATTAAAATCAATTTGAATTCGTTGATTTCTGTAAGTTTTCACGCCAACTTTCGAATGCTCACGAATCAGCTTGCACAAAGCACAGTCAGCGAGTTCTTATTTTTGGAAAAATTAAGAAAACCAGCCTTCTAAACAAACTTTACTAAAAGATTAGATTATTGAAATTTGTCTCATATAAGATGTATTCAGGAATTACAAAAGATTTCCCAACTTCATTTATTTTTATCAGTTTCTTAGCAAATAACTTTAATTGTTTTTAATTCAGGCTGGCTCAGTATTCGGTTTATAATTTTGAGACAGCCATAAAATCAGTTAGGTAATAGATTTTTGATGCAGAATAATACTCGCCATAGCTGTCAAACCGTGCGGAATTTTCCCATGTAAAATTTATCCATTTAACAGATGTTGTTTCACTTAAATTTTGCTAAATTGTTTCAATTAATGGCCAAAATAACCAGTTATATTGGAAAACTCTGGGTCTTACAATATTTTCAAATAGAAACAGTTTTTATTGCTTACAAAAAAATTCAATTTATAAATCGAATGCCTGAAATCATATTTGAAACGACAATTTCGTTAAAATATCTGAAAATATTGTAACAAGAAAAATAGAAGGCGAAAAAAACTTATTGTAATATATATATACCTTTTATCCATACAGACAGGTGATCTAAAATCCTTACTACCAAAAACGGTTGTGCACGGAATTGTCCCGGCACAATTTTACTTCTTTGTGATATATACATGGCGTGTACAAATGATAGACCCGATTTTAAAATATCATATTTCTTAAAATACGGCGCATATTATCATAAGTGACACATGAATATAAAAAGAAATATACCAAGTTTCTTTTTTAATTGCAAATGTCCGATGTGTGATTCTCTTGTTTTCTGTTATATGTCCAATCTGTATTCCAGTTTGCTCAAAACATTTTGGAACATTATTCTGTCAATGGTTATAAAGGCTACACAAATGTGTTCTTAGTTCTTCAGGTTCAAAAAAAGTTCTGGCAATATTTTCGACATTTGTTGTACATGAACAATGTCTTTTCACAATCATGAAATTTTGTGGGGTTATGTCATAGAAAACAGACAAAAAAAATACTACAAAATGTTTGGAAAGGACTGGGTTACTTATTGGACTTGTGATGTGTAGCAAGAGGGTCACACTTCAGACATTGGGGACTGAAAAAAAAACTGGTATGTTTCTCCTTAAATTCCTGCATTGCCTTCCGAAAATATTATTTTTTAAAATAGGCTCCATCATTTGTATCACCCGGTATTTAAAATTAGAAGCCTATTTGTTTGTACCAGCATTAAACAATTTTGCACCCCTTAAACTAATTCGAATAAAAGTCCCTATAAACACAAAATGCCCAACAACATTTTGTTGATGCTGGGCGGTGTTCAAAATGTCAGATAACAGAGCGAGGATAACTTATAATATATTTTGTTAATAGTTCTAGTACACATGTTCCTTAGAACTTAAAAAAATTACTGCACTATTAAAAAATAATTACAACCCTCTAAAGAAGTTGAAATGGACGGTTGAAAAATTTTAAGTTTTTCGTTATAACTGATAAACAAATCACCGCACGGAAATTATACCATCACGCTTTTAAAATTAAAAAATAATTTAGCGTATCAATAATAACAGCTTTATTTCCGGTCAACTATTTCAACTAATTTAACTAGTTTAACTAATTCAAATTACTTTTTCCAACATCAATTTAAACACAATTTATAATATTGCCTTTCCTTCCTGTTTTTGTGAGTGGTATAAGACTTTTTTTTCGTCTGATATTTTTAAGCCAGATTTTTTTTCTCAGCACTTTAAGATACATAGACGTAGTACTTTATCTTGAAATATTATCATTTAAATTTATTGCAATTTCTTTCATTATTAATTAACTTTGTTTCTAATTTTAGTATTTTAAAATTTTAATTTTTTTAATAGGCCTAACAATCTAGATATGAAAACGACATTTACAAAACCAAATATATTTTTACTAAGTTGTGCTTAGTTATGTGAGTATTAACATTCCATCGACTGCACGTGTTATCTTTCTTTAGTGAAACTATTTACTTGCGAGTTATCTGAATTTCATTTGTTTCTTAATTATCTATTTCTTAATATCAACACTTTCAAATAAGCAGGGAGTTTTTTTTTTGGGGGGGGGAGAGATTTTTCCTATTTAAAAACTGATCATTAGTTTTCTTTGCAAATGAGTTGTATATTTTCGATCTATGTATTATCAGCTGCTCTTTTTCAAGAAACTATTCCACAGCTTGGGTAAGAGCCTTTATTCCCACTAAGGCTTTGTCTGTCTTCAAGAACCTTTATATATATATATATATATATATATATATATATATATATATAAAGATTAAACACATCAAAGGCACTGATTAAATATAAATAATCCGAGAAAAATTTCTTATTACTAACTATATTCTTATCAAAATTAACTTCTATTATCGCAAGGGAATCAAGCTCCTACATAGCGCACCTTTCTCCAAAGGACACCTCACGAGCGCTCTACCCCTCCTTGGAACCCAAAAAGCACTGAAGTACACATAAAGCCCTGCAGAAGGAGAGTAGAAGTCCCCTAAAGCCGCATTCCGACAACCTGTGGCTTTACTTATTTAACCATAAATCTGCCAACTGACCAATTGTATAACCACCCTTACCAGAGGACATCGGTCCCTTGTTTTAGATAAAATGTCGGTAAACTGAACAGACATCAAACCTCAAAGAACCCCGGAAAAACACAAGAGAGGGGGGAATGTGCCTATCACCAAACGCGCAAAGGTTTTTGAAACGGAATTTTAATAAATAAGCTTTCACAGTCAGAAGATTTTCTTCATGAAAATCAGTGGATATCTCTCAGTGAGCCGTGTGAGAAGGTTAGGAATAAAAATCTTGGAGAGTAGGTTTAATAGCATTTTGAAAAACGAAATTATTGTTAAGACCTACTGAACAATAGTCACAATTAGATACAACACAATTTAAACAAATTCTAACGATGTTACATTTCCGACGGCTAGAGGTGTACTAAATGTTTCTCTATATAGCCGAAAGAGGGCTATTCTTTTATTTATTACACCCCCCCCAAAGTTCTGAGAAATCATCTTCGATAAGGAACATTTTTGATTTCCCTACAGCAGCGGCAATGTCATGATGTTTTTGTGACAAATTGGTCACGAGCACCTCTACATCATAATTTGGAATAGAACTTTAATTTGTAAATTTTGGACATTTAAAATTAATTGAAACTAGTTTGGAGGAGCCCTCTTCGGCTTTATTGAAAAGCTCTAACGTCATGAAATTTGGTAACTCGCTATTTTATAAATTCTTTGATACAACTAATGAATTAAAAATATGCAACTATTATTTATGGGACAGAAGCACTTTAATTTATTATTATTGCACGTGCCTTTTTAATTGAGACTGAAATAACTTTTTTTCCGAAAAATTACAATAAAAGTATACGCACTTGTGGCTTATCGTAGCTATCTAAGGTCTGAATAGAAATAATTTTGACAACTTAAAACGCCAGATTGATAACAGAGTTAATTAATTCGCAGCCTTTTAAAATCTGGAAAATTGACATAGACTTTATCAACAACAGCTCTAGATGTAATTCCTTGATTTCCCACAGAGGCATCATTTTCCTTGCAAAACGGAAGGACGGAAATATGCTGTCCAAGAGCTTCACCTAGATTGTCCGGGTGACTACTTCGTAAGTTGTTAGACACTGTCTTCTAACAATAATGCAAGGGTCATGTCTCAAGCGCAGGAATTTAGTAATCTTTTTATCAGAAACCATACTGATTGTGTGAAAATATTCGCAGAATTTTATCACATGGTAGATATTGGGGGGGGGGAGTTTATGACAATATTTGTCTAAAAAATGTTCTCCTTTTTCAAAAATTTATTTTAATATGAATTTTTGCAGAAATGTTAGCCAATCCTTTCAAACGTCATATAATTTCTGACACATAAATTTCGTTATCTATGATAGCTCGTAAATCATTAGTCGCATCATCTACAGTCCTCATTTCTCGTCCAAATTACACTCCATAACCAAAAAAAAAAAAAAAAAAAAAACACCGACGCACTAAGAAGGAGTTGTCCGATTGAGACGAAAACTGGTGGATAGGAACACAATGTACAGAATAGTAAATGATTAAAATCTCAGAACAATTAAATAATTTGTTTCAGAGTTACAATAACAAGTTCAATAAGGTGTTGACCCGCCTCTAGCCTGAATATAAGCTGATACACGGCGTGGCATAGACCGATAAAGATTCCAGATTGTCTCCTGAGATATTTCCTGCCAAATTCGCTCCAATTGTCGAACGAGGTCATCAACATTCCGTGGCAGATGCAATCACCTACCCCTCATATCTCAGACATGCTCGATGGGAGAGAGATCTGGCGATCTGGAAGGCCAAGGAAGTGTATGACAAGATTGGAGACAGGTCATAGCAGCACGTACCGTATGTGGTGTTGCATTGTCCTGCTGAAAAATCATTCAAGGATACTACAAAAAGAACGATAGCAAAACAGGTCTTAGAATGTCGTCGACATACCACTGTGCAGTAGCTGTACCTCTAATGATGACTAAAGGGGTCGGCTATCAAAGGAAATGGCACACCAGACCCTAATGCCTTGTTGATGGCTGGTGTGGCGTGCAATAGTGAAAGCAGGATTACCTCTCTGCCCTGGGTTTCTCCAAACACGTCTTCGATTATCGTTAGGACACAGTTGGAAGCGGGATTCTTCGCTAAAAACTATACGTCCATTGTCAGCATCATTCCATTCTGATCGAACCATGCACCACTGTAATCTGTCTTGGCAGTGTGCAGGCGTTAGTGGCTGGTAGTGTAACGTTCGGCACGAGCGTAGATTTCGCTGTCTCAACCGTCTGTGAATGGTCATAGTGGACATTGGTGTTTGGGTTGAACATTTGATGGTTGATAGAGATGAAGGCGTTGCGACAGCTGAACGGACAATCGTTCTGTCCTAAAGATCTGTTATGGCCCAAGGTTGACGGCTACCATCCTGACGCTGAACTCTGCCATTTTCCACCCACCTTTGCCAGCATCTTCGAATCGCCGCATCGCTTCGATTCAAATGACGAGCGATCCCCGATTTATCCAATCTGCCACTTTCAATCCAATGATACGACCTCTGTCAAACTCTGACAATTGCTCGTAATGAGCACGAACCCTGCGGTGAGGCATTTTTTAAGTTGTTGAAAGGTAATCTGGACCGCAATCAAAACGAAAGTTTTAAAAACCGTTGAAGAACTCAGAAGCGGCGGCAGGAATTTGCCGACGCGGAGGCAAGACAAATCCGACAAGGGGGGGGGCAAGCACTATATCTTACAATTGGCTTCAAAATAACTCAAAATAGTTAATTTTACATTTTACAAAATTTCAAAGCAATCGGATGATTGCTTCTTGGTGCGTCGATTTTTTTTTTTTGTTATAGAGTGTACAATTAAGAAGCAGTTTTACCTGTGGAGCTATACTTAGTATTGTTCAGTGTGAAACGCAGAGAAAGGAGTTTATCATTCCATTCTTCATGCCAATCTTGTACCAAGATGACAGTAATCCGTGGTTTTAAGTCACGATAATTTTCTCTCAGCGGGATCGGTTTAAGAGTGGTATACAAGCGTTACATCTTAATGAAGGTCATGACACATTTTTTGGCTGTTGCTTGAGTAAGTGCAAACAATTCAATTTATTTTGTGCAGCATTCTTTTATGTTGAAAAAGAAAATCCATTGTTTGCCTTTTATACTGTCATACAAAAGACAAATTAATGAAAGTGTCTCAAAATATTGTGAATACACAGGGGTTCTTAGTAGTCCAGCTAGCTTTTGATTCGAAAATATATAACGATTACTTTCTAAGCAAGTTCTTACACAGCCACTGACGCAAGATTGTATACTAGTCTAATAATATCTTTTTGAAATCATGTCATACATTCCATCTGCAGCATAATGACCTTGTAGGTGATTAACGGATTGTGCTAGACCCGAACTCCAAATCTTAAGATCAGCAACCGGGTAACATACCGATCAAGCAAAAGGGACCCTTCAGTTCGAAGGATATTATCTGGCTTATATAGCATTCACTAGATACTCTCCCACCAGTGAGTCGGTAGATTAGACGAGCGATACTTATGCGAGGTGTTTTTTTAGTGATGTTAACAATTGTCGTATTTAATGCGCTCCTCGGTCTTTGAGTTGCCGATAGAGGGCGCCACGACAGTTGAACGAAGCTACGTGCGATGGTTGTGTTTATCCAAAGTCGGTCGCCGGGTTACCATTGTCGGTGATTAGCGGATTGTGCTAGGCCAGAACTCCAAATCTTAAGATTATTAGCCGAGTAACATACCGATCAAGCAAAAGGAACCCTTCAGCTCGAAGGATATTATCTGGCTTATATAGGTTTCACCACAACCTGTCCTTGGGGCGTCATGATGAATTTTAAAACTTCTTGCCTTTCATAAGATGGCACATGTATTAAAAGATTTAAAATATGTTAAATCTTTTAGAACGATTTAAATGAAATACATAGTTATATGTAAGCCTTTTTTAATTTCAAGAATTTTAAAATATTCTGTGAGTTTTTTAAAACAGAGACGGAAAAATTAAATAGAAAAATAAATATTTTTGGGATTTTAAAGTAATTTATTGTAAATTTATCCCAAATTATTCATATTCCTCCCTTTATTGATACATAATTCAAAATAAAAGTGACATCTTTATTTCTTAAAGTTTCGATAAAAAGGAATATTTCAAGTGTGAACGAAATTATGCATATATAGTAAGAAATGATGTAATACAGATGCATTCCGACATTGTTATGGGTTATTCATGAGATGGGAAACCTTAGAAAACACCATAGGAATGCATGTGTGTAAAATAGTTTCTACTCTGCCATAGTGATGCAGAGTAAAAAGAAATATGAGCATGCCATCCTGGTTGAGTTACGATCAGTCACATCTGATGACGAAATTCGACATAAAATGTTTCGAATGGCCACGTTAAATATTTTGTTGAAAGTAAATACTCTGCAAAATGTAAATAGAAAAATGTCATAAAATAACTATGATGTTGCATTATCTGTGTTGCTTGATTTTTGTAAAACTTCAAATTTTAAGTTTACAATGTGTTTAATGCAAATTGAGTTCAAAGGTGTTAAGAAAAATTCTATCTACTGATAATTTAGTCAATGCTGTAAGTTTTGTATTACTAAAATATATATATATATTGACTAGAAAAATAATACTTAAGATAATATTAATTGAAGTAGTAATTAAAGAAGCTTGGATAATATTACATAAAAAAGTTTTACATGAAATCTAAATATATTCTTTTGAAATAAAAGGCACCAAATATAAATAGATGACACAAATATTAATTTTTACAGATTCACAAAATCATAAGAACAGCAAGCTTGTTGATTTAAAAAAGGAAAATAATGATAACAATTAAAATGAAAGAAATTTATTTCTTTGATTAGAGAAGTACTTTCTCAACATTTCTCTCTGCACCCAAGTTTAAGCAATAGCTCCAAAGGAAATGTGCCAATGATATATTACTTGGCATTCAAGGCTTTCTAAAGTGACATATGAGGAATCTAACACATTAGCAACTTAAACAACATCATCTAATACCTTTTACACAATAAAAAGTAACTTTCTATGCTGGATAACAAAAATTTATCACTTTCATTTCTATTTTTTCGTATTTTTTGAACAAGACACCATATTCTCCCTTTCACCCTCCAATATATTATGCTCTAAAAAAAATGCCACAATGTGTAAAATTAGACGGTTTGAATTTTACCTATTTTCTGTAAATTATTAAGAAGTTGGCTATACTGTAAAACTATGTCAATTGTGTTCTTCAGTAAAGAAGGTAATTTGAAAAAAATATATTTCCAAAACTGAGTCTCTACATAATTAAGGGGAAAAATATCCTAACATAAAAGATTTCTTGGATGTACTTTTATTAAGCAAGAGTAATATTTTAAACAAATTTTAATAGTTTTCTTCATGAAAGATAACACATATCACAACAGAAATATGTATAGAGAAAAATAATTTTTCAATAAAAAGACATTTTATGTTAAAATATTTCCAAGTGAATTAACTTTAGTTTTGAGATAAATTGCTCTACTTTGCTCTAAATATTCAATATGTGAAATCCCATAAGAATATTTATATTTAAAAATATGCATTATATTATGCATATAAATATGCATCTTATATAAATCTGCATATTATATAAATCTGCCATATATTATGCATCTTATATAAATTTGCCATTTAAACTAAAACTTTTATATGCATATCAAATTATATCAGATATAAAGTGTTCAATTCATGAAAATTAGGTTTTCAAAAAAAAGGGGGGGGGGAGACCAATCTTAGTTCAAATGAAATTCAAAGATTACTTATCCTTGGAATATGGAATTACAATTTTGAACAAATGGTAAGTATTCAAAGCATAAATAGAATAGGAAATTTCCAAATCTTCATACAAATTGGATAGTCTTAAAATCAAAACCATTGTGAAGAGAGATTAAACAGAAAACCAATTGAAATGAAAGCATTGAAAATTCAGATAATATCTTGATGTAATACCATACATACATAAATGAAATCATAATACCATTTAATATTTGAAAACATTAATTAGAATAATTAATACTTGAAACTAAAAGTTTGAAAATTTTTCACCTGCAAGTCTCATTTAACAATAATGTTTGCTTTATAAAAATGATAAATACTGCTCTTGCAATACTGCAGAATATAATCTTTCTTCACAATGAGTAGAATACAGCATTGCTGTTTACTTCCCTTAACTTCATAAAAATATTTTTTATTAAAATATTAATTTCTAAATTATTAATAAAAAAACTTAGAAATCAAAAGACTTTAAAGAGAATTTTAAAATATTTACCTAAAATAACAAATAAAAAAAGTATTCAGCTAGGTTTCTCAAACTGTTTCAACTGACAACACATTTACCACAATAATTAGAAATTTATCTTTTAAAAGCAACAAGGTCACAACTCATTGTTTAAGAAGTTATTGCATACAGATAGGATAATTGGATAGTCAGAAGTTAAAATCATAACCAGATTATATTTTTATTTCCTAAAAAGAAACATTAAAAAAATTGATACACTAACAATATCCACAAAAAAGATATTTCTACATCTAGAAATGGTAAATTAAAAAAAATTATACATAAAAAAGCATTGATAATGGAATATTAATTTCAAAAGAGGGAACAATACTAAACAAAAAAAAAAAACTATTAAAATGTTTTTAAAATTAATTCTCAAAATCAAAAAATACATTTAGCATAAAATGACCTGCAGTCAGAAGAAAATGAATAAAATTTAATTTTGTAAAAAGAACTTTTAAACTCTCTTAAAGGTTAAAGAGCTCTTTCTGTAGAAGGTATTCAGTTAAATAACAAATAAATTGAAACTAGCTACATACTTTCTCAACAATTCTCCAATAAAATATTTTTTTACAAAGTAATAATTACATATATAGTTCATTCCATTTTATTTGAGTTAATGGGCATAACAAAATAACTAGATTCTTGGAAAATCAAATGACTTGGGATTCAGTTTTAAAATGATTAATGTTATTATTCTATGAAAAAAAACTCTCCTAAACATCACAAATTCTTTTTAATACCAGATCTATAAATACAAAAATTTTCCCCAGCTCAAAAAAAAAAAAAAAAAAAACCCTTGTTACTGAATTATTTTATAGGTTCTGAATTTAGATCTTTCAATAATGCATCTGAAAGGCATTCAGGTGTCATTTTAGTACCCAGAAAATTTTCAACCAATTCACGTGGAGGTTTTGATCCACCATGAGCTAATAGTTCATGCCTATATTTTTTACCAGCTATTAGGTTAAATGGATCGTTTTTAAAATATTCGTGCCAAATCCATGATGCAACTGATCGAGACATCAAATATGAATAATATTTTGCACCATAGCCAACAAGGTGACCAAAGCGTAACTGCCATGCAGTATTTGGCACATAAGGCAAGCCATAGTATAAGTTTTGAATTTGAGCTAGTAAATCTGTAGAAGAACAGTTTAAAAAATTGTTGCTGTGACATGCTTGGTCATAAGCAGCGTAAAATACTTGTAGTTGTGTTTCACAAGCTGAAAATTTTTTCTTACAGCTTTGAAGCTTACTGACAAGATGATATGGAATCTCTTCACCTGTTTTAAAGTGCCTAGCAAATTTTGACACTACTCGAGGATCTGAAGCAAAGTATTCCATAAGAACAGATGGCACTTCTGCAAGATCTGTAGAGCATCGAGTACCAGTAACATGTTGATAACTTGTTCTTGCCAACATAGAATGCATAGCATGACCCATTTCATGAAATAAGTTATCAACCATACCTGTAGTTAACAATGAGGGTTGAGACCATGTTGGATTAGGCAAATTCAACAAGAGGACAACAACAGGCTTTTGGTAAGTCCCATCATCACACAGTCTACCTCCTTGTATAGTAAAGTGACAGTCCTGGTTAGGTTTTTGGGGTCTTTCAAAAAAATCACAGTATATATAACCTAGAATTTCATCTCCTTCCCGAACACTCACTTTTCTTACATCATCATGCCAAAGTTCTCCTTCAACAACTTCTTCTACTTGTAATGTTACATTATATAATGACTTAAAAATAAAATTGAGTCCATCCATGCAAACACCCAAGGAAAAGTATGGAGAATAATCGGAAGAATCCACAGCAAATTCTTTTTGTTTGAGTTTTGAGATCATAAATGCCACATCCCATGGCATGACAGATGCAGCATTCTTATTCAATTCTTGTTTGTATTTAAGCATAGCACTATAATCTTCATCAGCCTTAGGCTTTATTTTTTCACTTAGTAATCTAAGAAACTCATGGACAAACTCTGGTGTAGCAGCCATGCTGCCTCGTACAGCACGGTCAGCATATGTAGGAAAGCCACACAAGTTGGCAAGCTTTTGTCTTGCAATTAATAACTCATGTAATAATTCTTCTTGTTGTTTGTCTGGATATAAGAATATTTTATAAGCCGCTTCACGGATTAGTTCATTTTTTGAATCTGAAAAAAGATCACTAACAATAACAGTTTCACCATCACCTGAAAAACAATGGCGAATGCTCTCTGGTAGTTGAGATTTAAGCACAGTACGTGGACTTAATGTCTTATTCATAAAATGAGATCCAACATGCAAGATGTAATCATTAAAGGCAACAATTCTTTCTCGAGTTTCTTGATCCAAATGGATTCCTGATTGCTCAAAATCAAAAAGAAACAGATGTGCAATATAGTCATCTATTGGATCAGTCGGACAAATGTCTCCATTTTCAACAATTGATTTGAGTTTATCATATAATTCTCTATTTGTATTCAGTTCTTCCACAAAACTGCTAATACTAATAGATGTATCTTTGGCTGCATAAGAAAATCTTTCTTGAGGATGAGCAATTCTAACAAATTCTGCTAAATCTGCAACTTTACATAATGTATCAGACAATTCGTCAAAAACTCGAACCATTTTACGTTTACGAGATGGACTTTTTATTTCCTGTATCAACAAATCTGCTTGCCTAATGGCGTTCTCTTTTAACAGGTAAAATCCGTATGGTTCTTGCAATTCCTTATAACCGAATATGCCAGTATTTTCTCCAAGAAATTGTGATTTCAAAGATGATACTCTGGATGGTCTAGAATTAAAAGCATACGCAACAGATGACCAGGAGGCTAAATTACGTTTACTGAAAAAATATTCACCTTTCCAAAATTTCACTCTTAAAATTCGTAAATTCACTTTCATCAGCATTGTGAATTTTACAAAATAATAGTTCTTTAAATTATATTATTACTCTTTAAACTAAATAATAAGTTGAACTTGACAGTTTAAATTGTTGCTGAATGTACATTTTGCTCCTAAAATTAATATAAAATTTCAGGAGCAGCACACTGCATTTCGAAATCAAAATAAATTGTACTTTCCAAAATAAGATTTGGAATACATTGTTTAAATAAAATTGTAAATACTGATTTCAATTACAAACAGAAAGCAATTTCGAAACGTTTTCTCTGGGTTACGTTAATCGGAGGACACATACCTCCCCACCTCTAACCTATGTGGATCAAGCCCAATTCCAGTTAATGCCTGTTGCTAAAGGTTTGAACGGCGCTAAAGGTTTGAAGCCTTCTATAGGCGCTTGCAAGAACTATCCCAATTCCAGTAACCTGCTGTAATAGGGGTCATAAGAGTTGCCAAATGATCATATTTGTGGCGACCTATTCTGATCCCTTTCATTTCTTATCACGCAATTTTGATTTCATTCCGCTAAAACTTTCAATCAAATTGTTTTGTTTCTTTTACTCTTTCTGAAACTTCACTCGATTCATTTTTTACTTGTTTCTTTTATACTTTTTTAAAAATTAGTCATACATTTTTTTTCATTTATGATTGAATTTGATAGAAATTAATTTTATATTATTATTAAAATATATTTATTTATTAAAACTTTTTAAAGTTATTTGTTAAATAACTTATTAATAAAATATAAATTTATTTATTATATACTTTATTATTTTAGGATGATTTTTAATTTCAAAAAACCCTCCAACTATTGAAAATAATAAAAATATTTTGATATAAATTTTGAACAAATAAATATTTTTATGTTGTTGCGATGCGAAATAATATTTGACTGCAATGAATACTTATATAATATATGCATGATTTTTTTTTATGTACAATTTTTTTTCTAATAAAAGAGAAAGTTTGTGAGTTTCTGCAGTGAGCATAAATATGCTTTGGGATGGTAAAATTATGAACAATTTAGAAGCGCATTTTTTAAATTTTTATTACCTAAAAATAGCGAAAAAGCTCGAGTTTTTCTGCATTAATTTGCAAAAACTTTTCTTTACTAAAATAGATTTTAATTAATTTGTAAAATAAAATAATGTTTATATATATCGTCTTGATGATAAATTCTTATTTGTGATACGCCTTCATTTCAACAAATTTTTAAACTTTGTTTTTCAGCAATACCTCTATTGCTGTAATGAAAGACCAGTTATTTTCACTATTGAGTCAAATTCGACCATTTTCCTTTGTTATTAGAAAAAACATGAGATAAAATTATTCATAACTTTAATATAATCATATTTATAGACTGGTATACAATCAATTAATTGCATCCTTCGAAGTACATAGTTAAACTTAGAGCTTTCGCTTTTGGCTGACAGTTAGTTTCTTCTTGGATAGTAAAATTAAGAAATGGCGCTTCAAAAATTAAATTAAAATTTTAATAAAAAATTAACAAAATCCCACCATTTTCTCTAACATCGATTCCTATTACTAAACAAAAACAAGTTTGCACCATTTTAAAAGTTAAAAAAAAATTATCAGAAATATCTTTTTTTACTTAATTTATCTTTGATTTTAATGTTTTTCAAAAATATAGCATGTTAGACCATACTTCTATATGCTTATATTGCAGTGATACTAAATACATTGTTGAGGATGAACTTGCGAACCTGCGAAGCTAGTTCCAGTAGCCGAGTAATCTGACTACAATACTAAAAGTATACTTCAGTATGTAGCTTATGAAGCTAGCGACACAATATTTTTATGTACGTTACATTGCTTAATAACATTTTAATTTTTTAAAGGTAATATAAAAGTAAACAATCAAATCTATGACCTTGGCTTCTTATAATGTTTTCCATAGAGATTTAAATCTACTTTATTATTTCCCTTTCTATTATTTATTTTATTTTATTTATTTTTAATTAAAATAAAATTTAAAAAAAGTTATAAAAATTAAAATGTAATCTTCAATTGTAAATTTCAAGTTATAATGTGAGAATTTTATTATCTTTAAGTAATTATTCATCTTAATTAATTTAAGACATAAATCAATCTAAGCCGGTTTGAAAAATCACGAGATTTCTCTATCAGTCTCTCTCTCTCTTT
>JAOUZG010025848.1:2809528-2881639 GCA_026289955.1 Argiope argentata
ATACTCTCGGTACACTCTTGATACTGTGGATCTCGGAATGTTGAATTCACTAACGATATCCGCAATGGAATGACCCTTACGTCTAGCTGCAACTAACATTCCACGTTCAAAGTCTGTTAATTCTCGTCGTGCCGCCATAAATCACGAAAAACCTGTTCACATGAATAACTTGAACACAAATGAAAGCTCTGGAAAACGAACTGCGCATTTACACTTTTTCGCTGCGATACTACTACCATCTGTATATTTGCATATTGCTATGCCATGACTTTTGTCACTTCAGTGTATATAGTTTCAAAAAAAAAAAAAAAACGAAAAAATATATTAGGCTCAATAACTAGTAAAAATGTTTTATTCTACACAAAAACTTATTACAAAACATAGTTGAAGAGTACAGTGTTTGAAATAAACAGCAAATCATTATAAAACAACATCAAAGGCACAAACCTTTGAGAGGGATATCTCTCACTTAATCACTTGAGTTGAATTCTACTGCTGATTATTTCCATACACAGGGGTGTTTGTGCTGCGGGGAAACCCCGGAATTCCGGGGATTTTGATCTTTGATACCTGGAAATTCCGAGGATCGTCGTTCAAAAGGAAGTAGGAATAATAATGAATTATTTATTTTGATCGGTAATTTTGTTCAATAAGTCGTCGAACTTTTATAATTAGGTTATTCAATACTTCATAATTGTAATTTTTCATTTCTCTCCCCCCCTTCTCGAAACTCCAAAATGTCGGTAGTAAGTCCGTAAAAGTTTCAGGGGATTTTTTGGGGTCCCACAAACACCCCTGCATACAACTGACTGTTCCTCAGCTCTAACATTCAGCTTTTTAGATATCACCAAGATTCTCGGATATTCTGGTCGTTTTTGTGGCCAAATTTTTTCTAAGGCCCAGGGTCATTGAATCAGCATTTATTCAGTATTCTATTACTGTATCTGAAAAAGGGTCTGTCTACTAGAATTTTACTGCATTGACTTACAAGAGACTTACTGCATTGAAAAATGATATTAAATTTTTTTTAGCAATTTAAATATGTTCTTCATCTCTATCTAAACAATTGAACTAAATGCAACCAAATTTCACAAATTTATTGTTTAAGAGAAGAAAAAGAATATTGTCAACTTTTCGAGTATACAGAAATTAATTAATTAGGAATTAAACAGAATTTTGTTTAATTTTCTTTCCCCCCATAATAATTTTAGGAGAAATTACCCCAGAAATTTTTTTATTTATTTTTAGAAAATTTGTTATTCATGACATTTGTTTATTTATTTTAGGCAGGTCTAAGGGTCACTGACCTGAGCGATGATATAAAAGGCTTGATTGAAATTTTTTTTCAAATAAATAAATCTGCAAAAGATACAAATTCCATGAATTATAAAATATTAACTCTTTGTTAAGTATAATTAATCAGGTTCTAAAATATTCCATTGTATTCAAATTATTATTAAAATATTTATAGAGGTCGAAGATCTGCTTGGATAAAATTGTGTGTTTTGTTTTATATATCATTATAAACAAAAACATATGCATTCTTTATAGAAATGGAAATAAATTTTTTTTAATATTAAAAAATATTTTTGCATTTTTTAATTTAAAAATTGTAGTTTAGATCTGGTACTTTTTTTAAAGGGGAAAAAAAAAGGGTCCTTTTTGTTCCAGACTAATACATTTATTGCCTATTTTTCATTCTAGATAAAAATTATCTCTGCAGTGTTAAGCAATTTGATTCATTTGATAATTTTAAGAAAACCTTGGAAATTCTGCATAAAATACAAGAGACAATGATATGGATAGATATTCTGAATTTTGTTGGAAATGCCTTATTTAAATTACAATTGTTGGATAAAAATGATGAGTATGAAAACTGTTTTTTATATTATTAGAATTAAGATTGAGTATTCTATTTGTCTTAAAAAGTGCTTAGTTTTTTTTTAAAGTGCAAAGATTTTTTTTTCTTCTGTTCTGTTTCTGCAGACATTGAATACAATAAACGGAAACATAATCATAAACTGACCGAAAGTAAGAATTTGGGAAAGAGATCCTGAAGTCTCAGCATATGGTACAATAACTCTTAATGAACTTCCCCCCCTCCCTTCATTTATTCAACTGTAGATACCGATGTATATTGAAGTTGTTATTCTGTAGGGTTGAAATACAAACTGAATTTGCAAACATTGCAACATGAAAGAGGTTTGAACTTTTTTCATTTTTTATTTTCTAAATAGAGAAGAATTTATTTTAATGCTTATTAACTTTTTATTTAATTTTTATCGGTTCTTAAAGAACACACAGATTCACTCGGAGTGACGAAAATTATGATATGGAAAGTATGCAGGATATTTAGCTGCTTTTATTCTTATCACAATGGAGCCTCTTTAGCATATTACACATACAAATATTGTTCTCTCGTTTTGGGACAACCTCTTGAACAACCTATAAAGAAGATTTTACAATAAGGTATTAAATTGATATTTATTGCCATGTGTTATTATGTTAGAGAGTTGTTTAAAATCTAGTTTGAGAAGATTTTAATTTGATGTATTGCATTTTAATTATATCAATTTCTTTTGTATTGTATTTTTTAAATGTCCTCATTCCTATTTGACAGTCAATTTTAAAATATGATTGGCTGGCTGAGAGTCTTATCTAGACAGACACACATTTTCTAGTATGGTATTATATTGATTGGAATATTTGCAAAAGATTGTGAAATGTTTACAAAAATGAAACTTATGAAATCTAATTGGTAAAACTGACTTTTTGGGTATCCTGTTTCGATTTTAGAGAAAAAAAATATTTTTGTTTTGTTTTACTATCAATTTAGAAATGATTCATTTTAACGTACTGCTAAGAGTGTAATGAGAAGGAGAAAATGAAGTAAAAAGATTATAAAAATTGTGGATATTTAAAAAAAAAGAAGAAAAGTCAATATAATTTTTTATAAAGTTTTGAAATAAAAAAAAATCAAACAGTAGAAGTTATTGCCACCCTGATTAAATAAATAATTTATTTTTCTTAATTTTTTATGGGATAAAGTTACTAATTCGATTATTATTGCATTAATTAACTATACAACAAACTGTTGATCATAAGTTGCATTATATATTTTTTTATTTTATGAAAACATTTCAAATAACATTATTTTTTTACTTGCAGAAATGTCATACAAGTATGTTCTTATCTGAGTAGCATTTGCTGTAAAGACCTTCAAAGAGCACCTACCTTAGATTTATGCTGATTTATTTGGTTGTTTTATCAAAATTTCTATCACTATGTAAATATCATTGGCTTAGTTCTTTTTCTGCATAGTCATTAGATATCTTAATCATTCAAATTTTTTGTGCTGCAGTTTTAATTCATCATTTCTACCCTCTTTTTTTTGGTATTATAAAGTAAAGTAAGAAGAAGGAAAAATGTTCCTTCTGTAAAAACATTGTGATTTTACAGCTTTGTTAAAAATAATATAACTTGTAAATAAATTTGAGCCTTTTAATTTGGAAATATATATTAAGCTCTTTCACAGTTGTAAGAATTGTTCTGATAAATGTATTGTTTATAATCTAGTCCTCAATTATTTTTCATTCTCTCATTATCAGTTTTAATTGTAAAATAATTTTGTCAGGTAATAAAATTGGAAGTTATTTTCTCACCAGTCATTAGTATTTATTTGCATTATAAAAATTATGAAATATTACCTCTGACATTGTCAGCTCATAAAAGTCATAATAAACAGATTTTTTTTTCTCATTCTTTCATCACAGAAAAAGTCTTTTATTGAAAATGTCTTGAATATCTCCCCAGGCTATTAGACATGTACTTTGTTTGCAACTTCATTAAATAAGGTAAGCAGTAGTGTGAAAACACTTTGGGTTCTATCAAAGTTAATGAAAAAAAATCTAGGAAAATTAAGTTTTTATTCAGTTACTGTAATATAAAATATAAGTTAGTAGAATGCTTCTGTTTCATTCATCTATGCATTGACAAAGTTCTTTTTATTTATTTACATAATTTGCAAATATATATTAAAATTTGAAGAAATGTATGACAACTTTTGATATAAGCATGCAATATACCGAAAGTTGAGTAATGAATACTTCAGAAAAGTAGTGGGATATTCATGATAGGAAAATTCTTTTCATATGTATTAAATACTTAACAAATTATGTAGCATGTTTTGATAATTCATATTGTTTATAATTGCAATGATGGCTTAGTCGTAGAGGAATAATAATGACATTTTCTAAGTTTCCTTCTAGGAAACATATTTACACAATTGTTTAGTGATTGCAAAAATATTTGTTGAAAAAAATGTGGATTGCAAATAAAACAAACATTGGCATTTCAAATTATTTAATTTCAAGCTTTTTTCTTGCTATTGCTTAAACAGTCTTTAGCAAAATTTTGTTCTAACAATATTAGAATAAAAATTACATATTATCAAGAAATAATTTAAAAAAAAATCTCTGATAGATTTTAAACTGTTTCCTTCATGCATGTGTAAATAGATTTTGTAATATTGTAAATTAATAATTGGAGACCACTATAGCATAAGCCAAAATGCATTCATGTACAGGAACCATGAATATATTGCTTATTAGGTTATGTGACTAAATAGATAAAAAAAACTATCGCACTTTGTTTAAATTACAGTTTCCAGAAATGATGAGCATCTATCAAGGATGCTAAATTTGAGCTGCTGTCAGAGCAATAATTTTAATATAAATAAAAGTCATTGTAGTTATTTATGTAAGTATATTTTTTCTATCCACCTAAACTACTGGATTAAATTCACCAAAAGAAAATACACTATCAATTATACTTTTAGCTAGATATGTGAGTAATAAGAAATCAATAGATTTGCATTTTCCACAATTTTTTCAGAAGAATTTGTGCACCGAAATATATTTTGATACTATCTTAAAATTCAGAATATGACTGTTTCATTGACATCAATTTTCATATGTGTATAAAAATGTTTGCTGATTGTTATTAATTTTTAAAATAAGGTAATGATTTAAAAATAAAGATACACATAGATACTCCATTGATAAGCAACATTCATAATTTGAATTGCTGTAACACTATTCCTTTTTGCATTTCCCTCTTTTAAATAGATATTTTTTTGCTAACTCCTGGTTTGGGGGTAATGTGTCTTTCCTGTGTTCTGAGTGTCCCTCGTTCATGCATGGCTGTTATCTGCCCTGTTTTCTATCTGTGAGATGTATGTAAAAGCCCCCCCCCTCCGTAAAAAGTTGTGCAAGCAAATGTATGACTCATCTTCATATGAGCTACAAGTCATACTTCTACCTTCGGATGCTAAGGGGCTTTTGTCCGTCGAAGCTACTGTAAGGGGATAAAAAATTGGCTTAATCGCTGGCCAACTCGGCTTAAATCACTGACATCGTCATCAGGCTTGTCTATTGCAAGTGCCATAGGAAACTACAGCAACATATCTTTTAGTTGTGTCTTTATTGGTTTTAAAGTGGAGAGTTAACGATAATTAAAAAATTCAATTCAAATTCAAATGAAGGCTAGAAAGGTAAAGCTTTCACTTGCAAACGAAGTTTTTAACTGTGGAAAAACGCGTTGATAACTATGTATTTATTGTGTGTATTTTGATACAAATACGTTTATTGTGTACTTTGATGCAAGTCAAATTGTATCAAAAATAATTTAACTTTTTACCCATGAAAAACTAAGTATTTAATTAACTATCTCAAAATATTTTGAAGATTTTACACTATGGCATTCAGCATTTGTGAACAAATTTTACTGTACCAATATAACGAATGTTTACAACTTATAAAAAAAATTAGCTGTTGGTGTTAATTTTTTTTTTTTTTTTGATTCTGCTGATTTGTAATTTTTAAAAATTGTCGTTTCAAATAACAAGCGAATTTCGTATATTATAATATTTTATATTAAAGCAGTTTTATGTTAAAAACAATCCGCCCAACAACGTGACTTTCATTCAAATCATATTTTTTCCTCTATCGTTTTAGTTTATCACTTAACGCTTTCAGTAAGATTAGCTGGTTTTCCCAATTGGAAAAATTCAAAGATTTACAGTAGTCATGGTTTCTGGATCCAGGATAATCAGGGGTGTTTGATGACTCCTTCATCATGTATCGGTATTTTTCGACAAATCGTAATATTACTTATTTATAGCTGTTATAAATTATTAGTATCATCTCTTCACATTTTGAGTGATCAGTAAGACTCCAAATAAAATTAAATTTCTATTTATGTAATAAAAATTTATTCATTTTCTTTTGAACAAAAATAGTTCGAAAATAATTATGTTAAAGCTTTTTTCATAAAGTATGTCAGTGCCAGAGCAACGTCTACCCGTTTCAACTCTCAACATTGCTTTTTTTTCAATATAACTATTTTCAAAATTACACCTTTTGCACTGCTGACTTAAAAGAACTGTTTCTTTCATCGTCAGGAAAAATATTTATAAAAAAAAGAAAGAAAAACGGCATAATTATGACTTTAAGCAGTAAAATTAAGTAGTTTCAATAAGTCATGAATTCAAAATATGATGTCTTGAGTTTAATTTTGTATTTGAATCACACTATTTTTTATTCTTATTTTAATTTGCAGATTTACTCTAAATATGCGCAGAATTTTAACAAGCACGTCATTCATCTAAAATTACTCTTTCAAAACTCAGGACCTCGATAGGCCGGTGGTGAGGTCTCCTGAGCCGGAGGGTTTCAGATTCGAGACCCGATTCCACAGCCCTCTGTCGCGCGTTAAATCCGTCGGGGCCCCTCGCTGATGTGTGGTGTGCCGGGGGAAGTTGTCGTCCTCGTCATCAGATTGCGGTTGAAAATTCCGAGGGACGTCCCAAAATAGCTCTAGTGTTTCTTTGCAATGGGTCGTTAATATAACTAGACTAAACAATTCCAAAACTCAAAAAGGGACTAAAGATAGTGATTCCGAAATGAGTAAATCATTGATAATATATGTTATTAAAGGTAAATTTATTTCCTGACGAATGATGAATTACATTAGAAGTTTTAGAAAAAGTCCTGATCATGTTCAAATAAAAGAAAAATATGCCATTTTATAACTTCATTAATATAAATACATCGAACTCGCACACAACGCTGTGATTCTGATTATTAAAACTCTTGCTACTTTTTTTTTTATCTCTAAATATTTTATCAATATTTTGCATATTATAAACTTTAAAACGAAATAAAAAAAGGAAATTAAAATTAAATCTGAAAAATTAATATGAAGGACGCGGAATGAAAAAAGGATTATATAAAAAACAGTTAAAGAATTGAAAAAGTATCTTTACATCACTAAAGTATCTTTACATTAAAATTAGAAAAATAATAATTTCATAAAAAATTTCTGAAGTCAATTGAATGCAGGAATTTTTAAATCAATCTAAAATACTTTGTATTTGAAAATAAAAAACAGGAATAAAAAAATAAAGGAAAGAAAACTGTTTTAAATTGCGTGAAAATTAGAAAAAGTGCAACATATAATCCAATCACATAAAGGGAAATAAATTGGAGTAACAAAATGTTTCCATTTAAAATAATCTTTATCTTAAAATAAATAATATACTGTCATAAAAAAATATATGATGAATTATCAAAAGAGCGTTTTTAAAGACATAAATCAAGAAAAATTACACATTTTTAGTAATGTAAAAACACATACTACAGAAGAGCAAGCAGATTAAAAAGAAAGGAAGGACTGATTCTCAACATTCATACAAATTCGCTCACTATTGAAATCCCGAAATTTCGCAAAATTCGATAAGTATCGAAAATTCCACATGCATCAGAGATTGGATAAGCACCGAAGAGGCGATGCCTATCGGGAATCCTGTGGGTATCGGCAAATTCGATCAGTAGCGCCAATATCATGCGAGTGTGAAAATCTAATCTGAATGGATCCTTTTTGAATATTTACTAAGATGAATATTTAGCGACTAAACAAAGGATAGACAAAAACTTTCTGATAAAGGCAATTTTTTTCTCTATAGTAGTGTACACTTTATTTCAAAGGAAAGTGAAACGCTTAGAATAAGTACTTTCATGTATTAGAATATGACAGTATTTATAGAAATATTAACACAATATATATATAGGTAAAAACGAGTGAGCAGACACCAAAATTAACACTAGCCGATAATCGAAACAGATTCGAAAATGCAAATTAATTGTGAATACCGATTAATTGTATGGTGATTAATCTTGAACCGTAATTCATGGTCATGATACCGATAGATTGATATTTTTCGAATAGCGTCAAAGAATCAATCTTTCAAAAGTGTCGATGCGCAGCTCCATTTTCGATTGGTGCCTTTTAGCAAGGCACTTGCGATATTTGTAAATTATAAATTTTACTTAATAAGAGAACATCTTGATCATGGAAGTATGTTCTGTCCTGTATTGTTTCTTGTTCTGTTTTGGCATTTAAAATTCTAAAATATTTGCAAATTTTTGGTCTCTTTACTTTAGAAAAGCTTTATATTTTTTATATACTATCTACATGTATCTTGATAATTTTTTTACATTGGAACATTTTTCTCTTTCAGATACTAAATCGGAGCAATTATTTTAACCCCTTGCACTCCTATGATGCCTCTGACTCACCATTCAAGATTGTGCATCATTTTGACGTTTTATTTATTTAGTTTCAAATTTAATTGTTAAAAACGCCTACATAATAGTTAAGAGATGTAGATTAATTTTTCAAAGAAATTCGACTTAAAATAATTATGTGAATTTATTTTTCGTAGCGTTAAAAAATCTTTGTATTGGGTGAATAATTTTGCATCTAATAATTTTTCGGAGTGCAAAGGGAAAATCAAGGTCTTTATATTCAAACAAATGAAAAATTCTCTAAAACTTTTAAAGGATTGTAATAAATTAAATATTTGCGTTGAGTTGTCTAAATGAATTATCTATTCGAAATAAAAAAGAAGACGTGAACTCTTAAATTAATAAAATTTTTATGATGTAGCAAAGATTTTAAGACTTTGTCAATATCCAAGTTTTCTTTTCGCAATATGTTTGTCTTTTATTAACAGGTCACAATCATATAAAAAACAAAACTTTTGGAAAAAATCGAGTGAAATTATAAAGTGTTTCAACCATTTGTGAAATGTAAACGCCCCCTTTATTGCCAACAAAGATTCTAGGTTAAAAACATACCGATGCCCCAATGAAAACTTGTTTACAAGTACGGAGAGAGAAATGTTTCTTATTTCAATTCTGTTTTCAATTGTTATGAGTTTTAAAAGAGCTTCATTTCAAGGATCAACGGGTTTCAGTGGGTCTTTAGAATGAATTCTTTTCAGAAAAAGTTTATATACCTTGACCACTTACGTACCAAAACTCTACTGTGGCTTTCACTCGCAAGGAAAATGACACCAGTTGTCAAAGAAAGGCCGACACATCAAATCGCAAACTACCCCAAAATATGTATTTCTTTCAGTTTATGAATACTCACTATACGCCAGTGAATCGCAAATTATCATTTTCTCGCACATTCAAAATCATTCCAGTTTTAGTGTGAGTATTTTCCATTGTTTTAAAAATAACGTGTGCGTGTAACTAATGAGTGTTTAAAGAAATGTTGATAAAATCGACACCCAAGATAATAATTTCTTCCTCAGACGAATACTCGCCATGACTTCGCAATGAAGGACACTCTCCTAGCGATTGGTGTTAAATAAACAGTGACAATTTCGTTCCAAATTTTGTAATTAGATGAATACTGTTGCGGAACTTCACTTCCGCGTCCGTTGTTTCACCGGGTTCGCCTGTAAGCGGGTGCGTGGCGTGAAAATAACCAGCAAGCCCCAATAGCGAACGACGATTTTTACTAAACACTAAGAAGCAAATACGCAGACAGCAAATATACAGCCGACCCGAGCACAGGCAACAAACATAATCCCACGAGTAGTAATTGGCAGTAGCAACAACAACAGCACACCAAGAAGTCATACAGAATTCAGCAGGAGGAGGAAATCTTCTCAACTACGCTCTACCATCTCTCCAGACACCTACAATACTCCATTGTCACCTCGCATTGACTGTATCCAACTGCCCACACACGACTCGATGCTGCTTCCGCAATAAACTCTAGGAGTCGGCACACAGCTCAGTCCAGCCGTCGCTTGAGCCCTTCACTGGACAGATCCAACGATTCGCCGCTTCTGCGACCTGATACACGACTCATTTAACGGTGACGAATCGACTTCGGTTTGAGACTATTGTTCACTTAGGCGGGCAGAGAAGATGCTGGAACAATCAGACATATCTCGGTTCTTATTCGCTCAGTCGCTAAAATTCCACTAGTTTCCAGTATTATCCACTTTGTCGCCAAGTCGTCAACTGGTCGCCAAGCCCAGGAGTAACTGATGCGGCATCCAACAGAACTGATTGTAAAACGGTCTTCCCAGTGATTGAACTAACCATGCTAGGAAGTGACATTACATATTTGTAACTACACGCATATTTACATTCGTCCTATGAGTTCGATTTCCTTTGTTTCGAATATTGTCTTGATATAGAATCGCTTGTATTCTTTTCAGACAAATAACACTTTAAAAATAAATTACTCTTTAAAGAAAACAAAAATTTGCTCAATGACTTCAGATGTTTATCAAATGAAGCGCAGAAATGAATATTCGTTTACGTTAGGTTTTACAATGCAAGAGAAATATCTTGCCACTGAGCGATGAAATGATATTTATTATTAAAACGTCAATCAGAGTGGATTTTATCCCTTTGGGATTTTAAGTATTTATTTAAAAGAGAAACTTATTTAACGCCGCATTATCTTATGTCACATACACCATGCTTGTATTGGTGTTTTTTTTTAAATTAAAATGAATCTTTCAATTACTAGAACTTTATTTATCAGAAATATTACGAGATTCGAAAAATGAATGTCAAAATGTATCAATGTACCTTTTTTGCGCGCATTTTTTTTAAAACCAACTTATAGACAATGGGCTGGATATGTTTGTATTTAAATCTACTTTTTGTCGTAAACGAAATTTTTTATAAACATATTTTTTGTCATATGCGAAATAAAGAGAAGGTGTTTTAATCGTCAATAAGGTCGAACTCAAGATTTAAACGAATCTCCGCATTTTAAACCTCCCTGAATTCGAAGAACAAATTCTTGCAAAACATCCGGCTGTGACAAAAATAGCTAAAAAACATTCTAAATTAGATGGATGAAATGTTGTGAATATGTTGTGACTCCAAATTTTCAAACTTCTTTCGCATTTTGAAAAAAATCTATTTTGAGGGAAACCATCTTTTCGCACCATTTGAATATAAATTGACAAGATTGCTACAAAATGAAGAGATCCAGATGGATTAAATTCAGTTCTATATTGTAAACATCTATCAAATTTTGAGCCAAATCCATGAAAGAATTAATCATCAATCGATCTGTACTTTCGATATTACAATGATTACTGTCGATAACTCAAAACCACCGTGATTTAAATGTACCAAATTTAGTATGTGATTTTGGGAATGCAACTGTAGTTCTTTGCCAGTTTAATTTCAATCGGTTTGAAAAAAAAAATGTCTAAAACGCAAATTTACTGATGTTACTGAGTTTGGAAAAATTTTGGGAGCTGGCCTTTACCATTACCGGAACAAAGTAGTAATGTTTCACTAATTATTAACTTTAAATATTTTCATATAAGTGAACTTGTTGATGTAAACATTCAAATGAACAGAGCCGATAGTACCGACAACAGTCTGCAATCGGTCTTCGAAGAGGTCGGCACCAGTTATTTCGCAACTCAATCAAAATAACGGATTATTCATGATGAACACAAAAAGGAATCGATCCCTGTTGCATCCCACTGTCACACCGCATTTCTGCCGCCGTCAATGGAGAGGCGAGGCAGTTGTGAGTTTCAGCCCTTTTTCTGGCACCTTCTTCAATTTCTTCGTCGCTGCATTGCATCAGAATTTCAGAATCGACGCCCCGGTCGTTGTTGCAAATGGCACTTGTCACAGATAAGCTCGCGGACGAAGTCAGCGATTTTAAGCCAAGGTTTAGAGTCTCTTGTTTCAATAGTGCCGTCCAGGGCCAAGAGTGCATCTTAGCTACGCATGCGTCACAGCTCTTTCCATGCCCTTCCCACTTCATTCACAGATGGTAATTCAGACCAGAATTAAAGAACGATCATCTCTGATCCAGTACCCCAGGGGGACCTGGGATGCTCTGGTTAGAAATAATGAGGTGGAAAGAAAAAGGAATATCAAAGAAAATATTTTGCAAAGGAATATTTTTGCTTAGTTTCGGTTGAGAACCTGTTCCAGTCATCAGAATTCTTTTCACATTTCTTCTTTCACCATTATCAGAATCAAAGATGAATGTCAAACATTTTTTTTACATCTTTTCAAAAAAAAAAAAAAGCATTACTGCAGATATTGCTCTTATTTACTAATAAATACTTAGCTCAAAATAAATTATTTAATATAGAAAGATAAAACCGCAGAAAAATAATCTCTGCAAACATAACGCGAATGACACTTGCTAACTTAACGCGAAGTATCGCGACAGTTTGAATCGATACTCCGCACTTTAGCTGCAGTAATGCTTCACGAGTGTCACTCGTTATTGTGCGCGAAGAGGTTAAAATTCTAGAGGTTCAATACGAATTCTGTGGCTCTCTTTCTTCTCTTCATTTTCAACACCCAATTTTTTAAAATTTAACTTTTATGTAAGAAGCTTTAAGTAACATCTTTCAACAGATAGAAAAAGAAAAACGCTTAATTGCAAACCCCTTTCTAAAAAATTGATTTCAGCAAATGGCATATACATTTAAAAGTAATTCGAAATTTGATTGTAATTTTAAAAATTTGTAAGCAATTTTAAACAAATTAGTAAAAAAAATAATGAAACTTTTCTTATCACAATCTAAATAGAATTTAATAGTTTTTAAACAGCAAATTCTACTATCTAGAATTTTTTAAATTTTATATAAAATTTGTTTTAAATTATAAAGCTCCATATTTCATTCTGAATTTTAAAATGAGCTAAAATAAAGCATTCAAATAGTAATTAAAAGTATTACTCGATTAATATTCCAAAATTAATTGAAAGAATATTTAAGGTTGAATAATTTTATTTGCATGGCATTCATAATCAAGCAAACTGACAAAATTAAATTATTCTCAAATGCCGGCAGAAAGAAATCACGAGAGTCCTGGGCCCTTAGGCAGCTGCCTATTTAATAATCCGGAAGGTTTCATGCAACTTCGATGTCAGAAGAAGTAACTCCATTTTATTTGACTCCACATCAACGGAAACTGCAGCGCATTAAATTCGATTTATCATCAGAAAAATATAATAAAAATGTTTGTTATAATTGATTAAGAAGCAAAATAATAGATTATAGATCATAATTAGAACAAATGCAAAAATAACAAAACTAAAGGAGATTTAATTTTGAATGTGTGTGTGAGTATCGTACTGCTTGTGCATTTGAAACTAATATAATAAAAATAGGAGAGAAATTTTCATCTCATAATATAAACACATTTGTTGGCACCCAAAATTATTATGGACATGTGAAACAAGGACAGAAAAAAAAATTATCCCGTATTTCTTTCCCAGAAGAGAAATGAATGAATTTATTCATTAATTTAGGAGATCCCGGGGGGAAACGGCGAAATTGCTCTTGAAGTAAACTTGGTGAATTATCTCCCGCGCAAGATGGACGTAAAAGGAGCCATTTCACATCCTGCGGTTACCTTCCGTGCCGGCGCTCACGTCCTTCGCCAAGGTTCTTTTTCTCATGTCGAAAAGCGAAGCAGGATGACGCGTTGACGCGAACAGGCGATGATGAGTTATGCACGCGTTGATGTCCGAGTCGAGTTATCGAGTGCTCATCACCAATTCGTCTTCTCATTAGACTTTGAACTTGCTCCACTTCCATCTTTGGCAATTTATCGCTCTTTGAGCAGCTGGAACATTCAAGTTTTTCGGTTTCTTTTATTCAAGTATACATTGTGGCATTCTAATTGAATTTTCATTAAATTCAGGTGATCGTTTATTGTAGAAGGCAAAGGCGGATTTTTTTGCTGAAGAGACAGCTGCCATTAGCCGAAATGGGGTTCGCAGGTATATGGAATAAAAAAAGCTATTAGCCTAGTCGACAACTAAATTTGTTCCAAATTTGAGTTTCAAAATTTAAGGACCACAATATGTGTACACTTTGAATTATTAAAATTAATTAAATTATTCGTAATTGCCTTTTTATGTCATATTGAAATTCTAATTATGCTTTAAATAGTTATGTTATATTCCACTGAGAGGGCTTTGTTAAATAATAATTTTTATTGTAAAATATTTTAAATTTTTTTTATATAATTAAACATAAGAATGAAATTCTTATATTTATAAGAAACGAAATCATGACTAATAATTATGATTAGTTTCTCAAGAATTTTATAACTTTAGCAATTTTTTTTCCTGAAATGCACTTTAAAAAAATAAATAAAGACCTTTTCATGAAATTGCTAAAACGAAACATAACCAATCGATTGAATTTAAAATGCGATGGAACGGGAAGCTCAGTCGATGAGGCGTTGAAAGAGGGGTGGGCCTTTCCCAGGGCCACCACTGGCGGAGAGTGTGACTGAACGACTTTGGACCCATTCACCGGCAATGATTTCAAAGTGAATAATTACGCAAGTGTTGTGAAAAATTCATCGCCCGCAAATAGAATATGGCTCTTTTGAATAATTTCATTTTCACATCTCATCAATTAACTTTTAAAACTACGGCAAAATTCATCCGCATATCATGCGCAAAGAAGAGGAAAATTAAAAATCAAAGATTCATTTGGAACAATTTCAATTAAAGTTTGGAATCATGATGCAATCTTTGAAACAATAAAAATCAAATTTTAAGAAGATATTCGAAAAGTAAAATTTCATTTTTTAAAATTTTCAAGGATTTTTTTTTATTTTCACTGTTCTAAAATAAAAATAATAAACTTTTTTTGAGACAAAAGCAGAGCTAAGCAAGCTCTAGATCAACACAGTTGAGAATTATAGCAGGCTTATGAATCTTTTTTTTAAATTGGTAAAATAAAATTTATTAAAATTGAAATAACTAGGCATTTAATTTGGTTGGAATAGACGTTGAAGCAAACGATCATAGCATCACAATTTTTTACGAATAGTTTAATAAGCATTCGTACATATCCTTAAGAATAGGCTAAACTGAACTAAAATCAGTGGCACGACAGCCCTATGCGTGCCGAAGTCTAGAGTGTCCATTTCTGCTTTCTTGACCAAAGGGTCCTGGAATGCGAGGCATATGTCCCGGTTAGGCCGTCGGTTGTATGATTTTTCTGTAGAGACAACTCTCTACCGACCATAAAATTGTCAATCAATGGTCTTGTTTACAATGAGCTTGTGTTACTGATAAGGTTCAATTCTAGAGAAGTATCAACATTTTAAACGTTATGTCAAAGTGTCAGATTTGGCGAAACTTAACACGCTGTTTAACTCAATTTCGAATATTTAATGATGTGTTGTTGAATATAATTCTATGCATTTAGTTACTATCTGATTACTATGTGTTTTTTTATTATAAAACATGAATTTCTTTTCAATGAATTTATTAGAAATTGTACGTTAAAAATCAATGACGAATGATATTTCTTATCATATAAATACTGTACCCACTTCGAAACAATATTCTAGATTTTAGTAAATGTATTACTTTACATAAATCTAACGATTTGCATTAAACGAATGGGTTTTCGTTTCATTCATTTTTGTTTTATTTCTTCTTGATTCATTTGTTTAATTCAATAAGTTCGAACACTTAAACATATATTACGCATGGCCCACCTGAAGATTCTACAGGTCGTTGGAACTAAGTTGAAAGCCTAGTACCAACGACCCCATTGAAAGAAAAAGATACATTTTTTTTTTCTGGAACGTTTCTTGCATCTATAAATAAATGAGGACCGCATTTTAGCTGGTTCTGATAATGTATCGTTACATACGGTCTTTAATGTTTATTCATTGACTTCCATGTTTGGTTGGCAATCAGTAATATCTGCAATTTTTACCTTGATGAAGGTTGTAGCTGTTGCTTATCGTCAAAAGATCTAACATATGTCAGATCAGCTCCAGAAGGTTGTTGACCACCAATAAATCTATAATAATAAGGGGATTGCGTGTAAAGTCTCCCTTCCATATAGCCCAGGATGTGATCCAGGAAGCTGGACGGTTGCACCAATTTTTGCAAATTTAATGGATTTTCCTATCACTTAAGGAAAGGAACTTAAGCTGACCGCTTTTCAGTCAAGCCAGAGCAATCTGGGAGCCACGCACATATTTGATTTCCAATAGAGAACAGGGAGATGTTCGCGTGTACCACTGGTGCAAAGACGGAATATGCTATTATTAAACTATCTCGTCAAATCATGCAGGTAGTTTCAAAGTGTGCTCTTAGCCGGCGAGGGGTTGTGCCTGAACCTCTCGTCGGGCTGAACTGGTGAAGTACCTCGGGAAAGTAATCTCTTGGATAGGTCACCCAAGCCGTGAAAACCGTTCCATTATGCTCAGCTAACTTCCGCAGGAAAATGAGTTAAGACAGACTTCTATCCTTGAAAGAAAGACTTCTATCCTTAAGTAGACTTCTATCCTACAGTCTTTTTCAGCAACAGAAACTTCTAAATTTCTCTTCCTTATAGTTTTGTTGCATGAAGTTTATCACATTTCTTGGTTTGATTTGATGAAAGCAAGAAGCTTTTGGCGAATTGCACCGATCGCTATCTGGCCTCAAGAAGGATTACAGTGATTAAATAGTGATGATTTTTTCTGAATACGTAGAAATAATGTCAGTATAAACTTGTAGAACCTCAAAACTATTTGATAAAGAGAAGTTTTTAATGTCAGAACAATTACCATTCATCCCCCCCCCAAAAAAAAAAAAATTAAAAACAATCTTTCCAACAAAGAATTTTCATTTTTGGAACTTGTTGACGATCTGAAGAATGATTCTATATGATTCTAATGCATATATTATGCTCATCGAAATAAAGACATTTCAAAAAGAATTCAGGCCGTTCTTGAAATTGTCCAAGATATCTATATCATAGTTTCACATAACGCTCGTGACATTCTAAAAGATATGTATATCCTCTATAACAAAGATGGTGATGTAACATTTATTGGTTTCTTTCGCATGATAACTGACATTCCGGCCAAATAACATGTCACCTATTTCCCCACACATCGTTAAGTGCCTCTGGACCGTCATATGGGTATCCTCTTCACCAGTGGAGTAATTGTGTGTCTGGTCATTCGTTGTATTCAGATAATGGACCACAAATGTGTGTTTCAACGTTTCAAAGCGATCCATCGTATCTTCAAGGAAGAAGAACATCAAAACATCCAGTGTTAAACTTTTCTTTTTAATTATGAAGGGACTCCTCACATCTTCCGAATGATCAGTCTTCAACAAACGCTGCCATTAAGCATGGTCGTTAGCCGATCTTAGCGGTGAATTGAATATAAGCAACATGCGTTCGGGAAGGATCAGCTGCAAAGATGGATTATGAATAGACATTATCACAAGCAGCCATAGATCATTGAGGAAGCATTTCTGAGCTGCTACTGAGCGATAAGGAACTCAAGAGCATTAATGAGAAAATGAGAGGCGGAGATTTGATGGAAATAAAATGAGGATTTTTGTTTTGGAAAAAGAGAAGAGCAGTGAAAGCCGTTTAAGGAAGATTCGGAGAGACGTGAGAGTTCTTCTGTGTTAAGATCCACCAGATATAGTTATGGTTGCCTCTGAAATAGTCGTGTTAACAAACAGCCCGTTAACATTTTTGTTTGTGTTTATTCTCCGAATTGATCGAAGAATTATTTCATTATGAACTTTCAACTGTTGTGTGGAAATTGTAAATAAAATAAAATTAGCCTAGATAAGAACAAGTTGTTTTTGTGTACACATAAGAGTGTAAATGAAAGAACTGTTTCTGTTGCCGGTCTCTTATTTGATATCCAGCATCAAGACGTTACAAAAACATCCAAGAAAAGTTCTGCAGATCCAGGCATCTTCATCTCACTTACTTTCTGCTGATATTTGTGCTGATTGTATTGACTAGATTTCCTATTCCATATATCTAGTGATCGGCAATATAGCCCCACAATTTATGTAAAGAAAAAACTGCAAAAATATTAAAACAAAAAAAAAGCATAAAAATGTAAGGAATTTCACACTCCTTAATTTGATATAAGTATGAGTATGAAAACTGATATACAGTATGAAAGCTGAAGAGTTTTTGTGATATTCAGGAGCAACTGAAATGGGCATCAGAAAGTGTCGTTGCAACATCGGTACTGATGCTTCAGAAAATGTTGCCAAATTCGAAAGATAAATGCAGAGATGTGATAGTAGACACTGACTCATTTGTAAATTTTTAGTGCGTCCGAAGAAAAAAAAGCAATAAAAAAGTATTCATCAATGAGCATTACAGAAGCGATGGTCGTTAAACTTTTTTTTTCATACATGCACGGGTAGAAAATTATGCGTTTCAAAGTTTACTTCGTAATGAGTGTTAATTTAATTCTTTGATTCGAGTTTTCTATCAGCGTGATAGGGGCACTGTGATAAAATCTAATTTTTTTCATACAAACATTACTTTATGATGCAGGTAAAATTTTATTTTGTATGATAAACATTGTTGGAAAAATGCTTATCATTCTAAATAACTCTTAAAATAGCATTTTGAAAAAATTATTAAAAATTGAACAAAAATATGTAACGAAATAATAAGTATAATTAAAAAGATAACCTTTCAAATTTTAAAATAGTGTCAGAATCATTTTTGAGCAGCAATATTTTCGAAAATTGTTGCCGAGCTTCCCACAAAACTTAAATTTATTTTTAATTAATTCGAGGTTTTAAGAAATCACTTCGACCCCCTCCTTCGAAAGTGTGTGTAAATTTCCTTAGCTCTGGATAAAACGGTCTGATAATAATAATCGTCTAGTCTAATAAATAGAATCGTCAGAAACAGCGCAATTTTATAGGCCGATGAAGAGCCTGAAACCTAGTTTTTCGAGGTGAGAATTTTCAGGGATCACAATTACGCAGCCGTGTCAAGGAGGAACAGAATTCGATCCTCGAAATCACCTTGGGTTCAGCATCACTAGAACTTTGGAATATTCACCTGATTCTCATTACTTCTGTAGGCGTCTTAAACGTTAAATACCAGTTAGAATAATGTTGCCTTTTGACAAAAGAATTTTAGTTTTTAACATTAAAAACGTCATCTTCGGTGAAATATGATGGTTTGAAAAACATAGTGAAAAAAAAGCGAGTAAAAGGCATTAAGCAATTTTCTTTTCTTTTTTTTCCTATCGCTCAATGCACGCGTTCATATACAACCGAAACATTATCTGAACCCATAGATAAAGGTTAATTAAAACTTGCCATACAAATGTTTTCCAGTGAGAATGTTGACAGTTTTCAACTGGTAAAATGATTCCGAGTTAAAAACTAAAATCGGTTTACTGAAACCTTCTATGCAGATAACGAAGAATAATGTGCTAAGTTATCAAATAAATGCTCTTTTAAAAACTGTGGTTGGGCAATTTATCGTTTTTTTTATTCCAATTTTCCAAGTGAAAAAAAAAATCCCACCCAAAAGTTCACATTTTTTTCGTCATTTCATCAAATTTGAAAACATGATTCATAATTTAATGCGATGATTTTCTTTGACAGTATTTTATGTATTAAAAAGCTGGAATTGAAATTTTGTCAAAAAATAATTTTTAAAACCGAAATGACTTTGAAAATATTAATTTTCTGTAAAAAAAAAAACCATTCGGGGGGGGGGTGTTATTCGCAATAATGATTATTACATCAGTGAGGTCAACGAATCGAGGTGCCAATGTCTGGTCACTTGATTCGTGTGAGGAGCGAAACACGACTTATCGCACAAGGCTCCCTGAAAAGTCGCCAAGACTCTCCTCTGGCGACGGCAACCTTGTCCGGAGAGTTCAAGCATTGTGAGAACTTGGAAGACAGCGGCATTCGTTTTTCAATCGGTGGCGTTCTTGTGTTAGTGATGGCGGTAAGCCTTCTAATCCTCTGCGCTGCATGTTTCGTCTGCACTTCAGCCAGTTACATGCAAAATGATATTCGTGAGTATTCGAGTTTTTGTATTAGCTCTTTAAAAAAAATTAAAACGTTTTAAATTACTTATAGACTGCAGCAATAAACGATTCTTTTAACATTACGTTGAAAATTCCACAAATATTTCATGGAATACTATTTAACCGGTTTTAATTCTAAATAGCTCGAGATAAACATATGGAAATGCACATTTTTTTTCTTTTAAATAGCTCGGTATGAGAAAAATTCTTAAAAAAAGAAATCAAGTCTAGACTACCCTGCTTTTTGCAGTATTTCAATATTTTAAGTATCGGAGCGAAAAAAGAAGGATACAGCATTTTTGTGACGGAATAAATCATTCCTTTCTCAGCCTATAATATATAAATAGTATTTGTCACTTCACAGTCAATTATTTTATTGTTTACAATTTCAATTGTAATAATAATTTAGTAAAATGATGTTGATAAAATAATTTTATAATTTCTACATTCAATCGCCTTAACTAGGAGTTTTGATTTCTAATAACATTGTTAGAACACTTTACATTTTTAATACCAATTTTGAAAATTTATCTGAACAATATGAATGTTTTTTAAAGTCTTTTAAAAATAAATCACAACTTATTAAATTAATTTTTTAATAAATTTTACTTTTTAAATAAATTACAGTCTTTTAATAAATTAAAAATGAAATTGCAAATTTATTAAACGAAAAATTTGCTTTCTCCGTAGAAAATTTCGAAAAAAAAAGCATTATCATCAAGAGTCATTTATTCAGTAATGTACTTAAAGGTGCTTAAATTTAAAAATGGTAAATGTTGTCACAATATTATTGGGTTTTTATGCTCCCATTTGGAGTTTGCCGCTGTTTGCAACAGTAGGGACTGCTCAGACTAAATTTCATTGAATGATAAATAATCTTACTGGTTTTTTTCTTCTGCGATTTACACTTTCCTGATTTGTTGGCAACTCTGAGACAATGGAAGCTGTTCGAGGGGGGCACACTCTCTGATGCGAAAGGAGAATACTGAAGAGAAACACGATAAATGCTTAAAATCGTATTTATTTCCCGAGAGAAATTGCTTGAGCTATGACATATTCGAAAAATTCTCGAATCGGAGTTATTGATTGAAATGTTTTTTTAAAGATATTGTCTTAGATTTTACTTATTTAAAATTATTTTTTCGCACTCCGATGAAGAAGAAATACGATTGAGCAACAATATTTTATAAATATTTTCTTACATTTTTTGTTTTATTGAAGAATAATTTTTATCTTTTACGTTTCCTTACTTACATTCAAGAATTTGATAATTTTGTCACATTGCTGATATGTACTGAACTCCAACCTGATATCCTTTATTCCAGTGTAAAAAATATTCCCCTGTTTCTTTTTCAGAATTTAAACCGTTCTATTTCAGCATTTCACTTGCTGAGAAATT
This sequence comes from Argiope argentata, assembly GCA_026289955.1. Taxonomy (NCBI): domain Eukaryota; kingdom Metazoa; phylum Arthropoda; class Arachnida; order Araneae; family Araneidae; genus Argiope; species Argiope argentata. The sequence continues at coordinate 2,831,147 of JAOUZG010025848.1, forward strand.
AATAGTTCTCTCTGCAATGTTGCACTCTTCTCTTTCAGTAATTGCACCTGGCATAATTATTTAGCGAATAATTTTGCTTCTTGATTATGCACCTGGCATGCATACTGGATGAATCAGCTGCTGTACGCGTAAGGCCCTCAGGGTTGAAAATGGGAAGGAGGCTCATCCCCCCCTTTCTTTTCGGCTGTTGCACATTGTTTATTTGCTCAGAAAAAAAAAAGGCAGTATGAGTAGTTTAAGAACCAGCATGAATTTTTTTTATCTCCTCATCGTTGATCTATTTTTTTTTTTTTTTTTGAGTGCAATGTGGACTTGTTGAAAGTGACCGCTTTTCAGCACTTCAAATCGGCGCGTCTAATACTGCCAGTCTATAGACAAAGAAAATGAATCATATTCACTGGAATTAGGACGGCAAATTATTTTGAAAATGTAGTTATATAAATCTGATCTGTTATTAGAGTAGGAATATACGAACTAAATTATGTACTATTCTAATAGAATATTAAACAAATACTTTAATAAATTAAAATATTTATCCTTAGAAATTTATAATATTAATGTGAGACAATTTTCACCTCTAATAAAATTTTTTGTTTGTTTAGAATACCGTTTAAATTAAAAAAATAAAATAATAATTATAAGAAAAAAAACATTGGTTGATTGGATATGATGTTGCAGAGTTAATCGTAACGGCGTTCGATTCCTGAATAAGATTAAGCCGCATATGATTTTTTAAAAATTATTTTTAAGACTTAAGGATTAATTGAAAAAAATTAATAACGAAATAATAAATAGAAAATAACCATAGAAAATAATGAATATAAAAAAGGAAAATTAGTTATAAATCAAACATTTGGTGAACGGGAAAAAGTTTATAAAAACTTGAAATACTGAAAATAAAATCAACTAAGAACATAAGAAAACAAAACATTCACTAAATGAAAACTAATATATATCATGAATGTAATTATGATTTTTATTTGCTTAAATTTTTTCTAAATGCTTCTCAAGCTTTTGGTTTTAACCTCCTGATTAGTAATTAAAAAAAATATTTCCCCCTTTTATGCACTTATAAAAATCTTAGCTAAGTTTTATATTATTTATTTATCTATTAAGCTAACAATTTACTTACAAATAAAAATTACTGCATTTACAATAAAAAAACTATTTAAAATCAGCATAAACATTTGGTATTTTTCAGTAGGAGAGAAAGAGAAAAGATTTCGGAGAATCCCTGCCGATTTTGGTCGCTCCGGTTATTTTTAATTTGTAAGATATCGAATTATTCATATTTTATTTTTCAGTGCAGTTTTTCAGGACTTTGTCAAAATGACAGCACGATAGCGTTTGCTATAGATTTTATTCGTATAATAATGCTTTTAATAATGAAACTTAAGATCCCAGTCTAGATCACATGAAATATATCTAAGAACTGAGCAGCTGGAGTTCCTGTTTCTCTTAGATTATTTATTACTTGAGAGAAAAAACGATCCTTTGTGCAATAAAATCAGTCACTTCGGTAAAATTATCGAAATAACTACCCTAATTTTGTTGCGTTGCCACTTTTGGTACCAGTCATAGACAGGTTGAGTGTTAGCGCATCATTTCGATTGCGCCGTCCATGGGTGCCTGCATTTCAGCCACTCACGCGCCACGACTCTTCTCACGGTGCCTTCATTTACATTCTAAATTACAGATCATAATTTAGGCCTAAATCAGAGAACGATCACCTCTGATCTAGTATCCTCAGTGGTATTGCCCCGACATGGTGGACTTTGTGGCCCTATCAATTTAAATAGGCAATCCTAACCTATTTAATTTTGTTATTTATCAATAATTAATATGTCATTTGGTCCTGATGTCCTTATTTTGGGTGTATGAAAGGAATAGTTTTGCTTTTCCTATTGGAACAAATATATGGACTGAAGAAAGATCTAAAAAAGTGGACTGGTCCGATTACACATTTTTTTGGTATAAAAAAACAAACAAACAAAAACAATTATTTAAAACCGCTATTCATTTACAAAGGAATTTGTGAAATCGCTTACTTATTAAAATACATTCTCTATAAGCTTCAAAGTGGACGAAAATTAAGTCTAGGAACTTTTTGTCAAGTGCTATCTAGTAACTTTTCATTTCAGTGAGCGCTCTTATTTTCTACAACAAAACACAACTCAAAAGCGTCTTGAGTTGGATGGATGAAATCTGGATAGATTTCTGTCAAATCTTAAACGAAATCCATCGAGAGTCCTATCTGTCCCGCTGTCCAAATGCAAGTGAACTCGATAAAGTAAAGAATCATATTATTAGAAAATCGATACTAAAATGCAAATTTTTACCAAATTCGCATTCATATTTGTCATATAGTTAGCCAACTGTTTGTCGGCTTGCCCTTTCGGATGGATTTCAGCATCATTTTTCAGTCACTTGAGTATTAACTGCACGCTAGGGATTATTCACCAAAAGTATCGGCAATGATCACTTGACAGAGTCAGTAAAAATGCTAAATTCATTCGAAAAACTTTTATTTCGTAGCTATTGTTCGCCAATACTATTCTAGGCAGTCGTGACCTTCACCCAAGTCGAAGATTTTATGCTGTGGAAGTGGGGCTTTGAAAGAGATTACGCATGGAAGTTTTGAGAAGATCACACCCGATGATTTGAAAATATTGTTGATGAAATTATCTTAATTAAACTAACGGTTATATATTTTTTGGTCCATAAGGATTGATTGCATTACACTAAGAATGTCATGATTGGTCAAACGCCTTAGAGTAAACTTTGATCAGAGGAATGGTTCCTCCCTTTTCTTTTTACCCCTTTCTCCATTTTTATTTTACTCCGTTCTCCTTTTTTTCCCCTTGGTGACTTTGTTATGCAGAATACATCTTGTATTGTCCCCTTTTTTTGTATGTTCTCTTTAAAAGAATTTACCTATTGATTCTAGCGGTTTGCCGCAAATTTCTGAAAGAATGACTGTTTTGAGGGCTCAGTACAAAAGCATTTTCAAGTAATTACAAATTATAATTGCATTGCCTTATCAAGCGAAAATTAATAAGAGCCCAATAACTTTTTTTATATTATTGAGCTTTATTTCAAAAATATGAAGACAATCAAGGCGCATTTGCTTCTTAAAACAAACAGATAAAGTATTTTCGATGAAATTTTTGGAAATGAAAGCAATAATTATCTACAGAAGTCAATAATTTTTTTAAACGTATGTAATATGTTTAACAAATAAATAATCCTGGTAAGGAATACTCGATTAACTTTTCGAAAATGAAATATCTTTAAATGCCCATAATTCTTGAAAAATTTATCTAACTCAAAATAGACAAATAAAGCAAAGAATTTTGGGTACATTTTCCGAAAATTAAAAAAAAATTAATGCGAAGTGTGAATATGCAGAAGTCACCGATAAAGAATTTTTTTTTTGAAATATAAAAGTGAACAACAACAACAAAAAACTATCTCCAATTTTTTGAAAATAAGAATAAAAGAAAATTTGATTAATATAACTATTTAGAAATAAATGCAAATGAATTCAGATCAGATCAAACTCAACGAATTACGAATGCTGACCATTTGGCAAAATGAGATTTCAGAAGCAATAAAAATCTGTTGTTTTTATGCAAAATTCTCTTTCAAAGCATCCTGTGTCTAAAAATATTTTGGGCATTAAATATAAATGTTCTGTATCTACGTATCCTTCAGTTAATTATTATTTTTTTTTTACATAAAAGGATGGTATATTTTTATTGAATTACTAGCCACCTTTGGCGACCAGTCGGTTCGCCAGTATTAATGCTCGCTAATATTTTATGTAGCTGTGTCTCATAACAGGTTTTTCACCAAAATATTTTTAAAACAAACAAATTTTGATAATCATATAATTCATTTATAGTATTATTTATTATTATTTTCTTCAGATGATCTGTTTACTGTACTACTCATCTTTTTCTTTCTATCCGAGCAATGATTGTCCCGGAACTGATATTTTACTTAAATGGTGGAGGGAAAGGTTTAAAATTCTGTTTTTATAGAATGAAATTCAAATTTTCATAAATGTAAACACACTGAACAAATAAAGACACAAATGGTTTTCAAGCGATGCAAAAGCTTAAAAACAGCTTGGAAAATGCCTCGCACAGACGAAATAATGGTGACACACACACACCCTTCTTTTCTATTCTTTTCTATCCTTTTTTCTTCACTACTTTTCTTTCTACAAACCCTTTTTTCTCTTTGTTATTCTTTTTTTTTCTTCCCTACCAAGACTTTATTTTGAGGAGGCATAGATTAAATATCCATACCGACTAATAATAAAAGCAACTATTTTCTTTCTTTTTTAAACATCCCGTTATCTATGAATGAAAACCAACTAACTTCTCGTATTTCTTTCTAAACAAATCATAATTTATTACTTCCTGCCATCTAACTCAGTTGGTGTGGGGGAAGGAAATGAAGATTTTTGGCGGGAAAGTAAGAAAAGTGTCGTTTTAACTATTTGTCACGCAGTTTTTTAATTTTTTCTCTCCATAAGAACCATCCTCGTGTCTTAACGAAAATATTTTTTAAAAATTAGCCGAATCGGTCAAGCCGTTCTCCAGTTTTGCGCTTAGCAACGCATTTCGAGTTGCATTTTTATTAATATAGATTACCTTTAAATAACTATTTTACTCTTCTTAACTGAAATAAAACTGCCCGAATTTAATCAGAAAAAATATTTGTTTTATTGTCATTTAATTAGTATCGATATGAATAGAGATGTGCATATATTTTCCGAGTGAATCCTCCGTTTTGATTCCATACGAGGACGTTGATTGATATTTCCTATGCGACCTATTTACTAGCAAAGAACCCACCTGAGCACGCCCTACTCTGCATTCGTCACTCCCTTATTGTAATGAAAATCTGACTTGCTTGTCATTTCAGAAAAAGGGCGTCTGTGTGCTAGGACTTATATTCGTTCACATCCGGCCGCTTCCTTCAGGCACCCCGCCGTCCGCTCACCTGGAATTCCGACCTGACGATCCTCTTCCACTGCACTCGAGAAATGCCGCACGGAAGTGAAAGATCGCGCTAACATTTTTTTAAAAAATGCACCCATTTAAATGTTTCTCAAGTTTTTTCTCAGAGAAGTGTTTCAATTTCTTCAATTCTTATTATTAGTTCACACACTCTTTTTGTGTGTATTTATATCGCTTGTTCAAATTTTCAGTCTTTAGTAAAATATTTTCAAATCCATACACTCAAGTTCAAATACATTTACAAGTTAATACATTTTTTTAAAATTTGTAACGGATGGCACTTTCTGTTAATACTGTTACAAGCGGGCGAACTCTCGCCGAAGGTGAAAACGTTGGCGGCGCGTCACAAGGCGCTCTGCGCCAGCCGAGCTGACTTGGCGGGAGGAATATTCTGCTAACTCCGAGAGAATTCTGGCTGCGCCTCGGTTTTTCTCCCTGGCTTTCGCCCGACTATATAAGAGGCGGGTTGCTGCTTCCTGCAGTTGATAGCTCAAGGAGGATCTCTCTTTGGGGAAGAGAAGCGGTTTGCTGGACTAGCGGGTTTTCGCTTAGTGAGCGGTATTTGCGTTTGCTGTTAACGCTGTGTTGTTGAGCTCGCTGTGATTGACTGTTGCCGTGCTATACTATAGCTGTTTTGCAAACCGTGTTTATTGTGCGTAAGACTTGCATTTACGCTGTAAGTGACTCATTATTGCTGGATTGTGTGTTCTGAAGTTTTACTTTTTCAAGTCATCCTGTATATACCTGCAAATAGCTGTAAATAAATTTGTTTGTGCTGCCCTCAAATAAAGTCTATTCAATCCGACCCCGCTACGCTAAAAACGTAACAATACAGTTTTTTCAAATATTAATACCTTAATTTAATTTAATTTAATTTTTATTACTTTAAATAGAGTTTTAGCAGTTTGTAAAGAAATTGAAATCAACAGGCAGTTGCTCAATCGGTAAAATGGAAGGATTTCAGTATTTCTTAAGTGAAGGTGAAGAATGCAGTTTCAATTCTTGCGAAAATTAATAAATTATTGAACATTTTGGTTTTAGGTAAATGTTTTATCCAAATGATTTTCGAGAGAGGGTTAGCAGTTGTGGCTTGGTGGTTGGAATGAAGGATTTTGTTCTGACTTCGAAAAAATAAAATTGTAGACATTTTAAGCTTTAGGTTCAAGTCCGATTTCTCTCCATAAAATCTTTGTCATTTTTTAAATTTGTAACGGACGACACTTTCTGCTAATAGATTCAAGTCCGATTTCTCTCCATAAAATCTTTGTCGTTTTTTAAATTTGTAACGGACGACACTTTCTGCTAATAGATTCAAGTCCGATTTCTCTCCATAAAATCTTTGTCATTGTTGATCATTTCTCCTGCCCAACCTTAAAATTAAGCTGCGTGTCGAGAAGGAGGATGGCAAATTTTAAGGAAATTCGCTTTCTATTTTGCCATTTAATATTGTGATTCTGTCATATGTATATGCATATTTATTTTAATTGTAATTATTTAATAAAAAGTAACTAAAATAAAAAATTTCTTTTCTGACCTAAGTAACAATTGACTAATTTTTTTATATTACTTGTTTGTTCTGACTTCAAACTGATTATTAAGAAGCAACATCAGTTATTTTGTAAAAATTGTTATTTCAACATTTTTTTAAAACTTTTTCTGCGATGAATAACGGAAAGAACATTTTAATTGGAATACTATAGGATAAACTTTTTGAAGATCTGAACTATAATTAGTATTTTATTCACGTTATATGTTTGCATCGATGTTTGGACTGAAATGTTCCATTCAGTGATTCTTGGTTGACGGTTTCGGTAACTCCATCCTGCCAAATCCGCAAATATGTATCTTTATTCATTTTCTCGCTGCTTCTCCCGCGCCAACTTCTTCTTCACAGCCACGCCTTGAATCTGCCCGAATGGAAAAGAAACTGGGCGCAACACTTCATCTTCCATCTCACTGGTTTGTATTCTTTCATAGCAGTTAGTACTGAGCGTGATTTTTGAAATTAATATAAAACTAATTAAATTTAAATTTAGCATGGGATTTTGAAAAAAATAAATAAATCGGAATCTCAGCAGGGCTAGCGTAATTAATGGTACCATATTAATAATAGTATTGCAATCGAATTTCCGTAGTCTTATTCGTAATTTTGTGTTTAATCCTTCTTCATTTTTTTTTATTAAGTTGACTTGTTGCATGTTTGCAAAGATACACGTTTCCTGAGTGCCAGAGTTGTGTAATTGTAAGTTCCAGACGATATTGTATTATTTTTAGAACTAAATTATCGATTAATCTGCAAATAAAAATGGATCCGTGCCAAGAACTCTAGGAGTAGATTGGTTAGGGGAAAATTGATTCGATTGATTCTATTCTCATTATAAGTGAATTCAAAAATTAAAAACATTCTTTTTAATTCCCTAATAAAAATATGTTTTTGAAAATTTATTTTAAATTTTTTATTGCATTTCCTTACAATTTTTTTTGTCTTTATAATTATCTAAATAAAGATGATTCGATTTACACTCATATCACAATCGCCTTGAGAACAAAAAAAGGACCGATTTCAAACAGTTTTTTTTCATTGCCAATTTTAGAAACTTACGAACAATCTAAACTGGAATAGAATACAGCCAAATTGACACACAAATATTTTTTATACTTATGGAGAAGTGATTTAATCGTTTAGATATAATAGAAAATAGTTGATAGAAAATTAATTTTCGTGTTTTTTTATTGACTTGAAAGTAATCAAATACGTATTTACGGATCTTAGCAGGTGATAAATTTTACGTGTTGATTTGTGAACAGTGTCTCTCGATAAGATAAAATGTTGTTATGAGTAGACGTATCATCTGCTGTTATCAAGAACGCAAAAAAGTGGAAGAAAACAGTTCTTTTCCTGTTAGTGTCCTTGTATTTGAAATTGCATTATTCATGAACTGATTTCATTCAAAATAAATATTCAACAAAGAAATTAAGCTGATAAATGTAAGACTTTAGGATAGAAACAAATTTAGAAATAAATAAAAATGCAATTTAAATGGATGGTTGTGTTTATTCTAAACTTGAAAGATACAAAATGGATTGTTAAGTCACAAATAAATGGCCACCAAATAATCAAGCGAAGACATTAAAAAATTAAATGTAACAATTCATGGAACTAACTTTTTAATTTTCTTTTTGACCGTCATAAGAAAAAAATGAATGATGAGAAAACAACAACTCTCTTAGACAGAAACCAAAGATTTTAAAATGATAAATAAAATCAGAATGTTTGTTAGAGCTATGCAAATAAAAGGGTTTGACATAAAATTACCAAACTTTGTACAGAATATATATATATTGGAAAATGAAACAAATATTTTCTAGTAATTTTTTGAAACTTTCTTTAGAGTTTTAATTAATTAAAAATAAACGAGATTTTGATAACTGCAAAAATATTATATTATAAAAATAATTTTTACTGTTTTGAAACTTAAAATTTTTTAAAAAATGAATTTACAAGTCAGTTTTTAAGATTTCTTAAAAAAGTTTTTTTCCAGAATTTTTTAAAATAGATTTCATTGCAGTTTAAAAATGAAACCGTTTTCACTGTTTTTATTAAGTATTTAAAGGCACGGTTTTCTTCTATTGTTGAAAGCTAAGAAGGCTATATTTAACGTATGCATAATTTTATATGAGGAATGAGAAAATAACAATGTCGAGTAAGTGAAATGATTGTGACGATTACATTTTTAAAAGTACAATGACGTCATGGGACGGTTCTTCATTATGAAGGCCCGTGTACAGGATGTACGAAAGAAGTTAAAACAACATGCTTTTAATAGCTTTGGCAATTTGATGCTTAGGAATAGTGTGTCGATGGAATAATGGGCATGAAATTCAGAATAAAAAATTAAATTGAAGTTAAATATCACTATTATTCCATCTGGACCAGCTAGTTCAGATGGAATTAATTATTAATGTCAGGTAACTACTTTAAAAAGTAGATTTTTTGCGAAACTAGACCTTTTTTTATTTAAAATTTTGAACTGGTTTCGTTATGAAGTAGCCAGAATTTCTAAGCCTATTTGATGAAAAGTCACATTGATTTTTATGTTTGCATTGACTTATGTTTTAATGCGTTTTACATCTTTAGATGCCACTTTTCTATGCGTAGAAAATGGTTGAATTTTCTCACGAAAAACTTCACAAATTAAAGATGCAGAAGTTTTATTCAAATTTGGTATGGTGATTTCTCAATATGTTCTGCAATTCCTGAACAAGAAAATAAGCAATCTAGTCATTTAGAAGTATTTTATGTTTAGTGCTTCACAATGTGAAAAAAATTCGTGAAAATTTCATATTGTTTATCAATTGAAATCTTAAGAATATATAGAAATACAGCTTAATCTTAGCTCAAGAACGTGATTTCTTAAGTTATCCTCAAAATTGTAAGCAAATTATTTGATAAACCTCAAAACTAGAAGCTGTTTGCATCTCTTTTAGACAAAAATGCCCTTTTTTGCAATTCTCATTAAAAAAAAAACTTTTGGTTCTTAACTGGTATATTTTGTTTTCATGAATTTTTTTCAATCTTTTTTATTTAAATATTCAAAAATATGACAGTTTTTGAACGCTTTCGAAAATTTCATTCCGAACGTAGTCGCACGCAAACAATATTAAGATCGGCAGACATCTCGGCAGGAGAAACTTTTGGAAATCCAACGTTAAAATACTAATGCGGAATGAATTTTTTACTGTCTCTTTGTCACTTGATATGATTGAAAAGCACGAATTTAATCGAATCAATAAAAAAAATGTAGGTTGGAAAAGGTATGCGCAACGAAATAAAGATTGCAGCAGAAATATCAATGGAAATAATTTTTTTTAGACGACGTATTCTTTTATTGAGCATTCCAGTCATTAATGAAATGGAAGGGAACGTGAAAGGCATCTTATCAATTCATTGCACTATGGATTGCTTTTCCGAAGGGGTAAAAAGGACCCCTTTCGATATTTCATTAGAAAAAAATATAAATGGACCCATCCATTCTGAAGTTAAAGTAGAAAAACCTTTTATATTTCCAATAAATTTGTTGAGGTGTAGTGTGATGAAAAGGCTGTTCCTCTGTGTTTATTTACTATAAAAAGTATTTATTTTCTAAACACCATCTTTTCTTCTACCATCATCAACTACCAAAACTTTGACTCCTACGTCTTCTTACTAACAACCTATAATAGCTTCTCTCTAACTTGACTTTCATCTTCGTCTTCTTTCTTCTTATATACACACAATTTACAAACACATACTTTCTTCTACATCCATACCTATATTTATGCGTCCTTATCGAATCGTTATATACTTAAATATAAATGCATTCATTCTCAACAATATTTATTCGAATGGTCAAAATGACCCCTTCGGTAAAAGTAGATATACTATTGGCATTCCTGTAAACTAACCCCCCCCCAAATATTTACGATTATATGTCCCAAATATGTGCGTACAAATGAGCTAAAATATTCTCATAAAATGCGGCGATAATTTTCTTGAAGAAAACTGAAGGCGAGTTTTCTCGGGGTCAGAAGGACCCCTGGGAAACGTAGTGTTAAATTTCTGATTCAATCGATGTAAAAATGCATCAAAACTGCTTATTTGAGTTTTTTAATTACTGCACAAAGTACAAAATTTGTCACATAATCTCAGTGTACGCCGAGGTCATTGTGTGTGTGTGTAGAGAATCCCACCTGCGGATTTAAACCACCTACTTTCCTACTTTTCGTAATGCGGTGACTGGGTGCAAACTTCTTTTAGGAGAGCCTTACTGATGGTGTTATGCCATGTAGAAACTTGAGCAACTATAAATGAGGACGTTTCTGCCGCTTTTGTCGTTTCATTCATTGGTATCTTTCCGTCTCAGCCTTTAACTGTAAGCAATATCTTTGCGAATTTTCTCAACTTTCTGATATACGAAAAATACAGAAATATTGCATGAGTGATTAAGCGCAAAGGGTCACCAGATAGATTCAGTAAAAATGCCAAATTTGGGCCGAAGGTTCATATTTCGTAAATAACGTACGCCAGTGCCACTCAGGACGTTCTCTGGGATGCTATCTTTGTTAGCGTGCATACGGGGAAGTTTGGGGAGAGCACTCCCATTTTTTATGCTTAATTTATTTGGAATTAAATGGAAGGATATAAGGAATTGGAGTTAAAGTTGATTCTCATAGATGGGTATTTTTAAAAAAGTAAGATATAATATTTCTAAGAGCAAAATAGCGTAAGTTCATCACTTGGTAGTAAAAAGAAGAAAAGTCTCCTCATTTTACTGTAAAAGAATAACAGCTTCCGACAAATGTAAAAATAGAACCTTGCATAATATTAATTCATTGGCTCTATTTTGTAGCAATAAAATGACAAATTAACGAGAAATGCATAGCTTCAAAAGTCACGCTCTGCTCTGTGTGGCATAGTTAGCATTTCGTGTTTTAGAAATTTAATATCTCATCGTTTCATGCATATTAAAGTGAATCTTCAAGTTACAAGTTACGTAAAGGTCATTTCCATTTTATTTAAGGTCAATTCTCTTCATCCTCTTCGTGTGGTCTCTAATGCAATGATCTAAATAGGAACCAAAAATAATAACTAAGAAAATTCGCTAGAAAAATCCGTTATTGCCCACATCCTGAATATCAATACTTTTGCTGGCATAATATCTGGACTCTTTTTACTTGTTTGGTCCATCTATCATCTTGAATGTTTTTGCGAATGTCTCCACTTCGATATGAATGCTCCCATTAAGAGAGAGGGGAAAAAAACGAACTCTTGTCACAACCCCGTGGTGACACTCACGCCGTGATGGACGGTGAACTATCTTTTTACGCTTCATAACTCATTTCAGCAGCACGTGCTGGGAACGCAGCTGAGCATAGGACAGAAAAAAAAGACGGTTTTGACGGCTTTTTATTATTTTTTTTGTTCGCTGTGATATATTTCAGTTTGATGTCTCCACCCGAATCACGTGCAAAAGAAATAAGCAAATGCAGCGTCACTTAGCTAGAAAAAAATCGTAAGAAAGCAGATATTCAGTTGGGCTGCATGTATGAGGGAGAATTCTCAACTCGTCAAAAATGGTTTTTTTTAATCAAATAAAAGAATTTACTGTCTATTAAACGCTTAGACATGTTTGCTATTTTCCTGAGATTTGATTGAACTTCACAGTCCAGACCATCATCTTTCTTTTAGACGTTACAAAAGATTCCCATGCACACTTTAACGCCCTTTACTTTCTTTTATTGAACTCTTTTTTTCATATTATAAATTGTTTATACGTATACTAGACATTTTTTGCTAAAAAGATTGTCATGCAATTTTTGTAAAAAAAATTCCGTTCAGTTTAATTAGACTTCTATAATTATCAATTCAAAATATTTCCCCTCTGCAGGAGATCTACAGAGGGTTAAGTGGTGAATCAGAACACCGAACCAGCTGGGCACCAGAACTATTGAAAAAGCAATAAAGCGATTTGTACCGTTTTCTTCTATAATTTGTTGTTACTTTAAAGATAACTTTATACTGCTTTCGCTTAGAAGTTTTGGTCGTCTCTATTGGCGAGAAATTACAGTAATCGATTTTCTCATTCTTCTCTTGATACCAATTGATTATCAATTTGGAAGTTTTGCAATACAAGAAAAACATGATAATAGCTTGGTGCCAGGTTCAGACTATAAGGTGGGTGCATCAAAACTTCCCAACTAAGCACGCGGAGTCACTACAGACGCGTGCGTCCTCACGGAACACAATGTTAGCCGATTCTTGCCTTTCTGGCCAATCGCTTGTCTCGAACGAACCCGTTGTTGACAGTAGAGATCCGCATTTCAGTGTTTGGCCACATGGAAGAAATCAATGAATGATCCCTTTCCAAAGCCACCAAATGCACATCAGAACCTTACTGTTCATTAATCCCTGTTTGGCCACCGTTAGAGCTGTTTCAACGCGCTTATATATTTTCGCCCAATGCGTCAAGAATACCGTACCAGAACTGACGAAACCAAAATTGCATTTATTTGGCTGTTACAGTATAGGGATCATAAAAAAAGCTTTCACTTTTTCAGCCCTCTGGCTTGCATTTTCGCTGTTATCAGAGAAAAACTGTAAAATGTACCGAATTTTCTCTTCGTTGACTTCTATTTTTAACACCTTGTAACTCACAACTGATGGGCCAAACAAAAAGCAGTGAAGTAATTTTTTTAGTAAATGTCACAATTCCAACGAGCCTAAATGCTTAAATCTGAAATTGTTTGATCGATACTTTATGAGATAGTGAATTTTTGAGTTGCTCCACATGTTTGTAAAAAATTATTTTGGCATATTATATATTTGACGTTCATGCAAATTACTCCATTGAAATTGACTGATAAAGGAAAGAAAATTCTATTAGTGCAGTAAGCCTTTTTCTCTTTTCAAAGTTCGTAAATATAACTATCCGCATTTCCATATAGATTACGAACCTTTGTGATGTCCTGTTATTTCAATATCGTGCCATTGGTTATCATTCAAAGTACACCAGACGCAGGTTACGGGTGCCGCGCTCAGAGGAAAATAATGGCAGCTTTTCGTTGTTGTAGATTTTAAAGGGAAGTGTACAAAACCATTTATTTAAAAATTATTAGTAGCTCATAAGGATCGCTTGCAACTATTAGTCGTGTTTTGGCACAGTGCAAAGCTAGCCTAACAATGCTTTCTATCCGGAGACTTGGTCATATTTCGACAATTTATAGATATTCAGTTAATTTGAGCTCCTCTCTTTGTCAACATCAATACCATGTTGTTGATTTTGATTATTTACATTACCTCATTTTGAATTTAAATTCTAATATGCTTTTTTTAATAAACTGTATACTTAACAATTTTTGTAAAATTTTCGTTTCATAATGTTAATAAAATTCTATTAGTGCAGTAAGCCTTTTTCTCTTTTCAAAGTTCGTAAATATAACTATCCGCATTTCCATATAGATTACGAACCTTTGTGATGTCCTGTTATTATGTCCTGAAAAAATATATATATACTTCAATATATATTTTTTCAGTTATTATGATAACTTACCTATTTTTTCTACATAAATTCTAGATTAATATAGTAAATCTTTTAAAATTATATATTAACTACAAAAAAATAATTACTTTTTTCTAGATATTTTAGCCTCCTTGTAATAATTCTTCTATAATTTTCAAAAGAAACCCTCGTGTAAAATAAACTTAAAGATTCAGAATAAAATCTGAATATTTCTTAACGCATTATTTCAAAATTTTGAAAATTGCTGTAGTAAATGAGTACAGGTTTATAAATAACAGGAAAGTTTAAAAAAAAGCAAAGTTGAATTTTTCTTTTAAAAGATTTGGTGAATCGTTACTTACCAGTTGGTGAAGCATCTAAACGAGTCCATTTCCATCCTGTGATATGATATCAGAGCCGCTATTTATAACGAAAATATCACTGTGCCTTTAGCTTTTTTTTCCTGTGAAAGGGAAGCTTAATGCATTTCAGTTGTGCATGTCAGTGACTTTCGAACAGACAAGGAACACTCTTAATCTGGAAAATTAAATAAGATCCACTCCCTTTTTTTTCCGAACGTATTTTGTTTCTATCTTGATAGGCAGAAAGAACGAGCTCTCTTCCGTGCCAATGACCGGAAACACGTGGCCCCTGTCCCATCAATGCATCCTGTCGCTTTTCAAAAGAAGAGCTGAACGAATCTTGAAAAATTCTCCGAGATTTTTATCCCAATTAGTTTCAAACGAATCTTCGGATTTAGATGAATAAAAAATACGATGTAGAATCACATTTTGCCAGAAGACTAATTTTTATGCCGGGTTCACACTCGGCCAGTTGTAAGAAGGCAAGTAGTCAGCGCATGCGTAAGAAGAGATTGATTTATATTTGTCGCAACTTCAGCTGTACCCTTCTTCCAGATGCACAATCTGCATTCTGTGGACAGCTCGTCCAACCGTGGATCGCAGTCGATTGATTGAGACGCTCCTCACATTGCAGAGCGATTTTAGTATCCCCAAAGCCGAAAAATCGCAGGGCTTAAGATCTGTAGAACGAGATGGTTAGGCTGTCGAAAATGCACAGCCAATTATTCTGCCATTAATAAAATGTTGCCGAAGTAACTGCTGTATTAGAGTCCAGCCTACAGAGTCCCTTTATCTTGCATAGTGGTAAATAGATTAAGACATTGGCTCTGTTGCATTTGGGGAACAACAAAATTTTCGAGCATATTTTGGTACCTCCAGGTGCTTTGCTTAAATTCTCATGTCCACGAAACTCTTGAAGTGCACCTGCAGCATTTTCTTTGTTTTCATAAAGCAACTTCACTAGCAAATCGCGAAGCCATTGCTGATAAGAATGCCATTTCCCCAGTTTTATACCTGGGTTTCCAGGTATAAAACTGGGTATAAACTTGGGTATAAACCAGAAAACCAAGGGTTTCATGCAATTTTTTTGTGCTTACAGTGCGAATTGTAGTTAAAAGGCAGTTTCAGTTTCTTTACTCTTTTTATCTTTTTTTTTTTTTTTTTTGTTACGAGCTCGAAGCTCACTGGCCAAAAGATTCCCAAGTGTGTGGTGATTGGCGCTCTTTAAATCTGTTCGTGATCGCAAAGTCCACCATATCGAGAGTAATATCACTGGGGGTACTGGGTCAGGGGTGATCGTTCTCTGTTTCAGGTCTAAATTACGATCTGAGATGTATTAATGAATTTGCATGAATGTAGTTCACCCCCTAAAAAGGATTGTGACGTGTGACGCTAAGTCGTGTTCTTGGCCCTAGATGGCGCTACTTGTAAAACAAGAGACGTATATTTCCGGCTTAAAATCTGCTGATGTATCAGTGGGGCTTGTCCATGGCAAGTGCCATAAGTAACAACACAACAAAAACATCTTTTTTTTCATACAAGCAGTAGAAATTCCATACGGCATGTTTTTTTGTGCGATTATTTTTGTCTCTTTAGCATATATTCTTCTGTACAACGGTGTTTTAACGGAATGGTGTCTCCGGATCAAATTTTTTCCCATAATCCGTTTCCCCGTGTCTTGAACAGTACATTCAAGAACTTAGGAGTCTTTACACTCAATGGTTCGTCGTATAGAGAGTTCGAAGAAAGATGTTTTAATCTTTGATCCCCTTGCATATTGACAGCAGTCTTTCTTTCCCAAAAGATGGGTGTGAAGGGAAGCCGGTTAAATTTTAGAGAATGCAGACATTCAATTCATGCGGTTATCATTCTTATGAATAGAGTCCAAGACATTTTCTGATCAAAGTATCTTGGGAGACTGTAAATGGGACAAAACACACACACACACGTAAATCCTGTAATTTTTAGAACATCTTTGTCCATTAATGTTATTGGAGAGAAATGGAGTTGGAATGGAATGGATGAATGCGTAGAGCATGCGCAGGAAGGCTGAAAAATGCTGTTCGGTCGATAGCAAGTAATTGTTCCAACAAAATAACAACATGCGGTTGTATTATATTTTTTCTTAATGAGCATGCGTTTGTATTTGGCAGGATTTTTCGGCGTGAAAAAATTTATTACTTATCATAGATTAATTCTGACATTTCCTGTCTTTTTTTCTTTCCACGCGTGGTTGTTTATAATTTTTTTTCATTTTATTTGCCATTTTTTTATAGTTTTCCAAATTTAGATATGTTGATCTTTTTTTTAATTTTACCATGTTTCTATGTGTCCATCCTTTTAATACGATATGCAGTGAAAAAAAAAGATTCAGGAACGCCAAAACGACAATTTATATCCAAGCATGGAATGCTTGATTCTATATTATGAAATTGTGGCAAACACGTCAGTCCTTTTCTATACATCCGCTGACTACTGGTCACTTTTTAACTGGCGAGTGTAAATACGGCATTATGGATATTAATGAGCGGGATCTTACCTATTCTAACTGTAATAGCTAGTGGTTTTATGCATTTTCTTAAAATGCTCTAAAAACCACTTGCTATATTATTGTCTTATCAACATCTCAAAATTCTCTGGAATTTTCATTTTTTTTCACTATTTCTTGAATATCTGTGGTTTCGAAGTATCTCGATCTGACTTTTTCCATGAAAGCGAACTCCACCGATGATAATCATGCTCCGTGTAATCTTTTTATCTCACCCCGACCTCCGGCTTTTGCTCATTAGGACTACTCCATGGCGCCCGTTTATGGTCCCCCTCGAGGAGAAGCATTAAACTCTTGTTTAGTCAGAGTTGTGCTGTGATAGTTAGTAAATATGAGTGTTGAAAATTAGTTAACCGATAAGATTCTACAATTGAGAGAAAATAATAAGGAGATGAAATTAATATCATTAAAACGACAATACAAAGAGATTTTTAAGAGATAATAATTTTGGAAGATCTGAACAACAATTTCAGGTGTTAAGCCATTGCAATCTTATAAGCCTATTTTCGGTCCCAATGAAGAGTTTTATCTAAAGGCTTTCCCTTGGGTTTTTTTTCACATAGTCAACATTTCTGGTAATATTTTGCATCTTAATAGAAATAGTTATCTAAATGGAGCATTGAACTCAATGCAGTTATAAAAACGTTCAATAAAACAGTTTTGAATTCTTAGAATGGTTTATTTAAATTTGATTGTTTCCATTAAATAATAAGTAGTGAGAGTGATTTCTGTACCACGTACATTAGACTTTTTATGAATATTTATAAATTATTTATACAGTTGGCACTTTATGATGAGCAATCACTCATAAATTTCTTTGATTTGGTGAAGATGTTTTCAGGATATCCTCCTTCCATTGAACTATAAAAGCACTCTCCTCTTAGTTATTGCGTTTGTGTGAAAACCCGATTTTGAGTCTAGTTAAGAAAGATCGTAGTACGATAATGCGACAGCCTTCACAAAACCCAATGACCTGGTGGTAATATCTCGGTTTTGGAACCGTAGAGTTTCAAGTTCGAGATCCTATTACACCGAAGAACCGTCTTATACGAGGGGTTGGTGTGCATCAAATCCGTCGGAGCCAAACGTCTTTTGGCTTATCTTGGTGTTGAAGTTTAGAAAGGCCAATTCAGGTATCATCCTCCTCATTTGACTGCGGTTCAAAATCATGAAGTCTGTCCCAAAATAGTCTAATCTTGATTTAAAATAGAGCGTTAATATAATTAAACAACACTACAGAGAAAAACTTTATTCATTTTCATTGGTTCGCATATATTTACATCGCCTGTTGTGAGCAACACACACACACACACACACACACACACACACACACACACACACACACACACACACACACACACACACACACACACACACACACCCACACACACACACACACACACACACACACACACACACACACACACACACACACACACAGAAGCAATCTATCCCTATGTCATTCTTACAATACCTTTTTATGTTAAAAACCCCACCCCTTCTTGTTCAGTGGACGCCACCCTCTTTTGTTTCAGCCGTCTCATCACACTGCTGACGCTACATCGTTATTTAAAGGAACGAGCAGCAGAGATACTCCACTCTCTCTTATTCTCCAACAAAGGCGTTATCTCATAATTTCCCGCTAAAATTAAAGCGCATCAAATTTCGTAAAACTGTACTTAATAATTCGAAAAAATACTTTTTAAAAAAAAATCAGAATGTAAAAGGTATAAATATCTTATTTTTAAATATATAATATAAAGTTACTTAAAATACTTGTATTTAATATTGAAAAATAAAGGTATGTTTTACTATAATTGGAAACATTTTAACTAACGCTAGATTAATGGGACAAACCGTGGTTAGAAGACCATACATAATATACATAATTTTAAAAAATTACTATTCGTTATAATTATAGCCAAATTCTTTTCCTTAGCTGAATGTGATAGCTTCTATATTTTTTTGAGTGCATTTTGAACAGCAGTGTATTTATATAACATTTTTTCGGACTTGCTTTACTAAGTGAATTAAAAAAAGATGAATTAAAATGAAATCTGCTATGCATATTTCGATGTATTATATCAGAACATCATTTCTTGAACATCCAAACACCACGTGATCGTGCAAGTTAAATTATAATTTTATTCATTTTAATTTTTTCATTGAATTAGCCATTTTAGTATTACAAACGATTCAAAAAACTTTTATTGTTTTAAAAAATATCACATTTCCTGTTTATTTCATTTCATATAATCACGTGCTTAAAATGACATTTTTCTAGATTTTATTTGCTGTAGTCATTAATTTATTTTTTTAAAAATCAGAGCTATTATAAATGCAATAGCAACGCGTTTTTTAAAAACTGATTTTTTGAGATGCTCGTGCGGGTAATAAAATTTTAATTTTTCGCCTACGGATTTTTGTTGACACCAGAAAACCTCATTTCCAGAACAATATCATGATTTGACATGATAAAAATATTTGACATAATTTTTAAATTTTGATTTCTTTTTTTAATCTATTTACTTGTATAGAATTCAGCATTTCCCAGAAGTATCTGTAAAAGCTTCTTATTTCTAAATTACTTTCATGATATCGCTGTCTTTAATTCGAAGAATACTATAGTCAAATTTTAGCTATTATTATTTACGACTATTTCTATTTCTTCTTTCAGAGATTAAACTAAATGTATTTCAGTTTTGCTCAATGAAATACCAAAAGTTATTCTTGGTAATTTCGAAAAAAATATTTTTTTCCTGCAGCCCTTTCCATCCAGTTCACAAGCTTGGAGGTGCCGCCCCTGACTCAGATCATTTATTTTATCTTTTCTAAAATCTTTTGCTTAAGACACAGCTTGGTGCAATAACATCTGCCCCCCCCTCCCTCCGTTATCTTCCAGTGGTAATAAGAGAGAGTTTGAGACATGTCCTACTTTTCTAAATGAGACAAAGACGACTAACATCTGAAACCCGAATCGGATTTTTTTTTTTTTTTTGGAATCAGCATCGAAGAATGCAGGTGACGGCCTAAAGAAAATAAACACGAAATCATCGTCTGTTTGATACAAAATGAAAAGACCCACACGAAAGAGAGCTCTTCGCACTTTGGGTGATGGCTGAGTTTTTCACTGGAAGTTATGAATGAATTGCATAACAGGATGCACCAATCGGAAACGTCGATCCGATGAATGGATTCACTTTATGCCCCTTTCTGAGTCTCCGAGAAATGATGTTGATGGCTGCGATATTTTCTTATCGTCTCGTCCCACATCGAATGCGGGCGCGAGAATTGAGCCGTGCGAAAGAGGCCCGTAAACAAGCCCATTTTGCGTGTTTCTGGCGCGGATGAAACACTACCGAAATATCCCATCGATGTGAGGAAGCGTATTTATCATGAGCGATGAAAGTAAGACCAATAAACAATGGAAGGACACGAGGAAGCACGCACTGAATTCACTTTCGTTCGGAAAGAAGGCAACGTGTGACAGTTCACAGTTTCTCGAGTTTTGTTTGGATTTCAAGCGAAGAGAAATAAGTCAGATATCGACTCCGAGTGAAAGCCTTTCAGAACTCAGAAGAAGAAAAAAAAAGAAACATTCTGGGTTAAGATAAAGCAGTGAGCGACACCAAATGATTAATTTTAAGAGAGTCACGCGAATGAGTCATTCCACTAATTTACATTTTTAAATACTATCAATACATTATCTTTAACAGTTTACTTAAGATGCTCGCTTTCTGTAGTGCAACGCTCAATTTTACTTAAAATAATTTCATTTTATAATTTTTCTTCTGTTTATTCATGTAGCCGTATTCCCGTTTCGTAATAGCTGGCATCATCCATTGTGGGAGATGCTGCATTCGAAAATGCGATGCCAACGAATATCATTATTTCGGAGTTCGAAAGGTTCGGACGTGAAACATTGTCAATGAAACTAAATTAATACCTCTATACTGCGGATTTGCTTTATTCTATCTATCTTATCTAAAAACACTGGAACGTTAAATAGAGTAAACTATTTTAAAACGGCAAAGAAAAACCATTAGGAATTTATCAATATTGACTTTTATACGCAATTTGTTATGGGCCATATTTTCAAAAGTCTTCATACTAGTGCAATTAGTTTCTGGTTAAATATTTAGTATAACTTTCTGGATTCGAAAGATTTATTATCTTCGGTTGTTTTACTCAAAACGTTAATCACAATTAAACATGCTCTCTCTATCTTCAAAGTAATTGGCTGAGATCATAATATTAAATACTTAATCAAATATTTTATGTAGCTTGTTATTTTCACTAATTTATATTTTAAAAAATATTTTGAAAAATGTAGTTTCTACTTCATTCCGAACTTATACTATGATTATAAATTCGGAGATTTCTTACTTTTTGAATTTAGTAAAATACTTTTGCAAGATTATTTAATGGAAGTATTATGTAACTACTTCAATAAATCGTCAAATATTGTAACAAGTTAAAAACTTTCCTCTTACATTTTCATAAATTTTCAAGTAGAAAAATATAATAGTTTGATGAAATAGAAAACTCAATATCCTTTATTATTAAAATGTTTTGAATTTACAAATATTTATTTTGCATGAAATGGAACGTTTTTGCATCAATCATTTTACTCACCGCATTATGTGTAATTCGAATGTTAAATCTGTTGCGCTGTGATTCGTGGATAGCCTGACGTTTCTCACAAGTGCTCCTAACGCGTAAATAGTCATTCAAAGAAACCAACACAATCTCTATTGATAGGTTCCTGCAGTTGCATGCACTGAAATGAAAAATCCGAGATTTTTTAGTACCGCATAACTTTTGTGTTTTAAACCTAGGGAAGGCTTGAGAAGCACCGATGTACTTTCATGCGCATTTTCACTGTCCTGAAGATAGTTGAAAGCGAGAATACAATGTATATGTAAAGGTAAAATACCATTCAGCTATTTCTATCGGTGCTGTCAACAGGGATCGTCTCGGGACAGCAGTGGGTATAATCTGTGGCTAAGTAACTGGACAAGAAAAATTCAATGGGCGTACAGATCGCATTTGAATGTGGATATCATTTTTAAAAAAATGCTTTTATTATCACTGAAAATTACTGACACCAAGTTCACAGCGTAACTTTCGGCCAGCGTGGGGGTCGTCCTTGTATATTTCCTAATAATGCTTCGCTCGCTCCCAAATCAAAATCTTCGGTAAGGTCGCGAGTGCTTAGATTCTGCAAACGAAGAAAACGATTTATTCCATCTTTTAGATCAATTGAGATGAAAATTTTCAACACTTCTACAGTATTTGTTACAAGATCAAGTTTCCAAATTCTTTTATCTGAGTCATTATGCTCTTCAATTTTCGTACTCCATGGCAGACTGGCAGACAGTCAGCTCATTGATAAGGTTCTAAACATTGAATTTTACTAATTTTATCTGTCGTGCAAAATTTGATGCAAAGCTCTCGTGTATGTGTATGTGTGTGTGTGTGTGAGAGAGAGAGAGAGAGAGAAAGAGAGAGAATTCCAAAAATGGCGTTTCCTAACTCAAGGTCTAAAATACAATCCCGAATTCAAAATTTTTAATTATTTACTTGATGATAAAAAATACGCTGATTCGGGGGAAAGACTCATAAATCTTGAATCTACACTTTTCGGTTCAATTCTTTTCGATAAAAGGTATATATATATATATATATATATATATATATATATATATATATATATATATGCATGCATTGACATTATTTCTTAAAATTTCTCCTCAATAAATTTTTAATATTTTTAAGCAATTATTAAAAATTTATAAAAATTAAGGCAAAAATGTATTAATACATCACTGCTGTTATATTGACTAGGATTAACAAACATGGAATTATGAATTTTTGCTGATGACACTTCTCTTATTAAGAGAGGAAACCATTTATGTGGCGGTAACTTTGACTGTTTAGTGGCTCCAAGTTTACAGCCCACATATCCTGTGTATCAAAATGAATAAATGGCCGTCTCTATCAGTATTAATAAGAGGTTCAAGATAATGAATGACCAAAAGATGCCAAAAACGCAGCTGCTGAAACTTAATCTTTAGCTATCTTTGTTTCCATTCAAATTTTGCCGTTAAAAGGAAATTGCACAGCTGTAAGTGAGGATCCATTTCAGATCCACAGAAATGTGTTGCAAACATTAAAATAAGTTCTAGTATAAAATCCTTAGCTCTGTAGGTTTTTAAAGCTTCTTAAACAGATAGAAATTAAGTTAAAAATTTATTAAGATGGTTCATTATGCAGTTTTAGTGACAAAAATGTAAATTTTTATGCATTCGATATTTTTTAATGCGTTTATGTGAGAATTTACTTTTTTCCCTACCTAATAGAATTCCACATTGCAATAAAGAAAGACTCGTGATGTTGTGCAGAGGAAAACACCGGCCTTTGGGAAGCATATTTTATTGAGATTTCCTCTAGAATTCGCACAAAACATCAAATTACATACACATACTTAACATGGAAGAATAAAATATCACATGGTTTCAAGTTGGTTAACGAACTGTCACAGAGGGGTGACGTCTCATTTATAAACTGAGAGGCATCATAGGAATATACATTGAAGTGACAAAAGTCATGGGATAGCAATATGCAAATATACAGATGGCAGTAGTATCGCAGCGAAAAAGTGTAAATGCGCAGTTCGTTTTCCAGAGCTTTCATTTGTGTTCAAGTTATTCATGTGAACAGGTTTTTCGTGATTTATGGCGGCACGACGAGAATTAACAGACTTTGAACGTGGAATGTTAGTTGGAGCTAGACGTATGGGTCATTCCATTGCGGATATCGTTAGTCAATTCAACATTCCGAGATCCACAGTATCAAGAGTGTACCGAGAGTATGAAATTTCAGGCATCACATCCCATCATAGACAGGGCGACCACCTGCACTTAACGACCGAGACCGCCGATGTCTGTGTAGAATGGTCATTGTAATAGACACGCAACACTTTGTCAAATAACTGCAGGAATCAATGTGGGACGTACGACGGACGTGTCCGATAGGACTGTGCGACGAAATTTGTCTTCCTTGGGCTATGACAGCAAAAGGCCGACTCGAGTGCCTTTACTGACAGCACGACATCGCCTGCAACGACTCTCCTGGGCTCGTGAGCATATCGACTGGTCACTAGACCAGTGGAAAACCGTGGTGTGGTCAGATGAGTCAGGATTTCAGTAGTTACGAGCTGATGGTAGAGTTCGAGTGTGGCGCAGACCCCACGAAGACATGGACCCAAACTGTCAGCAAGGCACTGTTCAACCTGGTGGTGGCTGCATAATGGTGTGGGCTGTTTTTACATGGCATGGACTCGGTCCTCTGGTGCAACTGAACCGATCATTGACTGGAAATGGTTATGTTCAGCTGCTTGCAGATCACCTGCAGCCCTTCATGGACTTCACGTACCTACACAACGATGGGATTTTTATGGGTGACAATGCGCCATGTCACCGGGCCAGAACTGTTCGCGATTGGTTTGAAGAACTTTCCGGACAATTCCAGCGCATGATCTGGCCACCTAGGTCGCCCGATATGAATCCCATCGAGCATTTATGGGACATCATCAAAAGGTCCGTTCGTGCCCTAACTCCTGCACCATCCACACTTTCACAATTCTGAATTTCTACCTTAATTCAGCCTATATCAAAGTCATTCTAAAATATTCTCCTATTTCTTGTTCCCATTCCACTTTTTCTATTTAATTAAATCAATTAAGTGTAAAAAGCTCCAAGTATCGAGTGAATAGATAGAATCTGATTAAAAACACATTCTTCTAAAGGTCCCCTGCGTTTCTCTTGGTAAGTTCATCACGTGTGAGAATTCCTGTCAAAATCGACACTGTCAGGTTTATGAGAATCTCATGGTATTGAAGCACTGGTCGAACATATTGAGCGACGTGTGGAGGAGCCCCATCTTGCACCCATAGAATGTCACCAATGGCATTTCGTTGCTGCAATTCAAGAATAAAGTAATTCTGCAACATTGATTTATGCCGAGCACTTGCGACAGAGCGCGATTTCAAAGCTGTGGTTGTGACCTCTTCGAAAAAGTACGGACCGAGAACAAATGTTTTAGCGATGCCACAAAAGATGGTCATGTTATGTAAAGGCTCTGGTGCCACATCGTGAGGATTTTTGTCAGCCCAGAGAACACAGTTCTTGGTGTTAACGTTTCCAGTTAAAGAGAAACGGGCCTCATCCGTCCATATTATCCACATCGGCCATCTATTATCTTCATCATATCTGATGGAAAAAAATTTTGCAAAGTCCAAAAGTAGTTGTTCATCTCCAGACTGCAAATTCTGGACGCTCTGAAACCGTCCTATAAGGAACCGTGAATAAGGAAACATCCGCAGAATATAGCGCAGGAGCCTTAATACTGTGGTTTGCAGTAGATCCAAATTACGAACAATACTTCTTGCAGTATTCGAAGGACCTGCAATAATCATGTTATGCACTTCTGCAGCATCTTCAACTGGAACAGATGGCCTCCGGATTGAGGTTGATCACAAGTGCATCCAGTTTCTTCAAATTTTCTTACCAAATCACGTACACTTCTTACGGACCATGGACATCGTCTTAGCTTGTGATTTCGCCGATGAATTCGCACTGCTTCGGCCTCATTCTACTTGTTCAGATAAAACATCTTTACCAATTCGCCTCGTTGTTTCTTTGTAAGCGTCATCTTGCGGTCACAATCGAACATCTGACTGAAGAAACTCTCTTTTCACCCTGTTTTTTAAAAGTTTTCCTTCAAGTAATGCTCGCAGGTTTTGTTTTGCGTTTGGTGGACCTACTGTCTAATCTTGTGAATTATGCAACGTGTGTCAAAGATCCTTCTCTCTTTGATGTGATTGATCCTTTATAATGCTCTTCTTTGCGAATGCTTTACGGCGGTACATTTCGTCACACACTAATCTTTCTAACGCCATTTATGGATTTTCAATGCGCTGATCAATTTTCACAAGTGTTGCTATTCGAAAATTTGCGTTGTTTAAAATCCTCACAATCTCCAGCGCATACCTTCAAACAACCATTATCTGAAATTTTGGTTCCATTGGTTGAGTGGATAGGCCTCTAGGGTTTTATATATAAGGGAAGGTTGTGTGTGTTTGTGTGCTTTGACAACCCTGTATATATATACACCACTGGTTACAACATTCAATGCGTCCCATCTATTAAAAGCCGCCAGAGAAATGAAATTTAGGTAATATATATCTTTATTAATCATGAGTATCTAATATTCTGTATGACATATTTTCGTCTACCTTCTAGCTTGCGAATTCTAAATTTTTTAAGCATGTGCTGGGCTCTCCTTGAAAAAAAAGTATGGTGATGTGGATTTTTTTTCCATCTCCCTTGGATTTAAATTTTTTTGTCTTTTAAAGTATTCTGCAAACCTGTGACATTCTTTTAAGTTAACAATTTAAAATCCGCTTGCAGCAGTAATATTTTTGGATATTGCAACATTTATATTACTTGTTTTCTGCATCTACAAAAAGATGGGAAATTCTACAAAAGGATTAAAACATTACTCTTAAATCATTTTTACAATCAGGATGCCGAATTATATACGATTAAAGCATTGCATATACCGTTCGAACAAATTCGTAATTCTTTAGAAGAATTGATTGATGAAAAAAATAATATAGAGGTATTTGAAGTTAAAGGTCAATTGGATTCAATAGAAGAAGGATATTTATTTTATGTTTTCAATATTTTCCAAAATTAGCAATATAGAAAAACTATTTCAAGCAAAAACGTTATTGACTTGCTGTTAATTTTTTCAATAAGGTTAAACCTGAAATCCAAAATTTAAGAACAAAATTTAACTCATAATTAGACGAGGCAAAAGCGATTGCACGTAATTTGAATCGCTTATAACATTTTCCAGAAAAGTGAATTTGAATAAAAGAAAAATTATATTTTTAAACAGCGGAAGATGAAATTATAAAAAAGCTGATTGAAGAATTTAAATACTATTTTTTGATTCTGAAAATTGACACTGTTAGTGTTTAGATAGAAGAGAAATTTGAAAGCCTTTCAAATTAGTCACTGATATAAAACTTTAGAAAACATAAATTAGAGAAATGTTGCAAAGACTTTAAAATTTTATAACAAAGATGTAGATGATAACCAAATCCAAGAAATTTGTTTACAGCTGGATTTGATTTTGAAAGAAAGAGATGCAACCAACGCCCCAGATGTATTGCAATACATACTGAATAATAATTGTAAAGAGTTATCTTTAAATGTGTTAAAGCTTTTCTTTACGTTGCCCGTTACTATTGCAAGTGCTGAGTGCTCTTCTTCTTAATTAAAATTAATAAAGAATTATCTTCGGTCAAACATGTGCTCGGAACGATTAAATGCACTTGCTTTATTAAGAATCGAAAGGGAAATTGCAAAAAATTGTGATTTTCCTGAAGTAATTAATAACGTCACGCATTAAATAAACATGAAGTTATAGTTTTTGTTCATACTTGAATTTTTCGACTTTGCAAAAATCGTGGGGCCCCGCTTGGTTTCTTGCACTTGGGCTCCTTCGTACAGAAGTCCAGTCAGCTGTTCACAGTATTCGTTTTGATTGGTTCTTTTCACCACGTTAGAATAGCTCAGAAGGAATCATTCTGCTTATTTCCCCATTTTAAAATCATTATTTCGAAATCTACCGAACTATTTTTTTTTCACAGTCAGCAAAACAAGAGCACTCTTTAAAAGTGTAAACTCTTACATCTTTCTGCAATTCAAAACGCATTGCATTTAGAAAATGAGCCTTTTCATTTCCAATTTTTAAAAACTCGTTACTAAAATGGACCTATTTTATCAATATTCGATTTTATAAGATTAAATGACACTTTTGTTTTTCTAGAACGCTGGGAGAATGGCATTTCTCTGTAAAGTGCATAATAAACTTCTGATATAAAATGAATAAACTTCTGCTGTGACTTATAAGAACAAATGAGTAATGCAACAATTATTCGTCTTATTTCTTTCTGAATTTATATTTAGAAATATTTAAGTAATTCGGAAATTTTTGATGCTCTGTTTTTAATGAATTTTTATTTCATTTGGAAAGTGAAAGAGGAATTTTGTTTAGAATATTTGTGTAATTTAATTTGTATAACTTTCCTACTATATAACTATGAATATTTAGAAATTGCAAGATCGTGACATTAAAATAGTTCTTTAAAATTGGGTACAAGATTTCCAATTAATTATTATGCATATTTCATCTTTAACATCAAATACAAATAAAAAAAATCATGTTATTATGTATATGTGCTTTGATAAAATATCGGATTGTTTATTTAAAGGAGGAAATGACCCTGTAGTTTTTTTGTTGAAATGCTAATTATTTTAAAAGAAACATTGGAATACCATATTCTCTCGCAGAAAGAAGGGGATGCAGTGTCAGCGTTCAGAGAGGATGAAACATGATCACGCATCATTTCGGAATTCAAGGAACCGAAATATGATATGCCTACCTCTTGCCCTCTTCTAAAAGATGAAAAGAGCTCCAGTGAATAATTTTCTTCTCCTTTTAAAAAATGTAAAACTTTCGAATAAATTTTAGTATTTCCATGTAATTTTTTATGGTGGAATCGATACTTCAAAATCAAAGCTGGGCATATTGTCTATATATTTTACATTCCTCACTTCTCTAATTAACTTAGCCGCCCTCCCTTTCTCTTTTTATAATTACATCATCAGAGGGACAACTATTAAGAATTTGGTCTGTGGATGCGGCGCTGTAGG
This sequence comes from Argiope argentata, assembly GCA_026289955.1. Classification (NCBI taxonomy): domain Eukaryota; kingdom Metazoa; phylum Arthropoda; class Arachnida; order Araneae; family Araneidae; genus Argiope; species Argiope argentata. The sequence continues at coordinate 2,859,914 of JAOUZG010025848.1, forward strand.
TTTTCGTTACAGCAAGTAACGGAATAGGTTAAAGCTGTTGAAGGGTTTCCGTTTGCTCGACTTTTCCAGTAAACCAAATAACAGAACTGAATGCTATGTTCTTAAAAATATATATTTATATATTTTTTCGTTGTAAAGGGAGTAAGTCCCTATGTAACCTTAGTCTGGCTTCTTATATTTTAAAATTTAGTCTTTCTATTTAAGTAATTTTTTTAATTAAGTTTTAGTATTTTCTGTAACTTCATTCATAAACTATTTAGTTCTGTACAATATTTTTTCATTTTAATAATTTTTTCATTTAATAATTTTTTGTTAATACTCAAGTCTGCTGTAAAGACACTAGCATTGGCATTCAATCTAAATTTTCTAGATTCTTTTTCTTGTTCATTTTGCTAACATATAAATGCTCAACCCACTCTCCAGCTCTGTTTTTTATCCATCTACATTTATGCTATTGCCTTTAGCATAACATCCACATAGTGGCACCATGTATTTCTTTTGGCTTTCCATGTTGCGTTAGTATGATGTGTGAGTGCTCTCTTCGGGTTTCTTTGGAAATCCTCTTTTTTATGTACATGGAAAAAGATCTAATGCCCCTGTGACCGTATTCGCGCGAACTGAAATTTTTCTGGGCATTCATTCCCTTATTATGAATTTTTACTTATTTTATCATAACGTTTGCATAGATGTATACTTTTTAGTTTTACAATTAATTTTATCTTATATTTTATATTTAACATTTCTTGATTTATTTTTAACAGTTCTAAAATTAAGGGAACTTTTTTTAAAATAATTATTTTAAAAAGTATTCGATTTTTTTAAAAATTACTCACGAAAATAAAATGTATACTTTGGGAATGGGTAAAGTTTATATTGCAGCAATATTTATTATGAAATTTTTTAACGTTCTTTAAGATTTATAATTTTTCCTTGAATATTTTGGCTTCTTTTTACAACATGTCAATAATGCATTTGACAAAAAAAAAATTTCCCCTTAACATTTAAACTAAAATATTTTTTTTTCTGAATTCAGAATTTTGATTAATTGACATAAAAGTTTCTATAACGTTGGATTCCGTAAAAGCAATTTTAATTTTTACACCGGGTATCCCAATAGGTGTTCAAATGATAAAGAGCTGGGAAGTAAGCTTCCTTGAACGATTGAGGGATTTTCAATAGATGTCGGAACATATCTCCGAAACGATGGTTTGGGGTAAGGCCAGAATTCTACTCTCATTTTTTCATCTGTTTAGGTAGGATGGAGATAGCCCTTTAACAATTATATCGTTATTCGTTCACCATCTATTAATATGAACTAAGAAGAATCGAAAAATTATGACCAGTTTTGACGCTGTTATCGAACTATGATTCGAAATTCCCGTCACCATAGCCTTTATGGTTTGCAAAATGTGATATTTATCGAGCTAAAAAAAGCAAAAACGCAATTATAATCAATTAAAAAAATATACGATAAATTCACCGAAAAATATAGAATCATTCGTACACTATTAATTCTAAGTCAAACCCTGTTTTCGGCATTAAATTTGTGCTAATAAGTTATCTGTCTAAAATTATTTGGACATATGGTGGTTTGGTCTACGCAAGCCATGCACGTCTCTCGATTTCGAATACCTTCTCTTCCATAGTTTGGAAATTCTAATTCGGTGGGGGAAAAACGCACAGAAAACCGCAAAATGTAATCACAATAATAAGCATAAATAAAAAAAAAACACCTTCGATCGAACTGTTTGATTTTGCATGTTCTCTTTCTGACATGCCTTCGTTGTTAGGCACCTGGTGCACTTATTCGAGACATTAATTACTCAAGGACACACCGGGGTTGCAGGAAACATCTCAAGGACACAGTTATGAATTAGGGATTTGTGTCAGAAGCTCTTCTGCTTTATTTGAACGAATCTAATGTTACCGAGGGTTGAAGGGCTTTTAATTACGCTGTTTTTGTTGCGTTCTATTTTTTAATTGAGTAATGGCAATCGTGAGAAAAAATTCCTCCTCCCCCCCTTTCATACTTTATTCTTTCTTATGTCAACAAACTGAATGTCTCGTTAAATTTAAACCAAGTGCGTCAGAATGTGAAATTTTCGTTGATTGTACTTCAAACTGCCAGTATTCGTTTTTATATTATAATTTCTCTTTTTTTTAGCTTTCATTTTAATGGGAAATTAATCCCGACTTGTAAGAGATGTGGAATTTCGGTGGCACATCAACAACTTTGCCACCTTTTGTAGCTCTTCAAAAGTTACCGTGAAAAATATGTTACCACTTATTTACAATTTTTCATTTAGTAAGAAAGATTTATGGGAATGGTCTCCCCAAAATTTTCGCGCTTACACTTTGATAAATGCGCATTTGTATTTCAGGTGTGTTTCCCCCAACCGACGGAACGAAGAACTGAAATTGCAGTCGCAAAATCACGTGCTGAATTTGACGACCTTGCGTTTTTGAAGCTCTTTTGTTTCTTGTGTTGACATGCTTCTGAAACTGCAAACAGACTGACTGATGGTCGACCTCTAATGGATTATTTTATTTATCACCATCTATGTTAAATCTGTGCACCGAATTATATCCATCTTGCTCCCCTTCGTTTCATAATTATCATGTTATATTCAAATAGCCGAACAGACAAACTTCCTTTGAACGTATTTGGCTGAAAATTTGATTGAAATCTACAAATTTGGTATAATGATCGCATACCAAATGGCTTTCTAATTTGAGGCATTTTTAAGTTATCTTCTTCATAGACAGACATCATCTAAAAATGCGTTTTTCAAATGGGGGGGGGGTTAAAACTTTGAGATTCGTCTTAACCTCGAGACCGATTTTTTTTCAATTACAATAATTTCGTATTCGAGAAAAGAAAAAAAAAATGTAGGAAAGCCTTTTGATCGTTTCAGTGAATGAATCTAAGCTATTAGATCGGTATTTCAAACCATAATCTGCTCTCAAAAATAAGTAATCATATTTTCATTTTTTATTTTTATACATAGAATGCTCAAAATTATTTGTGCAATGGCCCTTTGATTGCTTAGAGTATTGGATAATTTATAAGTGCTCTTACTGTGGCTCTAGTTCCCTTGTTCAGAAATGGAATAAATGTTTTGACACGAAATGAATCTGAAACAATGCAACAATAAGCAAAGCCATCTCATTTTAAATTGAATCAGGCATTGCATACGAACTCATTCATTTAGACTAAAATGTTAAACTTTTCGTGCCCTGCAGTTGCAGTTATTTACTCCCGAGAAATTTGGAGGAACCGCAGTTTGCAACAGCAATGGCAGCAATTAGTGGGACTCTAATGGAGGTGGTATCATCCACGGTCGGTCATCTGGGGGTACGGCCGATGGTATGCGCCGACGCCCCGCGATTTAGGAGGCCCCAACATGATTTAGCACTAAAATAATCTTTTGAACAGTAATAACAATATGGAAATTAAAGAGGAAGAAATCGATCTGGAATAATCAATGGGTTCGGAAATATATGAAATTTACAGATATATTACTATTTAGTGCAAGTGTGAAACGTATTTTAAACATGAGATAAATAGATTTTTTGGTCATTTACCTAACATACTAGGTTAGATTTTATATAGTATTTTGATAATTCATACGGTAAAATATTTAATATTGTTAGACTTTATCATGCCCATGCTCAAGAAATATCCCTGTGGGTGTCAAAAAAGGAAATTAGAAGAAAAGAGAAAAAGAAGAAAATCTTATCTTCAAGAGTGACAAGCTGATCTGTTTTCTTGTGTATGCAGAAATTCTGGCAATGAAATTCCTTCGACTTTAGAAGTTAAAATTCAAGCTTCAACTGGCAAATAAACTGTGAAAATCTATGAATAACCCTATATTTATGTGGGAGTCTAACCAAATCTTCTAAAAATATTAGACTCCTCAAATAGCGCGGTTTTTATGGCGAGGTGTCTAGGTTTTAAAAAAAATATTTACGGGTTCAGTTTGAAAACTAAGATAAAATAATGCAAACGAAGGATGAAGAGACTTTAAAAAAATAATAAAAGAATTTATTTAGTGCTAAAGGGAAAATTTTACAGAGGGGAGTATTTGCAGGGAAATTTTAAAAGAGTTAAAACATGGAGATGTTAAACAAACAGAAAGTTAGATTATGTTGTTGTTACTTATGGCCCTTGCCATGAACAAGCCCCCCCCCCACTGTAATTAGATTATTTCCTCTAGGAGGACGTTAGAAGCAACAAAAACCTTATGTGACTGAAAACATATTACCGCTTAGCTTTGCGAGCGGGAAACACTGACGCATGGATACGTCTTTATCGTTCGGTGGTTAGTAGGCCTCTGCCTGAATATTAATTGGGACTGATTTTCAAAAGCTCGATAGATGGTGTTGTTCTGGAATGTTGTATTAACTAAAATTATCTTCCTCTTGGAAATGATCTAACCTTTTACTATTCTCGCTTTGAATTACGTCTACCATTGGACGTTGATAAAAGAAAAAAAAATAAAAGCTAAAATGATGGTTAAACAAAATAGTTCCGTGGGATATCCTACATTTATACAAATGTGATTGAATTAAAAAATAACGACGAAATTGGCAATAACAAACGTGATAAAGTGCATGTAAGCGATTCATGTTTATGACCAAGCCTTATAATTGATAAATTTAGAAAGTTTTATGTTAAAATCTGACCATTATAACACAAAGTTTTTGCTAAGAATGCTAAAGGTCCAATTCTTTTTGCTAAGAATCGTTTTCCACTATATACTACGTTAAAAAATGTCAAATGGTGAAACCCAGCTTCATACTTAGCTAATTTATTTAAAAACGCAAGACTTGGTATGTGGTTTTTCTGTTCATTATTTTCCAAAAGAAGAAGAAATGAATAATCTACATGATTTATAGGTGGCTATAATAATTGTGGAAAGCTGTCAATTGTAATTCAAGATCATGAAATTGTATTTGTCACTATAAATATTTTATTACTAGAAAGTTCTAGAAATAATTAAAAATGTTATGTTCGACTATTGATAAAACAAATCAAGTTACTATAAATAGGGAAACATAGTGACTGAAATTACTATTTTAAAGAATTATGTACGGAGTGGTAAAAACAACAACAACTTCCCATATATATGAAACCCTTGCGGCCTATCCGCTCAATCAATCGGACCAAAATTTCAGAATGACTGTTTGAAGTTATGCGCTGGAGATTGTGATGATTTAAAACAATGTAGAGCTCACCATTATGGTTACAGTCAAAGAATTTCAAAATTTTAAAATGGCAACATCCACTTTCCCCTTGCATAAATTGATCAGCTTAGTGAAAAGCTACAAATGGCATTAGAAAGATTAGACGAAAATTACCATTCTCAAGAAGTGATACTGCGCAGATGGAAATGTAAATAATATGAAAAGCATTCTCAAAGACGAGTGTTATAAAGGATCAATGGCATCAAAGAGAGAAGGATCTTTGACACACTTTGCATAATTGAAAAGGTTAAACAGTAGAAGCGTCAATAGCAGAACACCTCGTGCAAAGCATTGCTTGTGGAATTTTTTAAAAAAAAAGCAGTGTGGGAAAAGTAATTTTTCCTTCAGATGTTTGATTATGCCAAAGATGACGCTTACAAAGAAATAACCAGTTGAATTGATAAAGATGTTTCATCTGAAAGGGGAAAATTCGCCGATAAATTTAGCCGATATTTATTGGAAAACTCACAAGCTAAGACGAGATTGATGTTCTTTAAGAAGTGTACGTGATTTGTTTATAAAATTTGATGAAATTGGATGCACTTGCGATCAACCACTATTCGACCATCTGTTCCAGTTGAAGTTGTTGCGGAAGTGCATAACATGATTATTGCAGGTCCATCGCGTATTGCAAGAAGTGTTGCTCGCAGTTTGGATTTACCGAAAACAACAGTACTCAGGCTTCATCGCTCTATTCTGCGGATGTTTCCTTATCGGTGTTACCACGTCCAGAATTTGCCATCTGGAGATGAACAACTACTTTTGGACTTTGCAAATTTTTTTCCATCAGATATGATGAAGATAATAGATGGCCGATGTGGATAATATGGACGGATGAGGCACGTTTCTCTTTAACTGGAAACGTTAACACCAAGAACTGTGTTCTCTGGGCTGACAAAAATCCTCACGATGTGGTACCAGAGCCTTTACATAACATGACCATCTTTTGTGGCATCGCTAAAACATTTGTTCTCGGTCCGTACTTTTTCGAAGAGGTCACAACCACAGCTTTGAAATCACGCTCTGTCGCAAGTGCTTGGCATAAATCAATGTTGCAGAATTACTTTATTCTTGAATTGCAGCAACGAAATGCCATTGGTGACATTCTATGGGTGCAAGATGGGGCTCCTCCACACGTCGCTCGCCCAATGTGTTTGAACAGTGCTGCAACAGCACTTTGGTAATAGAGTCATCTTGCAACTTTGCAGTTTCGTGGCCACCGCGATCCCTCGACTCACTGCTATGGATTTCTGGTTCTGGAGTTATCTGAAATTTAAGGTGTGCATGCCTAGTACACGAGACGTGCCAGAATTGAAAGAGCCATAACACGTGAAGTTATGCAGATTCCTCCTTTCATGTTACGTTCGACATTTTTGTCCACAATCTCCCGAATGCAATATGCCTGCGACGGCGAACTCGTTGAAAACCTTTAATTATAATTTTCCACCCCAATAAAAGTTTTTTTCCCTCTTTCTTCTCTGTGTTGTCATATATCACTTTATAATGCTCTTATTTGTAAATGTTGTACGGTAGCAATTTTCATCACTTGCTGATCGTTCTAAAGCCATTTGTGGTTTTTCAATTTGATGATCGATGTGCGCAAGGAAAAAAATGGGGGTTGCCATTCGAAAATTTCTAAATTCTCCAACTGTAACCGTAGCCGTGAGCTATGAGTTGCTTAAAATTATCTCAATCTTCAGCGCATAACAACCAACTTCAAAGAACTATGTCTGAAATTTTAGTTCGATTGGTTGAGTGGATAGGCAGCTAGGGTTTCATGTATAGTGGGATTTTTCTTACCTCTCTTTATGTTGTTCTAGTTTTATCAAGCAGTAATCTTCCACTTTGTGGAGCCCATGAAAATAAAAGGATCTCCTAATAACGGACACTCTTTAAAGTTTAATCGAATTATTTTGTAAATACGATTCTGTTCTAATGGATCCTATGAACAGAGTAAGGAAATTCGAAAAACAGAATTGTGCATCACTTAACATTGAGATCACAAGAACAAATTATTCATGCTTTATGAATTTAACAAAATTAAAGCCCATATAAAAGCAGCTTCTTATAACAAAATTCAAATAATTCAACAGTTCCCACAAAAATCAAACTTCAGTGTTTATTATGTAAATTTTGAAGGGAAAAGTTTAAATGCAATCTGTTTATTTATAGGGTTCATTGAAGTAACTGATGTGACTAAAGAAGGACAAAGAAAAATTCTATTAGTGAGCTAGATTAAGATATTATGGATTGTAAGAGGGCAAACATACGACAACTGTAGCAACATCAATTGCAAATATAAAGGTGGGAAAAGAAGAAAAGGGGGAAAAAAGGAAACAAAAAGATGGGAAATTCCGCAAAAGAATTTATGTTTTACACTTGAACGCGACACTCATTGGGAAGCACAAAAAAAAAAAAAAAAAAAAAAACGGTTAAAGCAATTTGAACAAATTTGTAATGTTTTAAAAGAATTTATGGATGCAAATAACAATAATACAGCTGTATTCGAAGCTAATTGTCTGTGGGATTCAATACAAGGCCATTTATTTTTTGTTTAATAGTTGTCAGAAATTAGCACTATAGATAAACTATTTCAAATAAAAACAATTGTTATAGACTAGCTGTTAATTTAGTCAATAAAATCAAAACTGAAACTCAAAAAGTATGTCTCATTTTTAGACGAAGCAAAAACGATCGTACGTAATTTGAATATTTCTGAACATTTTCTTGAAAAACGAATTTGAAAAAAAGAGAAAAATTAAAAAGAAATAAAGTATGAATTAGAAAAAGTAATAAGGCATACATTAGAAAAAAAAACTTCCAGAAACGTTGTAACGTTTTTGTTATGGTGATGTAAATGAAAACCTAATCTAAATAATTGTTTTATTCTACGGGATTTGATTTTGAAGGAAAATGATGCAAATAACAGACAAAACTTATTTCAATATATGCTAAATAATAATTACGATGAGTTATTTCTAAATACATGAAAGACTTTTTTAACCTTATCAGTTACCATAGCAAAGGCTGAGGCCTCTTTCTGAAAATTCAAACTAACAAAGAATTGTATTTGGTCAACCATGTGTGCAGAGCGTTTAAATGCACTTGCTATACTAAACATCGAAAAAAAAAAGAGAGTAAAATTTCTAAAGTAATTCGAAGTAAAATAAAAGCACTTAATAAGTAAACACAAGATAGTAATTACGGTATATTCAAGAGTGTAATTTGTTTTTTATTTTACGAAACTTTAGCGCCCCGAAGGGTTTTTGTAGGAAGGTCCCTTTTCCCGTCTCTGCGGCGGTTGCGGACATCAACTGCTTCGATTAGTAATCGAGGCTTTTAAAGACAGCTACTGCGTTTGATAAGAATTCTATGCAATAAGAATATTTATAACATGAATATTGTTCAGTTCCTCAGCGTCCATCGCGCGCTTCTGAGACGTGAGAAGACATTCGCATCCGTTTGAGTCACTCTTGATTTCAGAAGATGTTGTTATTTTCAATCTGTTCCCCAAAGATTGAGCTTTAATGGATTTAATTGTTTTAATATGTGTCGACGAAGCTTTATGATAAAAAAAATAGGAAAAGAATACTAACGGTATTTTAATATTTGTCCATTATTTTTTCTTGACAATAAAACAGAGCTTCAGGCTACAAAAACATAATCCTAGATGACAAACTGACGAATTTGTACCATAAAAAGAGAATATTTAAGATCTTCGAAACGTATTCTATTTTTTTATGAGAGTTGGGAGCTCATTTCTCATTCTACATAAATCGAGTAAAATAATTTTGATTGATCACAAAATAGACTGTATGATAATGATTTTTTTGTTGGTTCGTATTTTATGCGCTGCCATACCATTCACCCGACTGCTTGAGACTTATTGTTTGGGACCAAGAAAACCCGCGTTTCTCGTACGGACAACGGTGCGTTGGAGGCTCGAGAGGCGAGCTGCCAAGAAATGTATTTGTTTTTGCTGAAACCGGAAAAAATATTGTTTATCCTAAAGTATACTTGAATAATAAAATAGCAAATAAATATTATTTATACTTCTTTAAATATCATTCAATTTTAATAAATGTATTCATTATCGATAAGAAAATAAATATCATTCTTTATATTATTCCCAATGGATCAAGATAGTTATTTCAAATTTCAAACGGTATTTCCAAAATCATATCTTTTGTGGAAATGACGCGCTGGGTACAAGTTCCGTTAATAATAAATTAAAGTTCACATATGCAAAGTCATTGCTACGGTTTTTAAAATATATTATAACCACGTAACTCGCCAAAAATATGACACAGAGTTTTCTTGTCTTTTTAACTTCCTTTCTGATGAGACTCGTCGGAATCGCTTTCGGTGCAGAGCCATTTCGTCCTCCGACAAAAAGCATATTTATAAACACCCGCCCTCCCGAAGATCAGGGAAGGATTCTGCGCGGTTTTCGGGTCAGCGAGGCGTGAGAAAAGCTGTCTGAACACGCTTTTGTTTCCCTTCTTGAAGCTGTCACGGTGATCGACGTCAGTTCGAAGCAACACTCAGGACTAAATACTTCAGTTTGTATTGTCATCCAATACGAGCAGAGGCGCCTCTTCACGAGCTCGGAGAGAGCACAAGGAGGGTCTTTCACGAGCCAGACTCCCCCCCGCGCAGCCAGGATAGATGGCACTTTCATGAAATCCATCTCTTGGGCTGACTAAGCGGTTTCTCCTTCCGTTGTCTTCGGATTCTTGTGAATTCTGTTGATGATCTGATTAGCGCTAAGTTGATGTTTTTGTGGCCTTGAAGTATTAGCCGCATCCTAACTGGAGCCTCTAGTCACTACAATAGCAAGAAACGGATTGAAAAATCTCTTAAAAAGGATATCTTTTTCAAAATTTTTATTCATCTTTGTGATGAGCACATTTCCACTTGCGTAATATCACGGTTTTATATCTTGACTGGAACTTCAGTTATCACCTTTTAAAATGACAAAGTGATTGCAATTCATGTCCGTGAATTAGTTGCGTGCTCTTGAAATAATTATTACATGACCACGTAGGGAAAAAAGTGTGAGTTAAGAAAAAAAAATTATTTTTTTATATAAAAAATATTTTTTTAAAAAATTAATTTTATAAAATTTTTTTTATTATTCAGAAAGATGGTTAAATCAGTGCATTTAATATGAACAAGCACAATGACTGTTTTTTTAACCGTTTAGTAAAAGGGAAAAAAAACCTGCTTCAGCAAGTTGGAAAGTTATTATTTTCTCTTCAGTGGTGTTTTTGTTCATTGACTAACTGATTATAGGTACCTAATCATCTGTCCGATTCGCAAAAGATACAGATTTCACAAAAGAATACTATTTAGAGAATTATAAAATAAATTAATTTAATATTTCATTCCTAAAATAATTTTTCGCCTGAAAACATAAATGTATTCAAAATTGAAAAAAAAAAATATTATCATTCTACTAAATACTATCATTAAAAAAATACTATCACTCAAAGTAAATAATTTAAGAATACATAACGCTCAATAAAAACATTAGTTGTTACTTTTACAGCTTAATTGTTCAAGATATTTTTTTTAAATTTAGCTTTTTCGCATTGAGATACATTGGATAGCAAGGTAATTAAAGAACAAAACAACCTAGACATTTAGATTAAATTATTTATAATAAAATTTCAATTAGTCTAAAGAAACTATTTATTTTAATAGTAACACCAAGGGATAAAAATAAATTTCTTTCAATTAGGAAAACAAGGACGTAACAGCGGCTCTACTTACATCATGGAGTAGCATGTTGATGATAAAAATGTCGCGTTTAGCTTTGACAAAAGATGTATTAAAATATTTGTATACATAGTCATTATTAGTTTAATTTTGATGATTTATCTTGGTCTTTAAAATTAAGAAATAATCAAAATTTTATAATGACCAATGCCGAATTAAAAGGGAAAATGTTCTTTTTATAATTTTTAAACGGTTTATTGCAACATCATTATTGAGTGCACCGAATACTGCTCAGTAAATTTTCACGGAGTCTTTCAAATACATTCAAATGAAACTGCATTTGCGTTTTTAAAACCTTAGGGAAAAGAATTTTTGTCACATCACTAAAATATGTAGTCCAGCGATTTAGCCGTTTGTCTTCGAGGGCTCATTCGCTTTGCTCGAAGGTAGAAAGCTGAGAGAATTACTTTTCGAGTGCAATGGATTAAAACAGATGAAGAGGGATAAAATTAAGGAAATATGCCGGACTACAAAATGATATTCACCAAAATTTCCCACGCCTCTATCGGGCTATTTCTTTTGGAAAAATATTATATAAGTTTCAACTCATCTCTCCTACTGATAAACATGAACGTGCGTGCGTGCCTCGTGCGTGTCAGACTGGACTGTTTGACCTGCGGCTTCAGAAGGGCACGTATTTGCCTTCAAGGATAGAAATATGCAGTTCGGATAGATTTTTTTTTTGATATTTTAATTAGAATTTTCATCAATTAAAAATATAAATTGAACCTGGTCCTCTTTGGTAATAACTTCTCCAAACTTGTTTTTTTCATTATACTGATTGAATTGACGGACAGCCAGATCTGGGCATCCCAGGTTCGAATTCTGGTTTGGGCAGGAGTTTTTTTACCCTCTGTTCTATCTGTAAGTTGTGTGAAAGGCTCCCTTTCAAAAAAGGGCTTGTGCAAGTAAGTGGGTGCGTGGCATCTTCATATGTGCTAGAAATCAGACTTCTGCACTCAGGTGCTCGGTGGTCTTTACTTTCAGAAGCTACTTAATCCCCTTTTCCGTTGTAACGCGAACACGACATCTTTATCGAAAGATAGACAGATTTTTCTTGAGTTTTGGCGTTTTTTTTAAAAATAATTCTTTAGCTTGGTTTCCATTGTTACCCTGAAATTTAAATCGCTTTGATTGTTTCGTCAAATATTTCATCGTTTGATTTTCTATCTTCATTGAAATCTAATGAAAAAGGGTTCTATTTAATATTTTTTTTAGAAACTGAACAAAATTGTGAAGTCACTATAGTTCGAAAGTTGGAAGATAGACGAACAAAATATTTACGCTTTTAATAATGCTGTGCTGTCATAGGACTGATTTCCATAAGAATGATTTTTGCACACGATGAACAGAATCTATAAATAGTATAAAATGTAATCTCTTGAAAGCGTGTGTATGGTGAAACCACAAAAACTCGAGAAATAGTTAACGGATATTGGAGATGTTTATACTATTTTGTAAAGAATTTATTGGAGATGGATTTAGTACATTAAAATCGTATCAAAATAAAAAGGGGAGTTTTATAATTGCGATTTTAACTTATCAGTGCACGCGTAAAATCCTGAAATTGCGCTTGAGCAAATAGCAAGAGCTGTGGTATGCATATGTGATACATTTCTTTGTTTACGTCTGATTTTAAACAGCGACTTAAAACTCATTATGCCGAAAAGAGGATATCCAATCTCGAAATGATCGCCTGTGTTTTGTCTGCGGCATATCATATTTTTACCTTTGTAGCAGTCTAAATATTTCTGAATGTGTGCTGTAAAAATTGTTTTGTCGCTATTTTTGATGATTTATAAATATATTTTTATGCTTGTTTGATGTTGCGTACCACAACAATGCCATATCGGGTGGAGACTAGAATTAAGTTTAAAGCTAATTTTTCATCTTGGTATGCTATGGCCAATGCCGTGCTGGTACTGCTAATATATTTATATGTAAGACGTTTAATAGAACATAACTTTGATGCCTGACGATTCAACGGTTCATGTAGTTGAAGTTAAATCTAAAGGATTTAATTGAAATTAAATGTCACAGTATGTCTCGCATTTCATGCCGAATTTCAAGTCAGTTGCCTTTGTTGCCCTTGACAGACTTGCTTCAGCTTTGCATGACTTCATCAGAAAATTTCGATGTCATTCCATGAAACAATCAATTTCTTCCTAACTACTCTTTGCAAGATTTTTAATTAGCACCAGTTCGGTATGCAGCGGAAGGAGTAAAATCTTCTTACAATCAAGAAATTATTTCGTTTTATATTCTCCGAATTGCTATTGACGCCAGTTACATGGTTTCTTTTTTCAAAATATCTGGAGCTATTTATCTATATTGTCTGTCATTTTCATTTTTAAATAGTAACAAATCCTTTCAAATTTGATATTCGTATTCAGTTTACTATTTTATTGGTGGGCAGTGTAATTGATGATATAAGACGCAATACAAGTATTCGCCTTAATAAGCGAAACGGAAAGAAATTTTTAAAAAATGATTCACATTTGTCTTACCATTCTTTTAAAGACAGAAAATTATACTGCACTTACTAGAAACCGTATATGGACAAAAAAATAATATATAAGGCAAGTTTAACCTTTCAGTTTCACATCGCTATTATAAAGTAAATAAAAGATGGCACAAAGTTAATTAATTTTTTTTGGATTTTTATTTTAAAGAAGAATTTCATTTTGATATAAATATTTGATGGTTTTCTTTTTACAGCCAAATGTGAATATAAAGAGCTTCCTTGTGAGAGCGGGCAGTGTGTGGATAGGACGTCCTGGTGCGACGGACCACCTGACTGCTTCGACGATTCGGATGAAAAATATTGTCGCACATTTGATCCAAGTGAATCGAAACGTGAGTACCATTTTCAGACGCATGAGCAGCTGAATTTCAACTTTGTGCTCTGTAGAAAAGACATTCTAGGCGGGGCTTCATTTTATCGATATTTAAGGAAAAAAAAGCCCACGGGATTGAAAGTCAAAGGAAAAAAAACTGTTTAATTTTTGAGCGTTGAAGCATTTCAAGTGCTCTCATTTTCATTGAACTGCTTTTCGACACACAAATGCTTAACTGGCGGCATACTGACGAAATAATTTTTTCCCTGTGAATTTTATGACAATGATCGGGGGGGGGGGATGTTCTGGGAAGCGCTTAGGCTCTGCGGCTTTAATCCTCCGTTCAGCCAGTTGGATGATTAGTGCATAGCAAGTTTTATGTTGAGTCAAATAATGTTTCAAGCGCCAATAAATGTGGGGGAGTTATTATTAATTTAATTTAAGTGATCAGGATATCAAGTCAAGTTACTAAAACAACAACACAAAAAAGGCAATTACATTTGCAATTATTAATTTTAATTAGCCTTAATGAGAAATTCAGGATCAGTTCATTGGCATTTAGAAAGGAGTAGCAATCACGTCGTCAGGTGTAGAGGGGGCCTGGGCTGGGGTGAGCAATTAATTAGTCTTTCTTGGGGGTCAAGAATCATTAATTTCTCCCATACATTTTCTTTTTGTTGCATTAATTTTAAAGTTTCTTAAAGATCGTTGATAGAGCTGAAAATTTCGCTTAATTCGTTGGCTGGGGCCATCACCTCCTGGATGCTTCCACTCTGAGGGGTCGCGAGTTGTTTTGTTTACCTTTTTTAGTCCTGTGAATTTTATAATCGGTTGCTCTCTTATCATGGATTTGTTCTCTCTTTCTTTGTTACTTTTTCTCTCACGATGAGCTCATGGCTCTCTAAGTTATGTCATCCTTAATAAACATAGAGAATTCGAAATAGTTGTTAACTTTCAAGAAATTAGCACAACAGGCCGATGTTGTATTTTAAGAAAAATTATCTAAATAAATTTGTTTTTCCTAAACGAATGGCTTATAAATAAGATTTACACCGATAATTTTGAAAAAAAAATGAGGAATTATGGTGAAAAGTTTTTTTTATCTCACATGTGCATAGCACTCATCCACGCACATGTGCGAGTCACCTGATCTTGATACACTTTCTAGACTCCTTCTTCTAAACACTGAAGACAGCTATCATTATAAGCATTGCCCGATTAGATGATACGGATTGGCCTTCTGCTTGATATTACTTTGATATCTCAAATAAATGCCGGGGAAAAATAAAGATTAGAATATTTCAATAAAACTAAGTTAATAAAAGTTGGGAATTTTTGTCATTTTGTAAATATACGCCGCTAGAACACTGTCATAAAGTATTGGCTTAGTTTCAATAATTTTTTAAAATTTAGAATAAGAATTAAAATCTTATTAAATCAGAATATTTGTGTAATATTAGCATATTTTACAATGAAAGAGGCTTCCAAATATTATATCTAGCCTGTTCCAACATGATGAATTAAAGGAGACTTTGGGGATAAGTCGATAAAAGTTTCTGCTAATAAAGCCATTAATATACTTTCAACATGGCTCTTAATTTTAGTAAAAAATTAAATCTTTAAAATATAATCTTGTTTTAGATCAAAATGTTTAAACGTGTTGTCACTTTTAGATAGGAAAATGAATCAATTATTCATTTGAATGCAAATAGAATTTAATTAAAATTTAAAAAATAATACTGTTTAAAAATTTATTAATATTTGATCTCTTTTTGTATTCATTTTTTAAATATACATATCTAAAGAAAATTTAGAACATATCTAAAGACTGAAAGATCTCTTAATACTCTCACCGCCATGTCTCACGCTCGCTGTTCGGATTTCTCATAATAAGGTGAAATCTTTTAATCGTAATAAAGAAAAATTAAATCATCCTATTAGGTGGTTAAAATGAACCAAAGAAGTAATTCATATAGCGTCATCAACAATCAAATTTTTTAAAAAAATTCAATGGAATGAAATCAAACACAATTTTTACGCAAACACGAGTGCGTCCGTTTTAATTTTGTTGTTACTGTAATAATAACAACAAAATTGAAGGGGACACATTGGTGTTGCGCTCTACAAACAAAGACCATTTGACCTGAAGACACCTAATTTGCATGTTTACTTTGAAGAAAATGGGAAAGGGCTCTTTGAGCGATTTATTTTTAAAATTTTAATTAATTAAAAATACAACGAATTTTTGCATTTTTTTCCTTTTATAAATTCTTAAGATATTATAGCATAAAAATAAATTTTATACTTTTTCAAAAATTTAAAAATTATCTTCTGAATAATATCAGCTTAATATTAATGGAATTCTCGCAATATTTTGCAATTTTTTACTACATAATTTTCAACAATGGATTTCACAATTGCTCTGAAGTTCAAACTGTTTTATTGTTTCGTCAAGTATTAAATCGCGCTATTTTTCTTCCCAGTGGGGAAAGTTAAAGGAGAAGGAATCTGTTTAACGTCTGTGTAGATTGCACGATAAATAAATAAATGGGAGATGTTAGCTAGAAAATAGTTGAAACGGATCATTAATACACTAAGGAATCATGAGTTGATTTCGATTAAAACAGTTCATGGGCACAGTGAACAGAATACATGTAAGGCTATCAAAATAATACACCTTTAATGTTTTTAATGACATGATCTTGAGAACAGTTTGTCGGCGGAATCAGGAACATGACGTTGTCTCAAAGGTTCAATTGAAACTCAATAGAACCAATACCCCCGAAGAGTTCGGCCAGACGCCAGAGACGGCCAATCTTCCAGTAACAATGCCCCTTCTGTTGCAGGTCCCGGCAACCTGAACGACTGCGGCGAGTCCCGCTACTTCCAGTGCCTGAACGGGATGTGCATCCCGAAGGTGGCCCGCTGCAACGACATGCCCGACTGCCAGGACGGCGAGGACGAAGAAAATTGCGGTAGGTAGGCCCCTCTTTGCTCTCTACACCCTGCCACCATCCGAGCGAAGAGCGTTCTCTTTGGCTGATCGGTGACTGGTTCTTCGTCCAATAATCGATTTAGCACAGGGGTGGACACTAAGTCGATCGTGATCGACCGAAGGACCACCAAAACAATTTGGCGTGACCACCTTTACTAAAGCTTAAGATGCTCATACTAAATGAAACATATTTATGGAACATTATATTCTCTTTACTTCTTGAGGGAAATGAAGTTTTTCTCCTTCAAAACGACATGATTTTAAAAGCCCGTTGCTCAGATCCTAAGAATACTTTTTGGGATCTAATGTCCTTTTCCTAATAACCTTTTCCTAATTTTTTTTAAAAAAAGTTGCATATCATTTGACAACGTTCTTTCGCCCTCCCCATCTGTTCGAATCTGCATTTGCAACAATGAAGGTAGTGAAGGCAATATATCGTTCTCGTCCCACAGATGACCACTTACAATCCAATGCAAGATTCTCAGTTAGTGAATATATCCCGCGATATTGGTGGACAGTATGAAGTGGACAGTATTTTTTTACTAAATATAACTACGAGAACTAATTTTAGATAAAAATGGTTTATTTTTTAAAGTATTTTTAATTTTTTGGTATTAAATGTAGCATTTGAAATTGTTATATTTATGACAGTTATTATTACGTTTGTTGTTATGTAGGTAAGTGCATATTTCTGATTCATTATTAAGTTTTAATAGATATTGTAGATCTACGCCACTGGGTGGACTGCAACACTTTGAAAAATTTGGAAGCAGCCCGTACCCTGGAAAAGTCTGCCCACCCCTGATTCAACACACATGTTTGTTATAGTCAGACCCACACTGTCTTGTTACGCATGCACAGTGCCGTCTCTTAACCTTATTTCAACCCAAATTAGTTTCCTTTTATTTTAAATTAGAATATATTGCTTCATTCTAAATTTTTCTTTTACTTCCTGATCAAAATCTCGCTTTTTTAAAAATTCTAACATGCGCTTTCAAGAGAAGAAATGAAAGTTTGTGTCGCCCACGGCATCCCCTTCAAAGATAGTGAGAGAATAAAATTTCCTCGTGTACCCCCTTGTGTGTTTCATCATCATCTCGAATATAAATCACGTCTTCCAGTGGAAAAATAAATTGAATTTAAATCCCAATTCATTTTCTTGCCTGCCATTCGTTTC
This sequence comes from Argiope argentata, assembly GCA_026289955.1. Classification (NCBI taxonomy): domain Eukaryota; kingdom Metazoa; phylum Arthropoda; class Arachnida; order Araneae; family Araneidae; genus Argiope; species Argiope argentata. The sequence continues at coordinate 2,877,951 of JAOUZG010025848.1, forward strand.
CTAAGTTATTTTATGTATGCATTTTAATTTAATTTAAGTCATAAATCATTTCTTATTTTTTTTTAAATCTGAAATTAACCCATACTATTCTATTCTAAAATGTTCTCTTAATTTCGGATTCAAAGTTAGCTTTTTTATTTAATTATTTCTGACACTTGCTCTAAAATATTAATGACTATTACAATTCCCACGCTCTGAGCGAAGGATTAAAATCCCTCACGATGACGGCACTCCCCTCGAAGATCCCCCTGCCAGAGAAATCCCTATCTCAGTAAAAAAACACCGAGAGAAAACTTCGCACACTCTCTCCTGTATCCTGTCATGAACGGACGATTTTCACCGATGGGCCCTGTGCATAAATCATATCCCCCCCCCCCCGTGGAAATTGAAATTAAATCCAAAATTTTTATCTTCTTGCCGGCCTGACTTGTGGAAAAATATGTTACATTTAATCGTTCGGCGAAATTTGTAATGCTGAGTTTTTTAAAAAAAATTCTGCCTCTCCACAGGATGACTAAATTCCAACTACTGTCATTAGTTATGGTATCATAAACCTATTTTACTCAAATCAGTAAATTTATTTATATTTTATTAATTTATATTTGTGCTGATTTATTTAAATTTATTACCAATATTCTTTTTTGTCATCATTTTTGACATTCCATTTTCTTTTCTGTTAGTGTGTCATTATTTAATTCATTCGGATTTTGGCGATTATTTTTTACCGTGACTGTTCGTGAGTATCGTGAATGGCGCAAATCCCACTCATTATAGTAAGGATACAAAAACCTTAATGCTTATTACATATTCACGTCCGTCTAAAATGTACTGTTTTTTTTTGTTTGTTTCTTAAGCATTCTGCCCGTGCGCATGAAATTTTCTACTGCTTTTGTTAGTTAATCCGTGATATTCAAATCTGATATTTTTAACAGAATAAAAACTTTCTGATACTGGTACATATATGTAATGATTTCTTTAAGTCTAAATTAAATCCTACTTAATATCCCATTTTAATTTAAATTTAACTCATATTAATTTCATTCTAAAGCGTTCTCATATTTCATGATTCCATTTTTCCTCTTTTATTTAATTAATGCAACACGAGCTCTGTAAAAATGCTTAAATGAGCTGTTCTCACGCTTCGAGTGAAGCGATAGGAATCTGTCGATCTAAACAAATTCTTTTAAAAGATACCTATAATTTCCTTAACTAAATATACCCGTGTAAAGAAATCCCTAAAAGAATCTCATAGTGTATGTCGTTAAAATAAATTTCGCACTTGTCCACTATATAAATTGACGTATTATCGCTTTTTTTTATTATTGTGACGTATGATGCTTATAAGCCCGCTGACACTTATCTGTCAGTGATTTAAGCCGAGTTAGCGTCTCTTGTTTTTTCAGAAACGTCAACTAGGACCAAGAGTACGACTTAGCTACTTTATGCGTCACATTCGCTTGTACAACCCCTTTTTACGGGGGGGGGCATTCACACACCTCACAAATACAACACTGTTGAAGAATTACCATGCTCGAACAGGGATTCAAAACCGGGATGACCAGATCATGGGATAGACGCGCTACCTCTATGTCAGGACGCCGGCGCTTCTTTCTTTTGTATACATTATGCCTTCCAGGAGGGAATAAACCAAAGTTTAAAGAAATTCAGAAATGTCTTCTTTCTTTTCAGCCATTCTATTAATTCTGTTATTCATGTCAATCAAAATCCAATGACTTTAAATGTAACTTTTTAAAAAATAATATTTAACCCTCTAAGGGTTATACACGTATTTCTACGTAGCCGCAAGACGTCACGGCAAGGGCGCTGCACTTATTTTAACGTAGGCTGAGAGACGACTCGCTTTCGCTGTGCACGGAAAATAACGTAGTGGGTTGTCGGTTCTCCTATCGTTGCCGACGCATTTTAACGTCTTTCTTCCCCCCAACAAGTTTGGACATATTTATGGATCGGAAGGGAGTCAGCACAATGGATGTTTTACGACCATTCAAGGATGCCAAAGGAACTGAGGGTTCGAAGAGCCCTTAAGGGCGTTGTGAATGGGGACGGCGTGAGAGAGGAACAAGATATCGTTGAATAAAACAGGAACAAAACAGTTTCTCAAAGTGTGTGTCCCATAAGCGTCTGTGTGTACTTAGATTTAATTTGTATTTAGTTTCAATAGTATTTCTTGGATAAAGCTTATTTGAACGAAATTTTGTTTTAAATTTCCATTGAATTTTTATTCAGAATATAGTTTTATGCTCTCTTGTGATTAAACGTCGCATTAGAAACTCAGAAGGAATATATTTGAAACATTACTATCAATATATAATTAATAAATTAAATATATTTCGCATTTATATTTAAAATATTTTTAAAATGCAAATTGATGCTTTTTACTCTAATCTGTACCTCTAATTATTTTTCTTCGCTCAAAGTAAACAGATGCAATTAAATTTTGAGTTTTAAAGTAACCTGAATTTTGAAGAATATAATCAAGTATACTGTTATATTGTTTGTCTTTTCAGATTTATATAGTGTAAAAGCATAGAATTGTGTGTTCGATTTTTTATAAAGTTCTATAATGAACATAATGAAATAATCTTAAATTCATAAAAGAAACAATAAGAATATTTTTTAAAAAAATGTTTATATTTGTGAAGTTATTAGTATTAGTTTAGTTATTAATGTTCAGATATTTATTAATATTAGTTTAACTTTTAATATTTAGTTATTAGTATTCATACCTAGATGTAGATAAAAAGAAATAGCAAAATAAATTGAATTAAATGTGTGAAAAATTTTAACTGGTAACATTTTAAAAGTCTTAATACCGTAAACTATCTTAACATATTTCTTTAAATAGTTGATCAAATAAGATACATTTCTTGAATAAAATGGTAGTTCTATAAAAAAGGATTAAATCATATCCAATATGCTACATTGAGCTGAAATTTGAGAAATAATTGTTTATTTTTAAGTCAATTATATAAATAATTACTTGTTTAGCAAATTTTTCAAATATTTTAACGTTTCTAAAAAACTGAATTTGTTATTGTGCATTATCATGTTTAACATAAAATAACTATAAATTTTCATTTCCTATCCTGTTTTCTAATGTTATTTTAAAAGTTGCATTTAGTCTCCATACACGGTTCTTAAGTACAGTGTTTAGCACTTTTTTATCGTGAAAGAACATGATGTTGCTCTTGGGATGAGGTTTCTGAAGTCAACAAAAATCCATGGACGAAAAATTGAAATTTTACTATCTGCACGAGCATCTCAAAAAAATCAGCTTTTAATAACGTGATATCATCCCATTTACAAAAGCTCTGGTTAAAAAAAATTAATTCGTGACTACGGCAAATAAAACCTAGAAAAATGTCATTTTGAGGACGTGATAATGTAAAATGAAATAAATAGGAAATCTGATATTTTTTAAAAAAATAATTAAGGCTAGATAAAGTTTTTTAGACCGTTGGCAATCAATACTAAAGTGACTTATTCAATGAAACAATGAAAATGAATAAAAATATAATTTAACTTGCACGAGCACGTGGTGAGTGGCCGTTCAAGAAATTTTTTTCTAACACGATACATTGAAATATGTATAACAGATTTCATTTAAGCCCTTTTTTTTTTAATCTTAAATGTATTTAACTTTTAAATTAGTATATTTTCATATTTCG
>JAOUZG010025848.1:2886639-2967121 GCA_026289955.1 Argiope argentata
AAAAAAAAGAAAGAAGCGTATAAATAGCAACAAACAAAAATAATATTCCAACACCATATATAGAAAGCAAAATGAAAAATTGCGTGGATATTCAGTTTCTATTTTGCTTTTGATATTGTGATTCTATCATATTTGTATATATATTTATGCTACTTGTAATTATTTAATAATAGGTAACTAAAATTAAAATTTTCTTTTTTGGTCTAAGTAGGAATTGATTTTAAAAAAATTGTTTTTTATATTGCTTGTTTATATTCTTTTTTCTCTGAGTGAACATGAATACCGAGCTTCTACAACTTGCGAATGACTTTGCTTTAAAAATTTTGGAGATAAACTTTACAAAAACAAGCTCTGTAATGCTTGAAGTAAATAATTTACTGAAAGGAATATCATGAATTGTGATGCTTAAAATAGTTAAATGAATATTATAGTAAGACATATCTATAGTACATAAAGTTTTAATTAATCTGATTTATGTTTTTAAATGATTCTGGTAAGACATATTTTTAAAAAAAATCAAGTTCTTTCTGTTATATATATAATAAACTGACAGTAGAAAGCGTAAAAAAATTTGTACTTGAGGTGGATTTCGCTTAATGATTCCTCTATGAGCCGCCTATACTACAGTCATAAGATTATAACTTCAATTCTTTTGTTCGGTTTCTGTACTTCCATAGCGATAATTAAGATTACTGAATTTGTGCATTTTGTTCTTGTTGATACATGACGTACATCTTTTTAAAAATATTTTCATTATATTACTTATTTTGAATTTGATTGTGGAATTTTATCTATCTTTATCCTTATTGTGAAGATATAGAAATAAGGCAACAATAGGCACCGCACCGAAAATATTAAAAAATTATTACTATTTTCTTTTATTAATATGGTTGTTATCTAATTACGTAAATTTTATGAAGTATAATGCATTTTCCTGTATTAAATCCAATATCCTACACAATTATGCAAAATATTTCAACTCATTGTTACTTCTTTTGGTAGTGATTAAAGAAGTATAGTATTTTTTTTTCCTTCGGGTAAAATGGCTAGTCTTGAGAAAAACGTCAGCCCAAACTCATGGCGATACGGGTGGCATTTGATTCCGTATAGTGTGAAAGGAGCCTTAGGGCCACGCGGAGTTTCTTTTTCAAGTCTGATTCTTATCGTTATCGGTGCTCTTTCTTCTTATTTGAATTGTCTATTCAACCAACCATCCCAATTTGCAACTTACTGTTCACCGATGTAACCCCTTTTTACATCTATTGTAATCTCTCTTATAAAAGACCAGTCAAATAGCTACGGCTACCATTTTCTCCTCAACTTTCAAACTTGTTAAGAAGTGTGCTTTTTCTCTTGCGTTAAAAATGGATAGCGACTCTGAAACAGAACTTTTAATCGAAACGGAAAGCTCGGAAGAAGAGTTTACCTCTTCCGAAAGTGAATCCGATGATGATTCTCTAGATAGTGCCAGAGATTGGTGTCGAGTTGATCCTACTCTTCCTCAGCCATGTCCTCCTAAATTTCCATTTACTGGAAATCCAGGAATAAAAGCTTCTATCGGAGATTCTGATGATCCCTTAGATTATTTCAGCCTTTTTTTTGATGAAGAACTTTTCTCTTATATAGTCACAGAAACGAACAGATATGCTGAATCGTATTTAGCGAATGTGGAACTTACACCTTCTTCTAGAGTTCTGAAATGGAATGAGACAAATATTCCAGAGATGAAGAGATTTCTATCCCTTTTGTTGTTGCAAGGAATAGTTCAAAAGCCAGTGGAGAAGTGGTTTTGGTCGAAAAGGCCAATTTTATCTACACCATTTTTTGGAAAAATTATGAGCGAGATGAAATATGGACTCTTAATGAAATTCCTACATTTTGAGAACAATGATGCTTTTGACGAAAAACTTCATCCGAACCCAAAACTACTGAAAATTGCTGAACTACACGATATGATTATAAAAAGATTCAAATCTATTTATGTACCTAAATCGGATATATCTGTGGACGAATCTTTAATAGCTTATAAAGGTCGTTTGAGTTGGAAGCAATTTATACCAAATAAACGCGCTCGTTTCGGAATAAAATTATTTCAGTTGTGCGAATCCGAAAGCGGTTATATTTGGAACTCCTTCATATATACAGGAAAAGGCACCATCTTCCATGGTGACTACAATGATTATGGTCTTTCCACCAAAAGTGTGATGACTCTTCTTCACGAGTTAAAAGGTAAAGGATACTGTTTATCAACAGATAATTACTATACCTCGCCAGAATTGGCAGAACTGTTGATACAAAGCAAAACAGATATTTGTGGAACTCTAAGATCCAACCGAAAAGGTTTACCCACAGCTTTCAAAAACTTATCTGTAAAGAAAGGAGAAGTTGTTGGTTTTCAAAAAGGTAAGATGTGTGTACTGAAATGGAAGGATAAAAAACCCCTTCTCATGCTAAGTACTTTCCATAATACTGAAATGACGGAAGTAAAATCTATGAAGGGAAATCCGGACGTAAAGATAAAACCTAAGGCCGTGGTATTTTACAATTATTCAATGGGTGGTGTGGATAGATCAGACCAATGTCTATCCTACTACCCTGTTGTCAGAAGTCAACAGAAAAAATACTACAAGAAGATTTTTCGTCATTTATTAAATCAAATCGTATGGAATTCTTTCGTGATTTTTAAAAAGAACAGCGGGACATTAAATCATGTTGGTTTTTGAATGAAATTAATCGAACGATTAATCGAAGATGGGGGTAGTGATCCTGATATTCACAATTTTGTCACCCCTAAAGGATCTGAAAATGTAGCCCGTTTTGTTGGGCGACATTTTCCTTCATATGTGCAAAAAGATAGTTTTATAAAAAGAAAATCAGTGCGAAAATGTGTAGTATGTTGTCTTCAAAAAAACGACAATGGAAAGCGCATTCGCAGAGAGACACGATTTGAATGCAAAGATTGCGATGTTGGTTTGTGTGCAGCTCCATGTTTTGAAAGGTATCACACTGTGTCTCTGTTATAAATAGTGCAATACCTTTTACAACATCTTGATATTAAAAGAAGCATGCAAATATAAGATTTTTGATATTTGTAATTATATGTTTTTCTTTATATTTTCATTTTATAATAATATGTTTAATGTGCTACATTTCTTATAGTAATCCAGAAAAAATATTCCATGTTGTTAAAGATAGACTCTAAAATTGTTATTACTGCTTACGTTGCTACTTCCAAATTAAAAGGTGAATTAAGTTGTTTTTTCCCACATCAAAATGTTTAACATCTACAATATTCATTAGTTAATGTATGCAAGAACAAGATGCATTCTTATTAGTATACTGTGTGTTGTTTCAGGGACTATTAGTGTAATATAACAGCAATGTGACCACAATTAACAGTATTTAGATTTAAATTTTTATAATGATTATTTAGATTAAATTTTTTATAATGATTATTTAGATTTAATTTTTTACAATGATTATATAGATTTAATTTTTTACAATGATTATTTAGATTTAATTTTTTGTAATGATTATTTAGTGTAAATTTTTGTAATTATTTACGTATTGGGAAATATTATGTTATTATGTAATGTCAATCTTTGTGATTTTTAAAAGAATTTTTGAGATTGTTAAACATTATAAATTATTTGATTGTACTAGCTCATGGCTAACATTTAAAGTTGTTCCCTTAATAAATAATGTACAAAAATTGGTTTTCATCCACTTCCTTAGTATGCATAGAATGTTTTTTTTTTCAGTTTCAGTTCATAATTTAAAAATTAAACTCTATATTATTTAATACTCATTTATAATTCCTTTTCTGATGCCATGGGAAATAAGGTTATGTGGATTTCTCTGTAAATAGAAATAGTTTACTTCTTAATTTCCATAAAAAAGAAGTCACTATAAATTTAACTTTTATCATATACGACTTAACAGCATTGAAAATTGTCTTTCATCAAGATTGAAAGAAAAAAAAAAGATCAAATGCATGCATTTTACTCAACAAAATTCTGCATACATCACTGTATAATTTATTCATCTATATTACTAAGCACTAATTTTTCTCTTAAGCCGAGACAAAAAAAAATTAAGTAACAATAACAGAGCTTCTGTATTTTCTAAAATTAATTAGTTACATGAAATGTCAGTTATTTTTTTAGGATGACATGAATTTAAAACTAAGTTAAATTTGTGTGGATTGAAATATCTCTACATAAAGTTTCCATGTATGATCAATTCTAATTCCTTAAAAGAGACCTAATTTGTTTTAGCTGTTGGGAATATAAAATTTTACTATATATCTCAATTCGACTTCTTTAATTTAATTTCAATAAAGAAAAAAAATCCACTTGAGATGCTTTGACAGATACAAAAGAGAAACCCCCCCCCATAAATTAATGAATTAGCTTACAAATTTGAATCTCGTTGTTTATTAAAGGCTTTTTTAATTAGCATTTAATTTGATAAGTTTGGGGTATTAAGTCAATGCTATTATTAACTTTTGTCAAAAAGTATGATTACAATTTAAAATGAACTTTTGATAAAACTGTGACGTAATGTTTTAAAACTGAGCATATTGTGTAAGTATAAAATTTCTATAATCTGAATTCTTTTTTCCCAAAGCAAATACTCCCAAAGAGTAATTGTTTAATTGTAATAAAAGATAACTTCATACTTACTGAACAAATGTATATTAATAAGTAATTTCTTCTAATATTGAGTTCATTTATTTACTAAATGCCAGCTTTAGATTTATTTTGAATTTCTCTGAACAATGATGTCATAAATCCCCATAACACTTATGACATAAATCTTCATAAAACAGATGTCAACACAAATACCATAATATTGATTTATTGAAGAAAAAGAACAGAAGATGAAAAATATTATATAATTTCCCAGGAAAGTTAACTATCATAAGATATTTTAGAATACGGTTTATTGTGGTACTATAAAAATAATAAGGGTTTGTCGTGCGCGAAAGTTTCTTTAAGGAATTAAATATATATACATATATTTGTGCATTTCGAAACCTATTCAAGACTAATTAATGTCAATGATTCTGGATACAACAGGGCATATTTCTTTCATAATTGAAAGTAATGGCTTACACCAGTTATTACTTCTAAATAAGGAATCGATTACTTTTTATGGCAGTTTTCGAGAGTTTTCAAACTATGATGGCAAATACTTCTAAAATTTATACATCACAACTTCACTGAAATACTATTATCACTATATCTTCATTAAATCCATTTATTTATATAGTTTGATATGTTTACTATGTCTAAGGAGATAATCGGCAAAAGTAAAGACATCTTTTCGTATAAGCAATTAAAATTTCAAATACAGTTCTAAAACATTAAAATTTCTTAATTCATTTGTGGAATTGTTGAAGTTTCTACCAAAACGAGATGCTTATTCCTTTATTTCCTTCGACCTGAATAGTTATAAAAAAACTTTTCAATGATTGTTATCTTCACTATTAGCGATCATTAATAAGAGAAAGAAAATGGAAAGCTTCAAAGTTACACATGCGAACATATGTTTTACAAGTTTAATTTCATGTATTTAAAACATCAATTACTTTTCCACGGTCAATTTTATAAAAAAAATGTAAGTGCGACAGAAACTTTTGTGAATTACCTTGTTTGATAAAACTAGCAAATATAGCAATAAATAATTAGTGTTTTCTTTTACAGAATGGACGAAAATTAGAAGATGAATTTATGTCCATTGTATTTTTTTAAGAATATTGAACATTATAAACATATCGAAATTTATGAGGAATAAAATATTTCAGTATAATATTTTAAAAGAATCGTTTGTTTGCTTCCTCAAGCTGCCTATTATTATTTTTGAAGGTAGCAGTATCGTTGAACGTGCACGCAAATTAATGGGGGGGGAATCGCAAAAAATGTCGATAATTTTAATAAATTTCACAAACACTTTAAAATCACCAGAATATTCCATAATTTCAAAAATAAATTTTTAATACGTTTGCCAATTAATCTGCATTTACCTTGGTATATTTAACGATGTTTGAGCTTTATAATTTCATTATTTAAGGCATTTAAGAGCGAAAAGCCACAATTTTTCAATAAAAAATCATGATTAAAAACAATATTGAATTTTGATAAAATTGCTACGAGATATTTTAGAACCCGGATCATTAATACATAAGTAGCCAATTATGTTTCTAGAATTATATATATTTTCATATATTCAATCATATTGCTGATTTGTATTTCTTATTATAATAGAATATGATGCCCGTTCTTTTAAAAAAATTGTTATATATTGTTATTTATATGTATCTGATTAACTGAACTATCCGTGCTTAGTTACAATTCTAGACAAATGCTACAATATTGCAACTATTGATTGCTCTGTACAAAATAATTTATTTGGAATAATAATAAAAGGATATGAATACAATTTTAATCCTTCATTAATTGCTAATTTTGAAAATATATGTATAATAAGACCGAATGTATGATGAAAGATTCTGTACTTAATATATCCAGCAAAAATTAAGTGAAAACCTATCTGTTTATATTTACACTGTGTAACAGTTTAGAAAGTGCTATCAGCAATCGGGGTTAAAAAGCAACCTATGCACTATTCCCAGAAACACTCTGACGTTTGTAGCCGTACAAAATAAACGAAAGCAATAAAATTTGGCATGAATAGGTGGTAATATGCTGATACCCGAGGCTTGTTGACCTCCCATGAAGAAAAGGAGGGGAAGGAAGAAAACCCATGAACGCTTCCTACACATCTCTGGTAGAAAACCGACACGCTTTCGCGACAGAAAACTAGTCCCGCTTCCTTCATTTTACAGGAGTTTCACACGTAGAATGGAAACGCTTAGAGGGTTAATTATTTATATCTGAATGAACTTATACCGGCCCCTTCTTTTAAAATGCGCAACGGAAGGAAGAGAGCAAGGAAGAGAATGCTCGCCCTCAATTGATTAGACATCACCAGTACTTTCTTTTTATGGTAATTTTTCGCTAGTGAATTCACGTACTGCATCTCTGTATATTTTTCATGATTAGAATCCCCTTCAAATATCTTATACACAATTTGTGTGAGTGTGCTTATTAGACAGCAGAACATACAAGAAAACAAACAGACGAAAGATTGCAAGAACATTTCGGAAAAGGATATTTTCAAACCCTTGGAAAGGAGAAATCATCTTCATCGCGCGTTAGAACGATATCATAGCTGATTACTCCGATCCGCCTAAAGGCACTCGGAGAAATCTGAACAACAGAACACCGCAATTGCATAGGTCGGAACTATGGTCGAGTGGACCATCACCGGTCATGCTACAACTTCTTCCGTAGGCGGCCCATAATGTCATCGCTAGGGGATAGTCATCCTGAATCCTTTCGTCACCCGTCGAGGCGGTGAAAACAAACCTCAATTCCGGAACCTATTCATCTCATCTCACAAAGTTAAATTACTTTTGCAGCCCGAACTTATTGTTAATTAACAGTTATGCTAATGCATTGTAGAGAAGTAGACGAATTTTTAAAAACAGGATTTGATCACCTTGACAAGATAATTACAAGATCTTGACAAGATAATTAAAGTATTACAGTTTATGTTCGGTGAATGTTGATTTAAGAAGAGCTGTTGAGCAGTTTCGAGGTTTGTTAGCATATTTTGAAAAAAAAAAAAAAAAAAAAAACAAGGAGGGGTGCAAAAATTCTTTTCTCTGGCCGTTGATATTTCCCCCCCCCGACTGAATTTACCGAATTATTTCCATTTAAAAGATGTCGCAATCTTTGGGCATCATACCCGAATTCAACGCCGGCATTGGAAGCGCAGTAACTCCCATTTCTTGGTCAATCCTCATTCAAAGTAGAAAATAAATTTAATTAAAAAATACTTTTCAGAATTCAGTTTATTGGTGAACTAGAAAATGTATATTTTAAAAATTTAATTGCCTTTTTTTTACTTTTTAAGCAATTAATTAATTTTATACAAATGACAAAATCTTAAAATGAATGAATTTCTTAAATTCACTACCTGGTTCCATTTGCTTGGAATTAAAATTTATATAACTTTTTAGATCCATTTATACGTAAATTCAGAAAAAAAAAGGTTAAAACTACGCACTGTCATAGAAGAGACAACATGTGTACAAATTCAAAACTTTGGCACATCAAGATGCGAGAGAAAATTCTGTTGCGAAGTACGATATTCGATTGATTACGTCATTAGGAACTCCATAACAAAGTATATTTGAAAGCCGAATTAGTAATACATGATTTGTGAAAATGAATATTTTCCAGATGTAATGAAAATTTTTGTTGTTATTATTTAAATGTTGGTTGAGAACAGTTCAATTGCATTTTTTCTGATCATCAAAATTGCTGTCGCAGAACTCTTAGAAATACCAGGCATTAAATCTTCTATTAGTGACATTTTGCCAAATCTCTTGTATTTAGCTCTTTTCTAATGTTAACGTCCATTTAATGTATTTAATGCATTTTCCATGATTCACAACTTAATATATAATGTTTTTTTCCATCCACCCCCTTAAAAAAACCACTGTGCGGTTTTTCTGGATGATTCTTTGTTGTTTGATCAAGTGTCGTTTGCTCCTTCGTGCTCGGTGGGGTTGCTCTTCGTCGGCCCCATCAAGTTTCCTTTATGGCCTCTGGTTAGGTCGGGAAATCGCTTTTATGCCTATGGCATACAACCGATTTTTTTTTCTTCTTCTTTTTATCATTTAAAAAAAGCCGTTTTTTGTTTTTTTTTGTTCATTTCTGTTATTATGAATATTCACTGGTAGTTTATAATTGAGTGCATTTGCAGACCTATATTGAATCAAGTCATAATTTTGTGAACAAATAATGCAAAATAATGAAATGCACAGAACAGGAGCAATTCAACACTTCAGCAAAAATTCAATTGGGAGTTCAAAAATACTTTTTCTTTTGGAAAATAGAGCAACAAATTTTGAATTAAAATATATTCATATTTTTGCATTCATAATATTTAATAAGTAGCGCATTATGAATAAATAAGTTATGAAATTAAAAAAATAATGGAATAATATTTATTAATAAAAATTTTACTCATTTTGTAATAACAATCATAATAAACTTATTAATTTTCAAATCAGAAAACTAGAACATTTTTATTGTTTTTTTGCATACATTGGATTAGAAATCAAATATTAATGGTATAAAAATTTTTTTTACTTTTGATTTTTAAGGACGTGATGTATGACTGTAGTTAACTAATTAAACATAATTTTTTAGTGTTATATTGAATGGAAATTCAAGGTAACAGAGGAAAATTTTAATTGCCGACGAATTACAATTACAAACGTTAAAATTCGTCTGATGACATAGTATGATAAGGACCTTTTCTAAAGTAGACTTAATATAAAAATCGCTATATAATTTTCCTTCTTCAATTTCAAGTCTATTTTTATATTGAAACGGGAATTAATTTTCCTTGCCTTGGTAACAATTCCAGATATTTGTTCAACGAGAATCTAAAGTTTTCTGAGCAGTATATCCTGACTATAAATCTCTCATGGTGTTTTCGAAGTCATAAAAGCTACACGAAAACATCATCCAAGAACACCGAGAGGGTCGTCTTGAGCACATCGGTCGCCTTCGATGCGCGTGCGAGCGAGAAGCAGAGAGCTCCCTTTTCTCTACAAAATAAACAAATAGCAATAAATTTTATTTTAAAACCCGCAGATTCTTCTGTACAATGTCGGGTCGCAAAAACCACTCAGACTTTTCGTGGCTGCTCGGCTAGGGGAACTATTCCACTAAGCAGAAAATGGAGGCCGGCCCCTACGAGGTATGATTAAATGATGCTCTTTGCTTGCAGATGTATTATCACTAAATTGATAACTGTAAAGAAATTAAAGCACATAGGTCAATTTAAAGACATGCAAAAATCCTAAAATTAACTATTTAATGCAAAATCAATATCGTAGTGCAGACGCACATTTTGCAGTGCTCGACTCTCTTCCGCAAGGGTCGCATTTGGAAGCAGTCTGTCCTCTCGGTCAAAAGCCAGCCTTGATGAATTTAATATTAGAAAATTTTAACTCCTCCGAAGAAGGCTTTATTTTTCAAGGTTGTTCTTCATACGATCTCAGAATGCTTACACTACTTTTCTTAATCATGAATTTTCTTCCCGTCATCAACCCCCCCCCCATTATTAATCCTTTTGTTCCAATGTTACCATTTTTCGTTTGTTATCAACTACTGAAGAATTACTCTTATTAGAAATCTATTCAACACAACCTTTTTATAAGCCCCTACTACTACTATTAACGCATTCTCGTGTTCGTAGATAAAATGAACCACATAACTTGTGGAGGAGTTTTCACTACTGATAAGAGGGAATCAAAGCTTATATGTATGATATGTGGCGTGAATTTTGTGGCAAGGAATGCATACAATATGTGACAAGAATTTTGTTTATCACTAGAAATTCACTGTTACTTTTAGCACTTGATAAAAACGCCGACAAAGTCAGCGATTTAGGCCGATTTTGTGCAGTAGCTTCTGAGGGTAAAGGCACCTGAGTAACCAAGGGCAGAAGCCTGACTTCTAACTCAAATGAAGATGACACTCATGCATTAGCTTACAAAACCTCTTTCAAACACCTCTCAAATAGAGCAACTATGCCCGAACTAGGATTCGAACCCTGGACGTCCAGGGCAGACGTGCTATCCCTATACCAAGAGACTGGCTCGGCACGAGAATAACTTTTATTATTCTCAATGTTGTGCTCTGACCACAGTATCTTAACAATATTGCCTGTATTCCGAAGATTCGTTTTTATTTTTGTATTTAGCAATTGTGTCATATTCATAAAAGAGAATCACACGGAACATTAGGAGAAACTAAACCATTACGAAATTTCTAGTTTGAGATGGTAGGGATATGACTGATTATATATTCTCTTCAATTACCGGATAGAATACGAGAATCTAGAATCATATTTTAATAGCATTTCTGTAAATCCTAAATGAACTTTCGTATGTCAATATTCTTCTCTGTTTTAATATATTTTTTATGAGTCCATCCCTTTCAGATTACTTATATGAATCGAACGAACCCAGTGAAGAGGACACGGAAACCGATTCTCCAACTTCTATGGCGTCTGTCTTGAACCTGACCACGGCACTGACCCCTGCTACTCCGAAACCGTTTGTTCCAACGACAACGACCGAAGCGTCCGCGAGTACTCTTCCCAGCAAATACATTCCTCGTGGTGACACGTCTTGGATTCCCTCTCGATTCGATGTTCTTCAAAAATCCATCCGGCACCTGTTGGAACAACGGGATGCTCTGTGGGGTTGGGGACGGTCTACGCCAAGAATGGTCACTGCTCTGTACCTGTCCAATGCCAGCTATTTCGACAAGGACAACTATGAAGGTTTGCTGACGAAGAAACAACTGGAAGTACAACTGGCCCTTGATCTGATGAGGTATCATAATTTCATTTACTATGAAAACACTGCAGAATTGCATTTGAATGTTATTGAACTCCAGAGACTGTTCCGTATTTACATATGTCTTGACGGCAACCCGAATTGGTATTGGGATATTTTCCTGCACAGATATTTTCGTACGGACCATATAAAGTCCAATAAATCATTCGTAGCTCAATGAAAAGAAGGATTAAGATATGATATGATTACTTTAGGTTTGATACACATGTTACTATTAGGAAGAATTTTTAATAACTGAGTGTTTTGGTATTTCAACTAAATTTTAAAGTTGAAACATTCTTTTATCTAATAAATCAATAATTTTTTTCCATTTGAAATATACGCCTAAATATATAAAGAATATTTGGAAGTCATAGCAGCTCTTTCTCACAGTCAAAATATGCCGAACATAATGCTGAAACAAAATCAATAAAGTGTAAAAATTTATCTAAAATGGTGAAATTTTATTCTAAAAAATACACTTGAACCTAATTATTATAGCCGTAAGAGATCATTGGGTTTAATATAATTGGACCATTTAGATATATGTTCCAGTTAATTAATTACATAAATCAGGGTCAGAATGGCCTGATTGGTAGAGCGTTGGACTCGCACTCGAAATTCGAAGCTCACCGGCCAAAAGATTCCCCAAGAGTATGGCGACTGGCGCTCGTTGAATTTGTTCGTGGTCGCAAAGTCCTCCACATTGAGAGTAATACCACTGGGGGGACTGGGTCAGAGGCGATCGTTCTCTATTCCAGGTCTAAATTATGATCTGAGATGAATGAATGAATTTACATGAATTAAGTCCGCCCCCTAAAAAGGGTTGTGACGTGCGAGTAGCTAAGTCGTACTCTTGACCCTAGATGGCACTACTTGTAAAGCAAGAGGCACATATCTTTGGCTTAAATCATCTGCTGATCGTATCAGCGGGGGCTTGTCCAAGGCAAGTGCCATTAGTCACAACAACAACAACATAATCATGTTTGAATCCAAATCTAATAAAGTTGATAAAAAATCCTGATAGAACTACTATGTAATTGTCATGCGGGCAAATTCGGAGGAAATTTTTACGTTGTAGAACCAGAGTGTCCATCTCAACTATCAGTTTCTGTTAACCTTGAGGAATGACGTCATGAATCCAGCGGATAATTTACTTCACACTTCCCTACCCTATCTGCACTGTTTCCAATGAGTTTTGTGCAATCCTTCAACGTCGCATCGGAGAGACGGAGGACGACCGAGAAGGGGGAGCGTTTCCGCTGCATTTAGATAAAACTATTTATTCTTCACGTTGAAATTTCAATTTGAAGTGCTCTCTCTCTCCACTGCTCTGATTTCTGAAAGGAGGCGATCCTCGTGCGACCTTAATGGCCCGACAGATGCGATTAGCGGGCCGTCTACATGCTACCTTGTGGTGTGCCACGCCCTCCTGTTAGATGTCGAAATGATGCGTTCAATTTGCATCAGGTTTGATTCTTCATTTATCCACCGCCATTAAAGAAGGAATGAAAATATTGATGGGAATGATGACCTGCAAGTCTTCTACTTTGCAGTAGTCGAATAAAAAGTTCTCTCTTAGCTATCATCAAATTCAGTATTCCTTGCAGGAGGACATTTCTTTCTTTCCTTTTTTCGATGTCCCGGGGAGCACCTCGTAATGGAGGATGAGAAGCTTCCGGAATGGTGGTCGGTCCTCGCCACCTTTGGGGGAGCGCGAAAGGATGAGAATGGCTACCTCCCATCTACGGTGGGATGTGTTTCCTTTGGGAAGGGCTATACCGTGGTCGGTGACGGCCCTTAGGACTCAACCACAGTTCCCACCAAAGTTGTTGTCGCGGCAATCCGATCATTCAATTTTTTCTGTGTGTCTTCGTGCGGATCGGAATAGTTTTACAACGATTTATTTTATCAATTACAATAAAGATTTATTTTTGTTCTTGAAATTTGATGTTATTTTGAAATTCCAACCAGCAATGCATTTAACTTCCGTCAGTTCAAATGAACCTTTAATTTAGTTAGCCGAAGACGTGTTTAGTTAGTTATATTGATGAAATTCTAGTTTAGATTTTTAATCTTGATAATCTTCTTAGCCTAAGCGTCTTAGCCTAATCATCAATAAATCTCAAGTAGTCCTTTGCAGTTATTGGATATCCCAAGTCAGTCTGTTGTTGAAGCAGTGTCAGTTCGACGTGGTTACCTAGAAGAGGACAGAGCAATTTTAGCAATGGATTGTAAGAGGACAATAACGAAGAACAAGAAAAGAAGAAAACTAAAAGATAAAAACTAAAAAGGCTCTCACTACTGGCTTTCGAGGTTGAGTGGCATTTTCAGTAAAATGCTTACAGGATTTAGAATTGTAATTTTTTTTAAAGTTATAAATTAGGTATAAAAAAAAGATGAAATATTTTAAATAAAAAATTACAATTTTAAATAAGTTACGTATTTTATTTGATTCCACTCCTTTTCCGAAGCTGCTTCATCATCAAACTAATATCTTTTCCAAGATTTCTTTCCCCAGTTGTAGGAAAAAGTTGTAATTTTAGAACAATGTAAATATTTGGTTCGCTAACTTTTATCACTTCTTCAAAAACATAATATATTTTTGATGATCGTCATACTTCCTCTGCATTTAGTGCACAAGGAAGTTAAAATTGAAATGTGCGCTAGATGCTTTCTTAAGAACTAATAAGAATTTCTTAATGCATATTAAATAAATATCATTTCACAATAATGCCCGAATACATTATCGAACAATTATTGATTTTTGATTAAGTATTTGATATGTATTATTTTTTTTGAATTAAATTACCATTGAATGCATGAGAAAATTTAAATTGATCGGCCCCGTTTCAATTTAGTCAATAACAAATAACAAATTCATCTTTTATCGCACACTTCATCTAATTGTTATTAATCTTTTTC
Source organism: Argiope argentata (assembly GCA_026289955.1). Taxonomy (NCBI): domain Eukaryota; kingdom Metazoa; phylum Arthropoda; class Arachnida; order Araneae; family Araneidae; genus Argiope; species Argiope argentata. The sequence continues at coordinate 2,901,056 of JAOUZG010025848.1, forward strand.
TTTTTAAACCGGTGGTATATGTCAAAGATTTGAAAATAGGCCAAAACACATAATAATTCATTACCAATCTACAGACGCTTCAATTTCTTGTGAGAAGTTTGAAACTGGAATTTGAAATGTAGATAAGGCGTGTCTTTTTTGACTGGAAACGGAGTGAAGAGTTGTTGAAATGAGTTATCGCGATAAGAGAGAGACGCGCATAAACCGACGAGCTGAGAGCGATGATTATCGGCAAATAAATTATGGAACAATGAAAGAAAAGAAAATGTAAACACGATGTTAGATTGCAGAAACTGATGTTTGAAAGAAAAGTGTGAAACGATGTCCATGAAAAGACCGTTGGGTTTGAACTGGGTGATTTTAATTTTTCTGGCCTTACATTGTGTTGTACCAATGCACATGCAAGCGTACAGAAAATGCATATACATTTGTACAACAAAAATCGAGGGAATAATATAAATTTAACGCAGATGTCAGTTGCTACGCGATTTACTTAGCGGTTTCCAAAATTTCCGATCAGAAATTTTATTAAATACGAGTTTTATGACTGGACTTGTAAAATAAGTATAGTTAGCGCCTTGCAAAAACGAATTGGGAAAAATGGTCCTCATGTACTCCATTCTTGCTTCTTAAGAGGAAAAAAGTCTCATAAAATTTGATAAATTTGTTATGTGCTTCGTGTTATGTAAATAGTTATTAATAACACAATTTCAAGAACATAACATTTCCGTCATTTTTATAGGATTTATTTGACAACTGCAGACTCCAAATTTTAACAACTACACAAGCGACGCCAGATTTGAATCTGAGCGTAAAACATTTTTTACAAGCAGTTAAGTAATCGAACAGTTAAGATGTTATAAACTTGCGTTAACAGAAAATATATTTAAAAGGAAAATACAAAAAACATTTTATGAAAGAATATTTGCTGTAAAAATTAATAATTATTATTTCAGTAAATATTATAAAGAATTTACAATTTTCTAATTATTATATTATTAAAATTGCTAGATCATTAAATATTAGCTGACTAGTGAAGTCATCTAGTGGCAGAAAAATTAACATGCCGTTACAAATTAATTGATTTTGTCAAAAAAAGGTGCAATATTAGTTTATGAATGACCGAAACCATACAATGGGGCAAATTGTAACGTGCGTTTCCCCCGTGTTTTGATTCGTTTACAAGTTTGTTATAGTTAAAGTTTACCTTTTCTGAACGCTCTATGGCTGGAAACAAAGCAAATTTTCCCTAGTATATAGAATAAGTAATGTGCTCTGTGTAAATTAAGAAATAATTACAATTTTTTGCCAATATGTGACGCAGTAATGTTTCCCCCCCCCCGGATTTTTTTTTGTAAAATAAAAATAATGGGAAACTTATTTTACTGTTGATAATAAATTCTTATAGATTCAGTCAATCCAGACGAAATGACAAAATGTCACCAAATACTTGAAGGAGGTCGCTTTATTCAAATCTAAATAGAAATTGACGAACAAAATAGAAATTATGTTGTCACAACTTCGAAACCCGTCAAATCGATTGACCATTCAAAACCAGCTGAACAAAGCGTGTCTGTGATTCCTTGGATATTGGGCAGGTTTATTATTAGTGAAAAACATTAGAATCTATGCTTTGTGGAAAATGATAACAGGAAAAAAAACAATAACAACAGATTTTTTGGTTTTGGTTTCGTTTGGTTTGGTTTTTGAAAAGTGTTGTTGAGCTCGTTTTTCAAAAAAATGAAATGCAAACTTACTATGAAACAAAATTTTATTACATTATAAATAATATTATTAAATTTGCATCAACTTATTTTCATTTATTTTTTATTATCGTTTTTAACAAAATCAAGAGTTCCTTAAGTTCACTGATGCCAGTATGAATTTACAACGATTTACGAAATAATATTTATAATTATTAAACTACGCGTGCATTATTTTTAAAGGAAACATTTATGTTTTATGTCGCAACAAAGTATTTCATCAAAATAATGACAACGTACCTGCAGCTCTTTGTGAATTCTGAAAATAGGAAAATGTTAGAAAAGGACCAATGTTGGATTGTGGCGTTCTTAAAATAATTAAAACATTTGAAGACTCAAAATTTTCTTGGCATAGGAGGAAAACAAAAGTTCGTTTCTGGCGATGAAGGCATTGCTACCGCTGTCGGTGATTTAGCAAACCATCCCCATACTGTGACGTCAGCTCTTGCAAATGAGGTCGACATGCAGACTTCGAAGGTGAGAGAAGCGATGCGTCAGACTTTGTCCTACTCTCCACATAAGATTCAGAAGAGGCGACAGCCGGCACCGGGTGATAGGTAAAGTCAGCTGATATCTGCACTGCATTTCCTTTTACCAATGAATGTGGATGACTTTTGGACCGGAAATTTTCATGATTCGATGAGGCGCATTTTTTGTTTAAGCGGACAAATGATCAGATTTGAAGGAAAAATAATCTTCTATTATTCCATTGTAGGAAGCTAAAGTGACTCTGTGGTGCAGTTTTATAGCTACCTTTATGACAGAATCATATATTTTTAAGGGTTCTACATCCACAGAACACATAACATGTTCCGTAAATGGGAGGATATATCTCAATTTGTTGTCAAGTTTTTATTTTCCAAATTGTATCAGCGAGGCAACCTTCAAAATGCTGGTTTTATGACACTTAACATTACATTGGCTCGTATTTTATATAATACCATTTCGCACAAGGCCTTATAATAAGTTATTATTTGTAAACAATACGGCTATCACATCCCCTGATCTCACATCATGCAATTTTTTATTCTGAGGATTTTTGAAAGACCCTGCATCTTATAAGGCCCCAATAACAACGCCAAAAGCATCTAGTTCTAAGTATGCCAAGTGACGAAGATAGAATGTTCAATGGATAATATTTCTAATTATTTATTTCAGAATGGAACGTGATTTGGTATCAACTATTGTTGGAAATACGAGTTTCAATTGCCTGTGAAAGCGTCCCTCTCTTTCCCTCTTTTGAATATTTTTGCTTTGCTTTCGGAACTTTTTCGACGATTACGTAAATCTGAAAACTAAGATAGGGTTGTTTCTTAAAAAATAGTTTCTAGCTCGCCACCATATTTAACCAAAAATCTCTTGTTTGAGCGCGTCTGTGTTCATTAATCTGCCATTTTAAGTTAAACATTCAATTTCTGGATGGATGCTAATAATTTAACATGCCTTTTTGAGTATTGTTTGACTATGGGTGTCAATTGATAGCAAATGATATCATAAAGGACATCAAGAGTGTTTCTTTAGTTTAATATCTACGGTGCATAGATTCATCACAATGTTATCGAATTGGGAAATAATCTGCAACTTGGCGAAGAAAATACATATTTCAACTTTTTGAGCATAACAGATGATACGAACTAAGCTCAGTTCTAATATAATTGGCAAATCATTTTCGTATCGGGTTTGAATAATTATATGAAGTAATGGAGCATTCTTAATACACTTTCTTTCATTTTATAGCACTTTTCATGCTTTGGATTCTTTAATAAGAGCCCATTCTTATTCTTAACGAATTATTCTCTCTTGCAGGCACAACGAGAAGCCTCTCCGAATGCACGATCTCGTCCACTACGTGCAGGCCCTTCTGGCCACTTGTGTCAATCCTCGCGATTTCCACGGGGTGAATGTCGTCAAGTTGCTCAAAAAGGCGATGGGGCGGCGACAGACCAAAGGTCTCTTCGTCAGTCCCCTGGCCCACCTGGCCCTGTGCAGCGCGGGGGATGCCGCCGACCCGCACCTGAGGAGGCTCAAAAACATGGCGTACAGAAGAAATGAGGAGCCGCGCTGGCTCGGTGAGTGTTGTCCATTTTGGATGAAACATTTTGAAAGCCTCCGACTTCTTTTGATGTATTTCATGTTTGGAAAGACGGGATTTTTAGACGACTTTTCAGCTCTCCTTTGCATACTAGATTGGTGAACGTTAACGAGTTGTTTCGGATTAGTGTATAATATTTTTATAATTTAGAACATTTAGTTTCTCGTCAATGCATTAATTTAGTTCAATATTTATTTCGTATAAGTGGTGCAGTTAATTTGAGGAAATTTTTTTAGTGTTATTGAATGACAATATTTCCAATTTAAGGCTTCACGTGAGTTTCTTGAAGAGTTATTTATTGAAAATCTGCTCTAAGAATTATCCTTATCTTACATTTTAGAGCTCGATAATCTACCAGTTCAATAACTGAGAACAGTTTATTATATCAAACGTGTAGCCGCAGAATTCTTTTTAATTCTTTATCTGCGGCTATTAGAATGACCTAATGACCTAAATGCCATCAACATTTACGAAAGACTTGAATAGCAGCTTTGTATCTGCAAAATGAAAATTCTGAGAAAACTTGAAATGAATTAAATATTTTTATTCAACATTTTAAAAAGAAAAATAAGAAAAATGGGGAAATTTCTGTACAAATTTTTCTGTGGCATTTTCATTATTCATCATTGAATTAAATTTACTTTCTGCTTTGAAAATATAATATAAAAATTTTGAGTAATATGAGCAAACAAAATTTTCTAAGAATAGTTAGAAGGAAATTTCCAGCACTATACAAAATCACCAACTATTAAAATTGAAGACATCGTCGACTCTTGAAATCTGTTCCTTTGCCCACGAATCCAAGGCTGCGGATTTAATCAACATTGGTGGATAGCAAATTCTTTAATATTGCTTAGAAGCTTTGTAGGATGTGGCTAGTTTTGATTTTTAAAAATAACAACTTATTTTATGATTAAAATGACACCGTACTGGGTGAATTAAATCAATTAAGGAGTAATTTGAGTACACTTTCCATTTATTTTAAGAAATAAAAATAAAGCATCTATAGTATTTATGTTCCAGAAAAAGTCATTGTTCGAAATTGCCTACGAATATTAAGAGTATTTTCTTTATGATGATTTTGAGTGTTTTTTCTTTTATTTGGTTTGCGAAAAGTGTGTTTTGTTATGTGGCATTGGGAAATCTAACGAACAAGGAGCACATTATCTTTACAGTGTAAATACATTTTGAAATCCTTTAATGCTGTTATGCCGTGCGCAAAAATTCCGAAGACATTCGGTTATAAAATTACGCGTCGTCAACACAATTCTGTAAACTCAAACAGTGACTCATTCAAGCTTTCAAAGATTTTGAAAATTTCATTTTCACTCTAGAAGACTAGAAAGTTTTTAAAAATTGAAAAAAAAAAAAATCCCGCACATCAGAATCTCTGAAAGAATTCACCTCCGAAAGAATTTAATAAAGGCTTTCTCAATGCAAATAAATAAATAATCCTTACTCGCCCACTCTTTAAACAAGCAGCGGAAGAAAGAAATATTCGTAGAATCAGTAATAAGAGAGAGAGAGAGAGAGAGAGAGAGAGAGAGAGAGAGAGAGAGAGAGGAGATACAAACGATATAGCATTATTTTACATTACAGAACGCCAAATTTTGAACATCCTTCAGATGACGAGGAGGGTGCTTGGACTGGCAACCTTTATACTCATTTTAGCGCTACATCAGCGGGACGATGTTGAATTCCAGAAGATTTTGGTACACCAAATGCACTTACATAGCAGTTCTTTGCTGAAATCGAATTTCAAACCCGAATATTCCGAAGAAAGTCAAAACTTTATGAGCAGATCATCTCGCCCCCCCCCCCAAATATTTTGCAAGAGAATGTACTCAAATTTTAATTTGCTTTCTCTTGCAAAATATAAGTTCAAAATAAGTTGAGTGGTTAAAGAATATTACTTTTATTTTACTTCAAGCAATTTGGAATCACTTTTTCCAGTGCTAAGAATTACCAAATGCCTTTTCTTTTTTAATTAATAGAGGAATGGTAGAGAGGAAAAAACTTTAACAATATTTGTTTCATCATTGCAATGATTAATTATTAATTTCGGATATGGATGAAGTTGCAACAGCTGACAAGCTTTGATATAATATTTGTAGAGCTAAAAACGATAAACCTTTTCAAGCTTTTTCTATGCATATAATGTATGAATAATTAAGTATTAAAGAGAAATAATTATAAACGAGAATTCAGAACCATTTTTCAAATTACAAAAATTGTTACATCCAGTCCGCTTCCCTTACACTCAAAAGAAGACGAGAGTGCCTTTGAGCAACGAACGTTTATTTACATTAGTGGTCCCCAGCAACTAATCACGCAGTAGATAGCAGATTTTTTTAAACCTTCAGTTGCTTAATTTATTCTCCAGTAAAGAGATAATTTAAACAAAGGGAATTAAAGAGTAATTAGACAAGCGTTAACAATAAAAAAATCGATTGTTTTCTTCTTCGTTCATGTGTTTATTGTGTATGTATGTGTTTTTATGCTTTTTTTTGCTTATAATTATTTTTCGATAATTATTTCCTTTAACACTGGTGATTTGCTCGCGGGTAATCGAGAATATTTTTTGTATTAGCTGTATTGTCTTTCTTTAAAAGGTTTCGGTTGTCGCATAGAATGTCAGATATTTATTTATAATAATTATAATGTAAGGATATTCGTCATCAACTATAAAAATTGACAAGACATTTTTCTGGGTTGTAGAAATCACTGATTTATGTTTGCAGTTTTCATAGTTATTGCTATTAGTTAATTTTGCATGTGAATTTGATACTGATTATTTCATAAAATATTCGAGTGTATTTTGTATATTTTATAAGCAAGCATTTTAAAAATTCTGTTTTAAAACTTTATTATAGTTCAAGAAATTAAGAAGATTGCCATTATTAAGCAATTTGAACTCCATAACCAATGTAATTAATTGGTTATTATTTATAATTAGTGGTCATTATTATTGCTGACTGCAGTCATCATTAGCTATTAGCGATTAATCATCGCATTAACTGTAACACATACACGTGTATAAGTTGAAATACTTTTGTGGGTGTTTTGATTTGTTCGCACAAATTTAGGAAAAACGAAATCGGTGACCTGGAAATTTCATTAGACTTTCGTTTTTGTTTTTCCAATAATCAGCATATACGCCTTTTTTATTTATTTATTTTTTGCCAATAAAGTTAGTTTATGTTGTCTGATTACCATAAATCGCCAATGGGGAGAAAGGGGGAGGAGCCATTCCTCTCTCGCGATAAACGCTGTCATCGATGTCGGGAACTTCCAAGTAGCTGTTCAATGGATAGCTTCCTCAATTTACATGAAGCCACTCCGTCGTCACTGACGAAGAAAAGCGCTGCGCAGACAATTTGTCATTCATGGAAAGTCGCCCTGCTTTCGAACATGTTTCTTTTTACACACAGTTCTTCCATATCGAGCCGCGCTATCTACATGCTCCGCTCATTTAGTCCAATTCTGTCACTATCCTGCTTTTCCAATCAAAATCAATTCATTTCACGCCTTTTTCCAATAGCGAGGTTTCTTAGTTCAAAACAGTATTCAGCGGGGGGGGGGAAGCACTGTTTCAGGAATCAGGATAGTATCTACTCGCAACCTCTTTTCGATTAATAAGGAAAAAAAAAAATCCCCGTCCTATTTGTTAATAAATACATTTTCTCGCCGCCACAACGTTTGAAAGGAAACGAAGCATCGGAAGGGGTCTCCCCAAAATTTTCTCTCATACTCTCTCATTGAGGTGAATTTACAATTTGGGCACGTTCTAACCGATTGGACCCAAAAAGTGGCACCGATCTGCAACTACCATCTCAACAACAAGTGCCAAATTTGATGCGTTTAAGTCATCAAGAGAATTGTCCCTGTCACTTGCACCTGAAAGTACAGACCTACTGACGGGCAACGTTCCAAATGTTTACACATTAAATTTTAAGTCTGTGTACCAAATTTTATTCATCTGACTCACTTCGCTTCATAATTAGTGTCATACTCAAACAGTCGAACAGACTGACTTCCTCCAAACGGAGTCCAGCCTATTGAATTTTAAATGTTAAGTTCCGGATTTTGCCTACGTAGCTCTCTTTGTTTTGTGGTTATCGTGTTTACTTTTTTTTACCCGCCAGACAGACAAATTTAGTTTAATCGGATGCTATTCAAAATTTTATAGAAAATTACGAATTCAATGAGCAGATTCTGTACCAGATTTTATCCGTTTCATTCAAAGATTTTTTTTTGTCACAGGCAGACAGAAATTTTCTAAAAATATGCTTTTCTAGTCCAGGGAAGTCTGAAATGTGGCGATTTAACAAAATCTAGAATTCGAATTTTTTATACTTTCGCCATATATTTTTTATATGAAAAAGAAGGTAGTGACGCATTCATTGAAGATGAGTAGGAGAATCGCCCCACTTTCCCTGGTTGCAAAAGAAATACTCTGACCGATGTATTGAAAAGACGTTTACGAAGTTTTAAATAACGTCCATACGTCTTAGTGGGATAGCTTGAAAGGCTGTCAAGGTAACTTTCATTGGTATTGTCTTACATATCGGTTGTCCTAATTTGAAAGGTGTCAATATTTCCACTTCATTTTGTAAACATTATTCACTTTATATAGCCCCAAAATTGATACTAACATTCATTTTGATTTGAATTCCCGAGGAGAAAAAATCCTTTGACGTTAAGATTTTTCACCATTGATGTTAGAATATAAAGTCCAATTTCTGCATTATTTTTGCTATCTGTTAGTGTTAAAAAAGGACACTATTTCTTCGTAGTAAAAAATTCTTAGTCTTGCATTCACTCGTTCTTTCTCAATAATTTTGAGTAACCAGAAAAAGACTTTATAACCATCCTGTATATCACCGATGGATATACGGATGGGTCAAAATCTAGGATGGCGCTATGTTATGTATATCACCGACGGTCCACTCTCACCCGCCCGAAGACACATGGAAAAACTTAAAAGACCGAACCGCCGAGGCAGCAACATTGGCTGTGACTCTGGTTAAGTCCTAGGGGCTTTTATCGGCCACGGTACAATTTTTCCTTCAGAAAATGCTCCTAATGAGGGAAGGAGCCATACCTTCACTCTTTCGTACACCCACAGGGGTGGTGAGAATGAAATTCCGTGGTGATCTCCCCATCCTAAACTACGAGATGCCCCCACCCCGTGGGACGATCTTCCTTTTAATTGAAATCCAGCGATCCAAGATGCACCGCTACTGATTAAACTGTTTTTATTTTTACGTGATAAACAAGCTGAGATAGAAAATTTTTTCACTTTTGTGATTCTATTTATTTATGAGCAAACACATTTGGATTACGATCACCGATTTCGCGGGTCCTGAAATTGACAGCAAATGACACTTGTCATTTCCTGTCAATTGCTTGTCATTTGCTGTCAATATGTATAATGGACCGTTTATATCAAAATATAAGTTGTTCGTAACAAAAACATATTCTTGATGGTCGTAGATTTCTAATTCATTTCATTATATAAATCTAAATTGAACGCATTCATTAAGGTTCGTTCTAACAATTTTTCGAATATGCTGTTATCGTAAACCTCATGCTGATACCAGTATAATTTAAAAAGTATTAATTTTCAATAGCACCCATAATGATTTATGCTTGACGTAATTATATATACACTGAAGTGACAAAAGTCATGGGATAGCAATATGCAAATATACAGATGGCAGTAGTATCGCAGCGAAAAAGTGTAAATGCGCAGTTCGTTTTCCAGAGCTTTCATTTGTGTTCAAGTTATTCATGTGAACAGGTTTTTCATGATTTATGCGGCACGACGAGAATTAACAGACTTTGAACGTGGAATGTTAGTTGGAGCTAGACGCATGGCTCATTCCATTGCGGATATCGTTAGTGAATTCAAAATTCCGAGATTCACAGTATCAAGAATGTGCCGAGTGTATGAAATTTCAGGCATCACATCCCATCATGGACAGTGCAGTGGGCGACCACCTGCACTGCCGAGACCGCCGACGTCTGTGTAGAATTGTCAATGTTAATAACACGCAACATTTCGTCAAATAACTGCAGGAATCAATGTGGGACGTACGAGGGACGTGTCCGATAGGACTGTGCGGCGAAATTTGTCTTCCTTGGGCTATGACAGCAGAAGACCGACTCGAGTGCCTTTACTGACAGCACGACATCGCCTGCAGCGACTCTCCTGGGCTCATGAGCATATCGACTGTTCCCTAGACCAGTGGAAAACCGTGGCGTGGTCAGATGAGTCAGGATTTCAGTTGTTACGAGCTGATGGTAGAGTTCGAGTGTGGCGCAGACCCCACGAAGACATGGACCCAAACTGTCAGCAAGGCACTGTTCAAGCTGGTGGTGGCTGCATAATGGTGTGGGCTGATTTTACATGGCATGGACTCGGTCCTCTGGTGCAACTGAACCGATCATTGACTGGAAATGGTTATGTTCAGCTGCTTGCAGATCACTTGCAGCCATTCATGGACTTCACGTACCCACACAACGATGGGATTTTTATGGATGACAATGCGCCATGTCACCGGGCCAGAACTGTTCGCGATTGGTTTGAAGAACATTCCGGACAGTTCCAGCGCATGATCTGGCCACCTAGATCGCCCGATATGAATCCCATCGAGCATTTATGGGACATCATCGAAAGGTCCGTTGGTGCCCAAACTCCTGCACCATCCACACTTTCACAAATACGGACGTCTATATAGACAGCATGGCTCAATATTTCCGCAGAGGACTTCCAACGACTTGTGGACTCCATGACACGTCGAGTTGTTGCACTTCGCCGGGCAAAAGGAGGACCGACACGATATTAACAGCCATCCCATGACTTGTGTCACTTCAGTGTATAAAACATGTGATTTGTAACACAAATCCTGATTAAAAAGATGCCATGGCCTGATTTTTGATTCATGGAACAAACTGATTTTTTGATATCAGTTTTTAAAAAATATTATTTTATATGTATGATTTTAATGAATCTTCATTCACGATGGATAGCGATAAAATAAATCATTCACAATTGATTTGCTTTTTCTTTTCTCTTTTGGTTTTCGCTGAGTGCTTATTTTTATTGTTCCTCACGTTTCAACATGATTATTGTTAATATTTTTATAGATATTGATGAATTCTAATATGTGAAATTCTTTAGGCGTGTCATTTTGGAATAAACTGCTTTCTGTTTCCTACTACAGTAAATTTATATTTAAATATAATAAAAGAATTTTGCACCTTTTATTTTTATTTATATTACAATTCAAGTAAATTTTTTAAAGCTTTATTCATTCTAAACATGATAAATATCTTCCATAAATAACGGTAAAGCGGTTTTGTAATAATTTTTAATTTTAACAATTGCATTTTAAACTCCTAATTGAATTCCAAATGAATTAGCTCAGAAACAGATGCTAAAAATTATTTAACTAAAAACAAATTGTAGCAATTTATAGAATAATGAGATTATGGTCCAATTAAAATAATAAATAAGATAATAATTATTATTTCTTTAAAAATGCATAAATTTAAATTAGAAATTTAGAACAAATATGTTTAATTCCATAATTGCCATAATTTTCCAATAATTATTTTGCTTATATTTTTTCTATAATAAATTTTGTAATGAATTTTGTAATGAAAATTTGCTTTAATATACACATTGCAAAAAATTAAATTTTTTCTAAATTCGATATAAACGAAAACTTTAAAAAACTTTTTTATTGAATGACTATTTAAAGTTCAATTTTTATTTACTATAAATATTTTTTTAAGCAGTTTCAAAAATGGCATTTTAAAAATCTTTTTATTGCTGTATAGGCAACCAAGTGCTCGGATATTGAAATGTAATATATAAATACTTTTATTAAATAATCTTGAAATTATAATACATGTTTTATTAAAGAATACAAATATCATATCTTACTGTAGAAGAATGCATTATTAATTACTAAATATATCCGATATATTTAGAGTGATTATTCCGCGAGAAAAAAAAAACTCTGCTCAAAATTAGTGCAGCGGAAAACTTTTAAATTCTATGCTCCAGACATAAGCAGATATAAAAGCAGCATCGCGGAACTAAAATTTTCAGCTGGGTATTGAGGCTAGAAATTTAGTGTAAGTATGAAGCTGTATGTGGTCTCAAACAGTCTGGAATAAAAAATGCATTAGCATTCGAATTCTTTCAGATCTTCTTTCAACTTTATATTTGAGAAGGATTAGAATCAGTATTTTTAATGCAAATTTTTTTTTCTAATACGACAGCTCAATCGTCTACCAAACAATGCTTTATTCAAATAAATAACATGTGCCATGGACTTGTGTTAGCATGTTTCTTTTTTCCCATAAATGATAATAATACAAATGTAATGAAACTTGGTGCAAATGGCCTTTTGTGAATTGTAATCCTTTCAGTAATTTTTGAAATTTCGATATTGATCGAATTTTTATGTCGAAAGAGAATCAAAAAGAATTTACTGATGCAAATAACAATAATACAGCTGTACCATAACTATTAGTCTATTGGATTCAATACAGAAAATGACATTTATTTTATGTTTAATAGCATGTGTTCGGTGTATGCGTTATAGAATCACAACTGCGAATGGACTGTATAAATGCGTTTATTTCACTCCGTGTTAGAGAGACAGTTTCAGAAACTGTTCTGTGATATTATATGGTTGCCAGGTTGAAGTGGTTACAGAGTTCGCCAAGGGAAGATATCCCAGGGCCAAAGGCATGATTTTACAAGTACGGTACATCCCGCCCGGCGTTGAAATATGCATATGTTTCAATATAAAAAAATGTACATAAAGTTACACCACAAATTTGACACATAAGTATAAAGAAAACAATCAACACAATAATAAATTGCACAATGAAACCAATTAGAATAATAATTAAAATATACAAATAAACATTTCAATTTAAATCAAAATTATCTGCAATAGGTAAAATGAAAATTTTAGAAATAGGACTTTTAAAATTTCCTTTTGCAGTACGTATCTCTGCTACTCTGACATTGCCATCTGAGCCTGCAATTGCATTAATGATTCGACCTAATGGCCACTGGTAAGTTGGAAGTTGAAAGTCCTTTATTAGAATTAGCATGCCAGGAGTTAAATTTTATTTTTTTAAGCAGCCACTTTGAGCGCTGTTGTAAATGGCTCAAATAATTATTTTGCCAGTGTCTCCAAATAGTTTGAACTAACTTTTGAGTTCGTTGCCATCGACTGAGAAGATTGTCTCTTTTGTCTATGAAGTTAGGTTCTAGGATAGAATTGATAGTTTTTCCTATGAGGAAATGGCCTGGAGTTAATATTTGCATTTCGTCAGTATCAGTTGGTAGAGGAGAGAGGGGTCGCGAATTGAGGATGCCCTCAATCTGAGTAATTACTGTTAAAAACTCTTCGAGTATTAGTCTTGCAGGACCTACTACTCTCTTAAAAAGATATTTAAAGGATTTCACGCCTGCTTCCCAAAGACCACCAAAATTTGGAGCCCTAGGCGGCAAAATTTCCACTTTATACCTTCGGAGGAAAGCATATTCGAAATGTCTTCGCTACCTACCATTAATTTGTATAAGTTTTTAATTTCTGTGGAAGCACCTATAAAATTAATAGCATTATCTCTAAAAATTATGGAGCTTTTCCCACGTCGCACAAAAAATCTTTTTAGCGTTGCGATTTAGAGCTTCAGAAGTTAGATCTGTGACAAATTCTATGTGTGCAGCCTTAGTTGCCATACATACAAATAAAACGACATATATTTTCTGTAGATTACCCTTTCTTTGACCCTTATATTTTATTTCGAATGGACCGCATAAATCGATCCCTACATTTAAAAATGCTGAACTAGGAGTAACTCTTTCTGCTGGAAGGTCTCCCATAATTTGGTTCGCGATAACGGGCTTGTTTCTAAAGCATCGAACACACTCGTGAACGACCTTGCGTGCTGCATTTCTACCTCCTATAGGCCAATATTTTAAACGAACAGTATTTAGAAGGGTTTGAGGGCGTACATGAAAGTCTCGTTTATGATAATTACTGTGCGCAAGTCTGCCTCCTACCCTAATTAATCCATAGGATGGATCTATGAAGGGATTGAGAAATTTCAACTTTCTCGAAGATGGAACTGACGTTCCTTTTTCTAAAGCAGAGATTTCAGTAGAAAAATGTTTTACCTGTACCAATTTTAAGAGTACCCTTTCAGCGTTCAGGTATTCCTCTTGTTTGAGAAATCCTTTTTCCCTTTCAGGAAATCTGCAATTTCGAACAAACCTAAAAATAAATGCTACAATTCTGATTAGTTCATGAAATTCATTTGTGATAGTAAGTAAATCATCTAAAAATTTAGAGTCATTAGTTAAAGTCAAAGTTAATTTAGTAACAGGCTTGAGCTCATCCATATAAAGTTTGTCGGTTGAACCAGTAGAAATTTGTACAGTTTGATAAGAAGGTAAGTTTAATTTTGAAAAGTCTGGTCCTTTAAACCACAGTTCACTGGTTGCAAGGGCCTTAGCATCAAGTCCTCTGGAAAGCAAGTCATCAGGGTTAAGCTCTGATGGAATATGCTGCCACTGGAAATCTTTCGATAGTTCCTGAATTTGAGACTCTAGGTTGCTCGCAAATGTCTTGAGCAAGTTAGAAGGAGTCTTTATCCAGGCGAGGGCTATAGTTGAATCTGAATGTAATATAACAAAGTCTATTTGGAGCCTCAATGCAGATATGACTTTCTGCCATAAGTTTTGAAAGAAGTAGACAAGAGCAAAGTTCAAGTCTAGGAATTGTGGTGGTTTTGGTTGGTGCTATCCTTGACTTACTACAAAGAAGTTGGGTAGTTACTTCATTGGCGTTAGACACAACTTTTACGTAAATTGCAGCACCATAAGCTTTAGAAGAGGCGTCTGCAATTCCAAGTATCACAACGTACTTAGAGACAACTCGAAAAAAGCATCTGGGAACACGAATAGATTTAATATTCTCTGATAAGATCTTAAGGAACTTGTCCCACTGTCTGTAAATATTTGTTGGTAATGCCTCGTCCCAGTCCAATTTAAGTAGCCACAACTGTTGCATGAAAATCTTTGCTTTGGCTATTACCGGTCCCAAAAGTCCGAGGGGATCATAGATGCGAGCTATTTGTGAAAGCACTTCTCGTTTGGTGTAGTTGCAATCTGTGCTGGAATTGGAGCAGACTTTAAACGTAAAGGAATCAATTAAACTATTCCAGAACATTCCTAAAGTTTTGACTGTAATTTCTTCAGAATTTCGGTCAAGCGTAAATTCTTTAAGTTCAGTTGATGAAGCCTTGTTGTAACACCACTTATGCAAAGTCATGCTTCCTCGTTGAAGCAACTGTATCAGTTCTGATTTGAGTTTTTCAAACTCTCTAAGTTCTGAAGCACCGGAGAGGCAATCATCCATGTAAAAATCTTGGAGTACTGCCTTTGAAGCCAATTGAAAGTTCTCTTTCTTCAAGACTCTAGACCCTAGACCAAGTTGTTGCAAAACTTTTGTTGCTAAGTATGGTGCGGAAGCGGTTCCATATGTCACCGTGTGTAATTCATACACTTTAGTTGGTGCGTTTTTATCGATCTCCCTTAGAATTTTTAGAAGCTTAGTTTGCAAAGGAATTATCTCAATCATTCTAAACATTTGCTTGATATCTGCAGTTAATGCGTAAATGTGTTTTCTAAATCTGATTAGAATTGAGAAAAGATCTTCCTGAATTACCCCTCCCTTGCACAACAAGTAATTTAATGAAAGTCCACTGGACGTTTTAGCACTTGCGTTGAAAACTACACGAAGCTTAGTAGTTTTGCTTGATGGGCGTAATACACCGTGATGCGGGAGATAGTACCCAATTTCGATATTTGAATTTTCCTTTACCTCTTTCATGTGTTTTAGTAATTCATACTCGCTGAGGAATTCTGAATAAAGCGTTTGCACAGCGGGATCACGTTCTAAGCGTGTCCATAACTGGTCTAGTCTTTTAGACGTGACTGCCTTAGAATTTCCTAACATTTCTGCTGAAAATTCAGGTTTGAATGGCATTTCTACTACAAATCTACCATCCGGTTTCCTATAATGCGTTTTTGCAAAATGTTCGTTACAATATTTTAATTCCTTGTCGCAAATTTCAGTTGTTTCTATTTCTTCAATTTCCCAAAAGCGTTTAAGAGTTTCATTAAGATTATCTGCGTTTTTTGTTAAAAAACAATGTTTAGGAGCATTGTAAAGAATATTTCCTGAAATAGCCCCTGAAACAAGATAGCCGAAACAACTAGATTGTAAGAATAAATTGTCTGCTAATTTTATTTTATCCTCTTTCAATAATGAGAAATATAATTCTTCACCCAAAAGAATATCTATTTTTTGAGGAATAAAAAATGAAGGATCCGCTAGTTTAACTTCCTTGGGAATGTTTAAGTTTGAAATATTTAATTTTTAGAAGGTGTGAAACTAGTTATATTAGGAACAATTAATAAATCTATTTCCCAATGCGAATCATTACTGTCATTTGATAAAAAGGCGGTTACTTTTTTCTTGATATTTAATGATGTATCATTTAAACCGCATATCGGAATATTTATTCTTTCTTTTTTCAATCCCAATAAATCTGCCGCGTAAGATGAAAGGAAAGAAGATTCACTGGCAGAGTCGAGAACGCCTCTTAAGGGTTTAAATTCCCCCATGCATCTCTGACATATATTATGGCGGTGTTTATCAAAATACTCTTATTACCGTTACAGAAAAGGGAAAGACGAGGGTTTTCTGACATCTGCATTTCAATTCACTGTGAATTATTAGTTTGAGGGTTCCTTCCCTGACAGTGCGTGGATGACGAGAGCCAGGTTTCACTCTCTCGATTACTCTAAGTGTTTGGCGCGATTAGCGGCGTAGAATATTTATGAAGCAATGTATGATGATCTAGTTTCTTTTTACAAACGAAACAAGAACTTTTAAAGTTACTCTTAGAGAAAGGGTGAAATTCACTTAAACAGTTTTTACAAAGCCGATTTTTTAAAAACTAAATCTAACCTATCGGATAATTTCATTTCTTTAAATGCATTGCAATGATACAGTGCATGTGTTTGTGCTTTACTAGCGATACACAATTTAGGAAATTTATCTGCTTTGAAAAAAAAAAGATTTTGATCTCTCAGGGTTATATTTAGTAGGAATGCTAGTTTGAATATTATTTAAAATTTGGCATCTCCTTTCTAATAATTCTAGAAAATAATCGAATTCAGGCACTTCGTTGTCTTTTAATGTTAATTCAAATTGTTTGCGGGTGTCGCGATCTAATTTTTCAAGAATAATATTTAATAAAAAAGCGTTGGATAATTTATCTCTCGCGAAATCTAAGATGTTTAATGATCTAAGATTCTTTAAAATGACATCCAATATATTTCGTAGATCTTTGCCAGATACATGCTTTAATGGACGAATATTTAGAATGTTATTTATGTGATAGTTAACAATAATTCTTTTGTTTTCATAACGTTGCTCTAAAGCTTTAAACAGAGAAGTAAATTAACACCAGCAGTTTCTATGCAATTAGCTTCTCCTTTAAGAGAACCGCGTAAATAATGCAGTTTTTCATTTTCAGAAAGTTCAGGATTTTCACTTATTAGGCTATCAAATTGCGTTTTGAATAATTCCATTCTTCGAATTTTCCGCTGAAAAACGGAAGTGGATTTTTTGGAAGTTTGATGAATGCCTTTTTAGGCTGATCATTAATACTAGAATCATCAAGACTTTGATTATGCACAGAGTCAGTTTTTATGGTTTTTAATTTATAAATAGAGGTTTGAAGGCTTACCTCTAATTTTTGTATGAAATCATCCACTTTGAATAGAGAGGTTTCGATTTTCTGGAAATCTTCTTCTTTTACGATTTTGTAATAATCATCTTTCAATTCTTCGAATTTGTGTTCGATATTTAGCACCATATCCAGTTACGCTTGAAGTTCGGGAATGTCCATTTGGTTTTGTCCTTCAGTCATTGCATTGCTCAATTTCGTAAGCTGGTTTTTGATGCTGCAACGCTTGCGATTAAGCGATGTGATATCTGCCATATTTAGCGTAAAGAATTTATCAAATTCAATGATAAGAATTAATCCATAAGATCTGGCTTACCTCCGGTTCGATTAGGACCAAAATGTGCGGTGTATGCGTTATAGAATCACTATTGCGAATGGACTGTATAAATGCGTTTATTTCATTGTGTGTTAGCGAGACAGTTTCAGAAACTGTTCTGAGATATTATATTGTTGCCAGGTTGAAATGGTTAATGAGTTCGCCAAGGGAAGATGTCCCAGCGCCAAAAGCATGATTTTGCAAGTACGGAACAGTATGGTTAGCAATATTGTCCAAAATTAGTATTATCGATAAACTATTTGAAGCAAAAACAGCCATTCCCGATTGGAATTTCAGTGGACTAAAATTAAAACTGAAATCCAAAACTTAAGAACATTATTTAACTCATTTTTAGACGATGGTAAAGCAATAGCATGTAATTTAAATCTTTCAGAACATTTTTTTGAAAAACGAATTCGATAAATCAGAAAAAACAAAGAAAAATAATTCGAAAGAACAGAAGATGATATTTTAAAAAACTCAGTTGAGGAATTTTTCTATTTTTTAATTCTGTAACTGATTCTAGTATTGCACAGACAGAAGATAGATTTAAAAGTATTTCAAATTGATCACTGATAACTTTAGAAAACATGAATTATAAAAATGTTCGAATAACTTTGTAAGGCTTTGTAATTAGGATGTAATTGAAAACCTAATCCAAATAATTGTTTTACTTCGGGATTTGATTTTGAATTAAAGGGATGTAAGTAACGTTCAACACATATTGCAGTATATGGTAATTAATAAGTATATTGACTTATTTCTAAATGCATTGATTGTGTTTTTTTCTTTAAATGTTTTTCTTTCTTTTTTTAAATAATATTTCTTTACATTCCCAGTTTCAATAAGTACTGAACAGCTCTTTCTGCGAATTAAAATTAATAAAAAAATTGTTTTCGGTCAAAATTGTGTGCATAATGCTCAAATGCACTTGCTATGCTAAGCATCGAAAAAGAAATTTCAAAAAAATTATAATTTTCTTGTAGTAATTAATATCAAAAACAAAATCACGTATTAAATAAACATGTAATAATAATATGTGCTCAAATTTACATAACTTTTTTTTTCTTTGCAACAAATTTAGAGTCCTAAAAGGTTTATGGCACCTAAATGGTTACTGCTAAAAAGAAGGGGTTAGATGACGGCATTGCGTATTACCCCTTGCACTCTAAGAAAATTGAGTTTTGCCACGTTACCGATAACGATAAAATATGCAGTTAGTTCTGAGCATTCTAGCACGAAATACGATCTGAAATTTCCTCGTTGAAAAAGCTAACGTTTCCCTCTTACGGTTGTTCCATCATTAAACGGATTCTCATTAGCTTTTGGGATCCTTTATCATTCTTTAAAATTTCGAAATTTATGTATGTGATGTTACAGAAAAAAAATGAAGGCTTAAACTCTTGTTATCTCTGAAAGTAAATATTTATTTTTCATTATTTTACTGGCTCGAATATTTGAAGTTATAGTACTGATAAAGAAGTAAATACGTTAGATATTGCCTTTAATTATTTTTATCCAATTCGAAATGTGCATGGTTTGTTGGGCACTTTTTTTCTTTACGATATTATTTGTTGCATATATGCAAGTAAACATAATTTTTTAAAAACAGAGAGCAGTTTCGAAGATAGAAAGAGGCTGTGATTTATTGTTTGTTTGATTTTAAAACGCTTTGAATTTTTAACTTCGCTGAATTTCCATCCCAGGAGGCATAATTTATTTGCAAGAGGCGCGAATTAGGCACATGCGCTCACAGTGTGGCAAGGAAGAGATGGCAAAAGAGAGAGAAATTAATTATCTCTGGTTTTATATACCATGAGACTTTGATAAGGATTTCTCTACACGCGTTCAATTAGGTAAAGGAATTATATTGATCTTTTAGAAGAATTCACATAGATATTTGAATATTTTATCCCTTCACTTTGACCGTGGGAATCGCTGACGAAAGCATTTGCACAAAGTTTTTGTTGCATTAATTCGTGGAAATACTGGAATAGGATCAGGAAATAAGATAATATTTTAGAATGAAGTTACTATGGGTTAAATTAAGAAAAAACTTTGGAAATTAATTAGAATTCAAATTATATTTTAAAATATCTTTACATAAATATATGATGAATTAAAAAATAATTTTTAATGTTTCACAAAAATGAGATTATAATTAAAAAGTTTCTGTTTTCACCTTCGCACCTTCCGTATGATAAAAAAGGATTGATTGTCCTGTAGCAGAAAGGGAAGGCGTAGGATATGTTATTTCTGTCTAATCCCTTTTAGATACAATCTGATAAATCTAATGAAGCACCCACAATGCTCCGCTTTATCCTTCAGCGATACGCAGGTCACTCCGTCTGTCTTCAACTCTCTGGTCGGAGAGCACTTGACCGGCAGGTCATGGGGTGGACAGCTCATCGCTTTGATACGCACCGGCAAACCTTTCCCATGGGAAGGTGGTCGGAATAACTCACTCGCTGTGTTTTTATTTCTGATTAATGGCTTGTTCGCATCTATTTCTTGTCCATCAATCCTTAGAGCAGCGCATACAGTGAAAGAGACACCCATTTCAATCGCTGCTGCCGTTGTTTAAATTATGCCTTTCGCATGAAGAAAAAATGCCATAGCTTGCGTAAAGAAATATGATTCATTTTCGTTTGAATAATCAGGGAATTTTAAAAGTACATATGTTATTGTTTGGTTTGAAAAGAGCTTATTATTTCAAAAAGATAATATATTGTTAATATTTTTGGGGATGTAAATACATACAAGTCGAAATGTTTTCCTAACAGTTTCGGAACATGTTGAGTAGCATGTTGATCGTCACGTATTTGCTTTAATTTTTGCTTAAAAACGCTCTTTCATTTTTAAACAGGTCCATGAACGAACCTAACAAGTAATGAGGAAGTCGATTTGTTTGGCCTTTTCTTTTTCTTATTGTTCCATTACTGTTGGTCGATTTGTCATTTAATAGTATTTTATTTTTGAAAATTTTAAAAAATATACAAAAATTCATATATTCTACATTATTTTTAAATATTCACAAAAGCTTTCAAAAAAAGAAAAAGAAAAGAAGAGAAACCCGAGACGGCTATTATACTCTTTGCTCGTTTCGCTCTCTAAAGCCCCAGTATCGCGTTTTGATTTTTGGGATTACTGAGTGATCTCAGCTCCCTTCGCTTGTCCGTCCTGCAGCTATGCACCTCTGTTAGCTCCTGCAGGAAATCTATAATAATAAAGGGATCGGATGTTAAGTCTCCCTTTGAAAGTTCGATGCAACCCAGAATGCGATCCGGTGAAACTGGGTGGTCACAGCCTTTTTTACAAGTGAAAGGGATTTTTTTACCCCTTTCAAAGGAAAAGCCCTTTTGGAGACCACTTTTTAGTCCAGCCCCAGCAATCTGAGAGCCAAGGTCACACTTTATTTCCAGCAGAATGACTGGGGATGTTCCCGTGTGCCATTGGTGTGAAAGTGGAATACACCGTATTAAATTGAGTTTAACTTTTTCATTTTTGAGCCCACTAAATTCTATCAATATTTCCATTGCACCAATGCACAATGAAAAGTCAAAGCACTCTTGGGAAGTCAGCGACTCCACTCATTTCAATCTTCAGCTCATTCTTTAGGATAGAGAAAGACGGACTTCATAGTAAGGCTTCCATTCCAGCTGCGACGCGTGTTTCCCGCGTTTCACATCGACCTGGGTAGACCAAATGCCTGTCAGCCTGAATGTAGACTAATCTTCTGATTTTAGGGTATAGATTTAATTACAATCAAATCACTTAATGTACATAAGTTAACATTTGAAAATTATACCGATTTGGTATAATTTTGGTATATCAACAGACACTACTGGACATGATGTCCACGCCCGTTCTCTCGCTGCTTCCTCACACCCTGTTCCTTTCTTTTTCTTCGGGTAAATACTCCCTATTTGTGACCTTGCAACTAGGGATACAATATAGGGCCGGACATCACCCTTTTCGGGTGAGTGGACCTGGAATTCTTCATCTGGACCTGGAATTCATTTATTCGTTAATATTTATTGTTCGTATCCTTTAATCACTTGACGTGAAATATTTGCGGAGTTAAAATACGTTATTGTATACTAACAACAAATCAGTGCCAACCCATTTCATTAATTTTTTCTTTGCAGATGTACAGACCTATGCTTTGCTGGCCATTTCCTGCTTTGCAGCTCAGAACAGCAGCCATGCAAAGGAATGGAGGACGATGAGGAGAGACGTTGCCAAGAATGTCAGTGAATGGCAGCAAGCCGATGGGGGATTTGGCAGCATACACAGCACGGGCCTAGCTCTACAGGCAAGTTCAAAACTTTCACTAAGATAAAAATTCAAAATGATTGCATGTTTTTCTAATGATGAGAAGGTAGAAAGTGATATATTCTTACTTATTTTAATGCCTTTGAAGAATCTGCGGTCGTATTGAGCAAGAATGCATGGAAGTGACATGCCTCTCTCAATAAATTCCGTTCCAGCCACCTGTGGTCTTACGGAATAAATCTTTGAGCTGCCATACCCCTTGCACTAGCTCTTTTTAGTATTTCATTAAGAAAATAGGCATAAATACAGTTTAATAAGACATTATTATTAACTTATTATTCCTTAAATTCTAAGGGCCCCGGTGGTCTGCTGACAAGATCTCGGCCTCGAAATCACAAGGTTTCAGGTCGAGGACCCGATTCCATCGAAGAACCGTCGTGTAAGTGGGTCTGATGTACGTTTAATCCATTGGGAGCCGAACGTTCTCCCTTGTTGTGATGCGGAAGTTCGGAGAAGGGGTGCCAGTTCAGATATCGCCCTCGTCATCTGACCGCGGTTTAAAGCTACATTTGTCCCAAAATAGCTTTAATATGGCTTTTTCATATAAATAAGTAAACAAAAAAAAAAACGAAGTTTTAAACGAATCTGATAAATTTACCTAAAAATGCTTTATTAAAATTAATTTATGGCTGCAATTTGCATCATTCAAATCAGACATGCAGTAAGAAAATGATTTATTAATGTATCCATATAAATAAAAATGAATCCCCAAATATGTTGCTCATTGCAGAACTCGAGAACGGCTCGACCTATCCGTCTAATTTTTGAAAAAATATTTTCGTTAAGAAATGAGAAATGTTCTTATAGAGGGGAAAATTGTGAGAAAAACAGTAAAAACGACATTTTTCTTATTTTCCTGCCAAAAATCTCCATTTCCCTCGTCGCCAAATGAATCAGATTAAAGTTTGTTTTTTCCCACGCTAATGGGATTAGACTTAACACGTTTTCGACCGATTATTTCAAACGATTCTTTTTATTTTCTTAGTGTTTGACACATTTAAAATGAAACATTATTAGTTAATCGATTTTTGGATTCTATTTGAAGTACTCTTGAATTAAGATAAAACAGAATAAAGGGAATTAAAAAAAATTTTTACCAATTTTCGTTACCCCGAGACAGAAAATTCACGCATTTGCTTAAAAAAGAATAAGGGGAAAAAGGTGTTAGTAGAAACAAAAGAATAGAAGAAAAGAAAACGGAAAAGAGTTTGCGTGTCATTACTTCCTCTGTGGGCGGCATTTTCTTCGCTGTTTTTAAATTTTCACTTCTCTCGAAAACCAATTGGGTGTTCAGTTGTTCAGTGTGTTTATGTTTAGACCCATGCCACCTATGAGACGCGGGGTTAGCAATTTGGGTCAAAGCACTCAAAATGCTACAAATCAAGCTCATTTTCACTCTAATCGGACTACACAACAACGTGAAGAAAGAAACAAAATTGAAAAGAAAAGGATGTTACTACCGCATGTAACGCGTCGTGTTCAAGCTGCTTTCAATGTTCCATGAGCGGCATTCAGCTACGATGTTTCAATTGACTACAGTTCCTACCAATGCGTTGCTATCGGATCTATGAACTTAGTTTGTCCACATTGTAAGGCATTGAAATACAAAAATGAAGCAAATGTAATGCACAAATGGCAAAGAATCTGTGTAATTTTTGCTGAATAATTCTTTGAGATTATATAAACTATGAAAATTATTCTGTAGTACATATTGCTAAAGCGGCCTTAGAAAAAACACCGTTTTCTTTCGCTTTTTGCATTAAAAAGAAGAAAAAAAAACAATAACCCACTGGAAATGCATTCAGCTTGATTTACTCCATTTTGGGATTGAACTACAAGTTGTCGTCGGCAAAGCCGGGATAGCTAAAAATATTTCTTAAATAATATTGCCATTCTAAAATAAATTAGTAGCAATATTAATACATTTTCAACACATATAAGACTTAAATGAAGAACAGCTTTGCTTCCACTTTTCATATTTTTTCTTCTAAAGACAAACGTGTATTCAGTAAAAGATGTCTTTATATTAATTGCAATTTCATCCTTTAAACTTTAATTTAAAATTAAACTTTAGGAACACAGATAGAAAGAGAGAGATGAGTTGTACAATGAACATAACATCTTATGGCCTGAATAATAGAATAAGTGAATTATATGACAATCAAAATTAGAGTTGAAAAATATTTTTCAGACAAACCTGTTATGAGACCAAATTACATAAAATATTAATCGAACATTTTAGCGAGCGTTAATACAAGCGAACCGGCTGGTCGTCGAAGGTGGCTAATGATATTATGTGAAAAGTTTCTGTCCTGAGCATGAATTTTTTGAACACCGTTATTGAAAAGTATTACATATGAAACCTTGTGTAAGAGAAGCCACAACTCCAAAAATAATTATTCTAAAAAGAAATGGCGTAACTTAATCAAGCAAAAGTTGTCCCCATCTGTCAAATGAAGCTCATTACAGAAAAAAAAAATTGAATATCCGTCTGAAGATCTTGTGACAGCTTATTGCCTAGATTTACTAGTTTCATGACGATAAAAATATTTTTTAATTCATTTATCTATTTTCAAAATAGTAAACCGGGCGCTGTGTCTTCGCGGAATCTAATTTTTGTTTTGAATATCTCCAGCTGATTAATTGGCCAATGAAAGGAGAAAGCATTTCCCGTATTTACACTTCCGTTATGCGCAGTTCTTTCTTGTACTTCATCAAACGTTTTCTCTCTCTCGTGAGTTCGAGTGAGTGACGGTCGTTGAATTCCAGACTCTTCTGATAAATTTTCATTTCGAAGTCGCGTAATTATTTTGACAGTTAATTATTTTAAAATACATCTAACTCTGACTCGTTAAGTTTTCAAGAGAACTGCAAATTGGTTAATCATTTGAAGTAAACTGATGAGTTCTGCTTCTGAACTATTTCATCATAAGATGAATGATGAACGGATAAATGTACTATCATAAGGATCAGATGATTCATTAAAATATTATTGATGGATTTTAATCATGGCTGCCGATGCGGCAAATATTTATTTAGATTGCAAAAATATTTATTCAGATCAACAATTTCTATTTAAGAATTTTATAAGGAGCCCTCACCAACAGCGTGCTCGTCCAAATTATGAACCTTTTTGGGCTGTAAACAGAAAATATGGAATGCATTCTTTAAAAAAATTCCACCTCGAAATAAAAGGGGCAATTTAAAATCCTACTTCGTTGTTAATGTCAAAATAAAGCCATGTTTGAAAATCAGTTTTGGAATTGTCAAAAGCACAAAAGTGGATATTGTAAGCAATGAGTATAAATTTCATTATAATACCAAAAACACTGTTTCAGATAGTACATTAAAAATATTTTTTTAAAAAATTACCAAAAATAAAGAAAAAAATTATGGAAATAGGAAGTGTATCCTAATAAAAGGTAATATTTTGAATTTCAAGATAATACAAAATCCATTTTTGTTAGATTAGAGTTTAGGAAAATATCAACATCAATTTCAAAGGCATTCCCATGCATATAAAAATTTATGTCTATTTTTATGCTTGATAAAATTTTCTGTTTGAATCTTGTTACTGTTTCCTTGATTTCTTTTACATTTTCTTTAATGTAACTTTAGATTTTAGTGAAACTGCCTTATTCTCTTCCGAACATTTTTAATAATATTTTGCAAAATCCATTAGCTAGCTTTGGAAGTGTTGAATTAAGTACACGCGTTACAGTTCAATCTGAAACGTTAATACAGCATTTGTACAGCAATTGACTGTTGCCATCTGGTAATAAGAATATCCTTCTAGTATTAAACAAAGGTGATAAATAAATAAAATATTATCCATTTTGAAAAATTTCAAAAACTTAAACACAATTTAATAAATTCGGGTATGAGTTTTTGAATTTTTTTTTGAGTTAATGGAAAATTAAATATTTCTGAATATGTTGTCTTTAATTACAGAAATGCAAATCATTCATTTTCTAAAAATATTAGTATTTTCATATTTTTAGCTTAATCGATGCAATTGACATTTAGTAAAATGAAACGTTCATTCTATAAATCTTAACTACAGTCAGTTCAATTTTTTTTGTGTGTGTGGGTTTATCCTTAGAGTATGCTCTAGCGTGTTAATTTTCTATTAATTCTGTTCGATTCTTTTTATTTCGCCTTTTTCACCTTCTTTATTTTTCAAAGATATTCAGAAATTTATAATTTAGGAAAAGGGAATGTATTAATATCATTCCTATAAAAATATGACTTTTTTCCAGTAAATTCGTTAAAATGTGTGATCATAGAAAAAAATAAAATGTTCATCAGTGCAAAAAACTTTTTGAAAGTTTATGATAATAATTTATTTTTTCTTGTTTCTATATCAAATTAAATGTATAAAGATAATTTAAGTCGATTTGCAAAAATAACATCTAGTGAAAAGATTGTTAAAAGTGCTGGAATATAAAAGTCAAATTAGCAGTCAAATTCAATTTTTTAAAATTTGAATTTGACTGCTAATTTGATACAGTCTCAAGCCATTACTAGTAAAAAGGTTTTATTTAACTCCTTGGATGTAGTCATTATTTTATAGCTTATGCATTGAAGAAATTGTTTTATAGTTTATAGTGAAGAATAAAACGAAGAAATTTATAATTTGAAGCCGCATGCTTCTGTAAAATACTGAAATGAATTAATTTTAGTCTAATTTGCATTCTCTCTAGTTGTTGAATTTGTGAAGTTAATTTTTGTAATTTTCCTCTATAAGAATGTTGGTGTTTGTAATAAAGCGGCAAACCTTCAAATTGATTCAAGAGTTTCATTACTCGGAGCATCGTTTATTGAATGTTCACTGAGACTTCTAGGATGATTCAAGATAATTTTCCTGACATGATGACAACTTTTTAACCGACAATTTTAAATAGGAGAAAAATATGAAAAGTTGTGTAAAAGAAAACTTGTTTTGTTTGAGTGTGTGATAATTGCTCGGTGTGGTTTCTACTGAAGATGCAAGTTCATTCATCCAATAGTAGTCCATTGTAAAGTATAAAGACATTGCAGTCTGTAATCTGTAACGTTGTTTCCCAGCACGGGAAATACTGTTTCACGATCAGCTTTATTACATATTCATCGGGTGCCAAATCAATGATCCCAAAGTTAGTGACCATTTGGCGACTTTGGTGAAAAAGTAGATAATGCTAGAACTAGAAGAATTTTGGCAATAGAGCCAATGGAAGCTGAGATATGCTTGATTGCTTCAGAACCTTCTCTGTCCTTCAACAGGCACTAGGCTGGTAGTCCAAGCCGAAGACAGTCGTGTATAGATTTATCGAGAGGTTTAGAGTCGCAAAGCGAGTAAAAAGCTAACCGGGATCAGTCCAGCGAAGCGCAAGTGTGGAATGGAGCTCAAGCGTGCGTCGAATCATGGAATTTATTACAGAAGCAGCATTTTAGTCGTATGAGGAGTAGACAGTCGTGTGGTAATTAGTTGGCAGCTGGATACTGCTCTAGCGAGGAGACAATGGAGAATTGCAGCCTTTTGGCGAAACCTTAAAGAGCAGCTAAAAAGAGTCCCTCCTCCTGGTGATCTCTGTCACTGGCTGCCGATTACTACTTGTGGGCCTCTGCTCGTAATGAGAGTGCTGCTGTGTGCCGATTGTGCAAGCCTCGACTCTGTTTTGTCGTCGTTGTTTCCTTGTCTTTGATTTTAATGAAGTCGTCATTTGTTATTGCGGCAAATTGATTGTGTTACCCATACACCCACTACAAGCGAACCCATTGATTTTACGGACTTAAATGGAGGAAGCTCCGTAACAATGTGAATGTAATGCAGAAGAAACTTAAAGTTTCGTTTAGGTACCCAATAATTGGCCGCTGTTCATTTATATATATATATATATATATATATAGATATATATATATATATATATATATATATATATATATATATATATATATATACAGGGGTTGGACAAAAATATGGGAACACCTAAAAAAACAACATACTATCATGCCTAATATCGTGTAGGACAACCATTACCTGTTAAAACTGCTTGAATTCTGTTAGGTATCGATAAATACAGGTCTTGTATGGTTTTCTAGGGAATCTTATATCATTATTCCTGCAAAACAGTGGCAAGTTCAGTTAGAGATGGTGGAGGGGGATAGCGATCACGCACCTTTCTCTCTAAAGTAGACCACAAAGGATCAAT
Organism: Argiope argentata; assembly: GCA_026289955.1. NCBI lineage: Eukaryota > Metazoa > Arthropoda > Arachnida > Araneae > Araneidae > Argiope > Argiope argentata. Next base: position 2,929,610 of record JAOUZG010025848.1, read on the forward strand.
AATATTGATATCTGATGACTGTGGTGGCCAGGGGAGATGTGACAAGTCCTCCTCAGGCTCACAAAACCAGTCTTGTACGTTGCGAGTGGTGTGAATAGGGGCTCTATCGTCTTGGTACACAGCATTATCATTGGGGAACAAATACTGTACCATGGGATGGACTTGATCGGGTAAAATGGTCACATAATCTTTACCAGTAATGCGACCTTGCAAGGTAATCATGGGGACCATGGAATTCCACAATATGGCTGCCCAAATCAAGACAGAACCCCCGCCATGTTTTACTCTTGGCAGCAAGCAGTCTGAATCGTACGCTTGTGACGGCGTTCGCCAGACGTAAACTCGGCCAGAAGTTGGGAACAGCGTGAAACAAGATTCATCTGACCAAATGACCGTCTTCCATTGCTCCATCGTCCAGTTTTTATGGATCCGGCACCATCTTTTCCTGTTATAGGCATTTGCATTACTGATGAGGGGTTTTGGAATTGCAACTCGTCCTCCAATTTCCTTCTTATGGAGTTCCCTTCTTATTATTTTAACGCTGACAGGGTTTGCAAGACCGACATTAACTTCAGAAGTGATTTTTGCAGCTGTCATCTTCTTATTTTTCGTCAAAATCATCTTCAATGTCCGTCTGTTACGATCACTCAACAGACATTTTCGTCCACGTTGTGACTTAGCAGAGGATGTTTTTCCGCTGTTTCTGTATGCAGTATAAATCCTCGATACCGTGCTTCTTGAGACACCAAACACTTCGGCTACCTTGGTTACGGAAGCACCTACCATTCGAGCTCCAACAATTTGTCCACGTTCGAATTCCTTTAGCTCAGACATAATGCACTAACAACTACACAGAACACTAGTCTGACAACCACTGACCCTTACAACGTATTAAGGACATTGTACAGATGGCGTTAATGAGGAAATACAGCAGCGCAACCTTTCGTCTTTAATTTCGCTAAGGACTTCATTTCCTAACGCAGGAATAATTTGCTCTTTTGGTGTTTGGGCTAAATCATATGGAATCCTATTTTTTAAAATTTTTTATTCTATTTGTATAATCTATCAGAACAGAGCCATATTTATTTAATTATTCGGTTAAAAAAATTCCGTTGTTAGGCGTTTTTATTACTCCACGTTTAGTCGAAGTGGAATATTATTACACGTCAAAAATAGAATCACCACTACAATTCTTTGAAAAAGTTATTTAACTCATTCCATTTTCTTATTCATATTAACATTTATTTTATCAAAATCGAACATAAATCTACTCATTTCGGTGACTCTTTCCAAGCAATGAATGAATAAATTAAGTGACAGATCGAAGACACGTGATCTTGAATTACAGTTGATAAACTACCTCAGTTCATATAAACATTTTGAATGTCCTCCACTTCCTCTGTAAAACAATATACAACTAAAACAAAATACAGAGTCTTGCATTTTTCAATAAAACAATCAACTGCAAAATTCCTTTTCACTAACTTCCACTTTAAAAAAAAAGTGGTAAGTGATAGAAAATGACTTACATTCAGCATTCGTAACAAAAACTCATTTGTGTGTGTTGACAGGCTTGTTTTTAGCATAAAACATTTTATACTTAGGCCTAAATCGTTTATATGTGCTTGATCACATTGGTTATTGGCATCACTTTCTGATTCAATAGCATTTGTATAAAAATATGATTCATCAAAGATTTTCGCAGGTCGCTATGCTTTCATTGCAAGATAGCGTGGTTAGTGCGCTACTTTCCGGCTATTACGTTCAGAACATTATTTTAGTTCTTAATCATGTCGGGGCCCCTCAACGGCGAGTCCTGGGGCAAAGCATCCGCCATACAGGTGGCCAAACCCTGGGCAGAAGGAGAGATGAATGTCACATTCTTGACCCAAATGAAAGAGATTGAAGTAATTTCTCTCTGCTAATTATTTCCAAGTTCAGCTTCGTTTTTTAAAAAATTGTATTTCCCAACCGCTAGACTGTAACTAAAATTTAAAGTTTTGTTTTTAATACTTTACACAAATAACGGAAGCGGGAATTTAAAAGCCATTTCTAAATAGGTCATCATTTTGAATATGTGTGTTAATCATTTTTTAACTTATCTTTAATTACTGCCAACTTAAGTTCTCACTCATGGATTTGAATTTAGGCCCTGATTGCTGCCGAGGAGCCCGGCACTGAGACCGCCAAAGGTCGAGCTGTGACCTACCTCTTGATGAACCAGAACTGGCAAGGAGTCTACGGCAACGAGCTGGACAATTACTACGTCATGCCCGCCCTCAACATGAAAAGTCTCGCTTCTATACACCACAGGAAATGCAGATCACACGCTCACGACACGCAGGGCATTGGTAAGTTCTGTGTTTGGCGAATTGGCGCAAGCTTGTGTGGAATAATTAGGTATCGGGGTGATTCAGAAGAGATACAAAAGCATTGCAGATGCCGTGTTCTTCAAACTCCCTTTACATATCTAACAAACTTAAAAGTACCGGCTTAAAAACTTCTATATCCGGAATCGGATGGATTACACAGTCAATAAACAAGAAGGGTCATTAGAGACTAATTGCAGTTTGAAGTGGTTTTTAAATTTCCAAGTACTTCTTCAAAACCTTTGACGTCATTTAAATCAGTAATTCTTAAAATTTGGAAATTAAGTCACTTAGGCAGCAAATTTTTTTCTCTCGTGATTATGAATCATGTTGGAAAAATAATTTTTCAAATAATATTAATGCTGTGATAGAAATATTCTTAAGTATAGAATTATAAAAGGAATGTTAGATCTTTATAATAGTCATTCTGTTTAAAATGGATTCTGAAAATTTCTTTTGTTTTACGGAAAATAATTTCACGTGTTAGCATGCAAATACTAATTTAAATCGTTTTCCTACTCAATAAAAATAATTTAGAATTTTTTTTATCTAAAAAAACCCATGACAAGAAGTCAGAATCTTTTAAGAAAAATTGTTCTTAAAAATTTTGTTAATTCCTATTTTGATGTGCATCAATCGTAGATCATTTAAAATTATGAAAAGAAAACAATTTTTTTAAAACAATAGTAAACAGTATTAAAAAACAATATTAAAAGTACACAATATTTATTGTTATTGGTATTCTCATCGAATATTTGAAAATTTTAGTTAGAATAGTTTCAGTTTCATATCTCTTCTGGTTTCTAAAGTAATAAAACAACGAAAATATTAAAGATTTGTGCTTTTTCAAATAATGCTTTTGCATTTTTTGTATCGAATAAAAATGTGTGTTTTTTTTACTATTTTTTAAATATTTCGTATTTAAAATGCAATTTTTCAGAAGGAGAGCGTTCTTCAGCTGAAAATGCCAAGCACACAATCGTTCACTACTCTTTGTGGATCGGAGGGGACAAAAACGAGATTCAGACCCTCACATTAGCAATGCCTCGTCATTCCAATTTTCTCGACGTCATGGGAGCAGCTCAAAAGCTCAATCCGCATTTCAAGTACGTGAGTCCCTTCCTCTTTAAAGAGTCTATAGACAATTTTCTGAACTTTCTTCTCCGAGAAGCGATCGCATTTTGTAATGGTAGCGTAGATCTAAACAAAAAAAAATCACATTTTTGATCTTTGAAAACTTTCTAAATTTCTTGAATCTAACAAGAACATTTTTGAATTATGACCGCTTAACATTCTATGCGTATCTTTAATTTGAAGCTATAGAAAGTTTAAATTCTCTGCGTATACATGTGAACCAGCGACTCAAAGACAGTAATCCTTATTTAAAAATGCTAAATTAGTACTTTTTAAAAAACTTCTTCTTTTTCTAATATATATGTTATTAACTAAGCTATTGCCACAAATGGATTTACTATTTTGTTAAAAACAAATACCGAAGTAGCCTCCTTTTTGGAAATGGGTTTATTTACTTTAAAAAAAATAATGTTATAGGTCTTTGAGCACAAGAAGTCTGTTCTTCTACATTGATTTACTCCTATCTATACCTTGAAAACTGCGAATAAATTCAACTCCTGAATACTATCCCATTAACGTTATTCTTGAATATTTTTTTAATGGTTTAAAAAAGTGAATCGTAGTTGTACCAAATCACCTTTATGAAACTATTTCCCTTCTCTGTATAAGTAAACATAAAAAACAATTTATTCATTTCTATCGGTCTCATTTCCATTTGTCACAGTTTATACGTTTTCTTCCTATTTTTTCATTTATAACTCAAAAGCTAAAGAATTTTTATATGCGCCGAAATTCTTATTAATAAATCAGTTTATAATATCATTAAAATTAATTTATGCTAGCCATTTTCAGTCTCTTATCCTATATACATTTAAGATAATTCACAAAAATAAATTTAGTTCTCCAGTTAAAACCACTTTACTGATTTTGTCACTTTTTATTGCATACAAAAATTATCGTCTATTTGTATTTCTCTGTTGCTCTCAATCCCTTCCATTTTCGAGAAAAATCTCAAAAATATTATTTCCTAATTTTTCATAAGGAAAAAACTTTTACAGTACTCTCTAGATGCAACCATTAATTACATCAAATAAATTAAAAGGCAGATTAAAAGGCAGAAAGCTATGGATGTAAAAAGTATCGCTTTATTAGTGTTGGAAAAAGTACAACTATGTTTTAACGTCAAGATTCAAGATTAGATTTCAACGTCAATTTTTATGTCGCATGAATGCTAATGACCCCCTCCCCCCAACTATGTCATCAAAAGTGTTCGGCCTTTCCCCCCCACATTTAAAAAAGATATTGGAAGGTCCGAACTTCCACAAGTAAACTGATTTTTGTCACCTCATTTTACCACTTTTCTGGCGTAGTAAATCAATTTAAAATATTATTATAGACTCTAGTTTAATTGCATTCCATAATAATACTCATGAGTACATAATAGTATTTTTGAATCATGATTTAAAATGCCGAGGATGCGAGAGGAAGACTACTGGTTATTTTGAGCTGTGAAATAAAATCAGTGAGAATGGTCTCTCCAAAACTTCCTCCCATGCTCTCTGATAAAAATGTGTTATCCCAGAGAATGTCGTGTTTGCTAAATATTAAATTTTGTCGTGATTCTTGCACGTTCACTGAATCTGTAGCTATTTATGCTTCACAGATTTTTCCACGGGGCGGCTCCATCCACTGTTGTGCGTTTCATTCGCTGTTTCATGAGGTGTGACATCCGATAGAGGGGTGCTTGCTGTGAAGGCATTGCCCATCCATGAAAACCCGAAAGAAATTTCTTAGAGTTGCTTCTTCCAACACAATACAGTTAATCAGAGGATTCGTTTCGGCAATCGATGACTCCGTCTCCTTCTAACCTCGATAGAGACGATGAGAATCTAGAATCGACAGAGGCACGATAAGCAACGCAATGTGTCATTTTTGAAGAAAAAAATTAGCGTCATATTTTCAGTTTATGATGAGATAATTAGATTCTAAAAGGAAATGACTCAACGGAGAAAGTATATTTATCTGTCAAAATGACGAAAAATTTGAAATGACGTATACAGAAATGCTAGTCAAGTAGCATGCGAATCATCTGACTTTTTGAAAGGTATATTATTAAATTCCCATACACAAAATCAATCATTATTGCTTTCAGAATGAGTTAATATCTTGCATTTTGATAAATAAAATGAACTGTTTCAAAAGTGATGTTTGAAGTGTTCTACCATTTTCATTCAAGAACCATTATGAAAGCGTTGCTTCCATATCCCTCCTCTGAGCATTGTGAAAAAATAATGATTCGCCAAAAGTGTTGTCGGATGAGTATCAATCATTCTTAAATTGGTTTGATGAATGTAATGTGATATATGATGTCTTCGTGGAAAACGTGCATCACAAAATGATGGGAAAATGGAGCATGATTGTTGATTCCAAGAAGGGGACTCTGAGATTTGATGTTTTCAGCCATTTTCAAACGAGCATTTTAGAACGCTTAAATAATCATTATTTAAACAATCAATCATTCGAATTGTACTATACTAATGCGGAGATTTGTCCTTCATCAAAATTGTTTGGGATGTCGTTAGTTCCTGTCCCTCTTTGTTGAAAAAGCCGACCGATGCAGACGTGCCATTCATATTGTTTGCATTTCGGGATATTCTGTTTGAAATAAGCGGTAAAATCTGTTTGAAATAAGCGTACAATGGTAAAAGTGTAGAGGAATTCTGTAATACTAGCTTGTGACGAACCATTTTGCGATTAAAATTCCATCAAGATGGATTTTATGCTATTTTGATCATCTTAAAGTTATTAGCCATCAGTAAATAATTAATTTAATTGTGAAAGAGCGAATGCTATCTAGAATTTAAGTTCAAAATTTAAAAATTAAAAATTTAATTTTTAAATTCTGGAATAGTTATAACTATGTTTTATGAAATAATTGTAGATTAAAAGGCAGAAAGCTATGGATGTAAAAAGAATCGCTTTATTAGTGTTGGAAAAAGTACAACTATGTTTTAATGAAAATCAAGTCATATTATAAGTAATGCAATGTAAGAAGGGCATTATTGTACATATTTTACGATAATTTCTCGTACAATATTGTATATATTGTAATTAAATTCTCATCTGGGATTAAAATTTTTAGTTTCATTAGAGTTATAGTAATTTTATTACAATTTCAAAGTTTTGAGCTTTTATTCTATCTATCTTTATTCTATCCAGTATCTGAATTTTTGACTAATTAGAAATTCAGAATATGATGAGAAAGCATTAAATTACTATCATTATAAGATTGCTCACTCGAACTAGAATATTCTTATAGAATGTGACGTAAAAGTCAAAATAGTTGCTTTAAGAAATCTAGAATATCTGAATTAGATAATTTTCTTCTCAATGAAATATTATATGACTTCAGAATGTGAAAGAGATCTGGCCGGTTTTGTCCTATCGCTTACATGGTCACTTTTTTATTTGCAGATAAAGTTAAGATGCTTATTTTAAAACCACATAAGAAATAAAAATACAAAAAAGTAATAAATACAAAAAACTTTTAAAAAATGATTTTATTTGATTAAAAAAAGAAAAATAATTTTTTTCGATCAAATTATGGAATTGAAAGCGAAATTCGTCTTCTGCTCTTCACGCTTAGAAGATGCCTTCAAAGTTATAGTTAATATCATAAGTAGATGGAATATTCATTTTGTTTTATATGAACTCTCATATACAAAAATCAAATGTGTTCGATTCCAATGCTTTTATATCTATGCCTTTTGTCTTCATATACTAATTTAAGCTTCCAAAAAAAAGTCTCTTAGTACTGCATTAATAAAAACATTTTTTGAAAAAAAATTAATTTTTTTTTTACTCTCAAGCATTATTTCACTGTATGTCATTACACCATTTTGTTGTAAGGCCATATAAACATCCCCAGTCACCAAGAAATCTACCCAAATAATCCATACACTGGCAAGCAAATGGCTCAGGATTAGGCCATTTTTAACGAAAAAAATGTGCTTTTTAATCACAAAAAATTGCAAGTGTAAAAATTGAAATATTAGATCATTTATTAAAATTTGATATTCGACAGGATTAGTTTTATTAATTTGTTATTAAATTGTGGTATATATTATTAGTTTATGGTATTCTTTGGTATGATCATTTAGTAGGTATTCAAAAGGTGCGGTTTATTTGCATCTTGTGTATCCAGTAAATATCTTCCCTTTTAAGTGTCCTTCGATGCCTGGAATTCAGATCCCATCATTCGGGCGTACGTGACGCTGAGCGTTTTCGAAGAAAATTGGACGGATGACCCCATGCGTTTGGCACGAATTCAAAAGGACTAGGAATCAGTGACTGCGTTTCTCCCTCATTGAAACCTAGCGAGTCAAGAACTCCCGATCGCCTCCAATGAAGGGAATTTAAAAAAGTCCGCCTCTTGTGTCAGATGTCTTGTCTGAAAGAATCGTCCACGATCGCCTAAAAGACATAGATAACGATGGCTACTTAGATATAATTACAAATTATAACAGATTGAAGCTGAACGATATTAGGTTAGGTATTTTAAAGTAATTGGAGTGGCCTAATTTTATGTATCTTTCGGTGCCCAAAAGGGCCTTTAGAAAGAAACCAAAGGGAACGGTCCTCCCGAAATTTTTTCTCTCACTCTCTAATGACGGAGCCGTCCCTAAAAAACGACGTTCACGGCATCGGCACCCCATAGTTTCGAAACATTTATCTTTGGTGTGCATTTAGCATTTTTACTCAGTCTGTTGCCTGCCACTCGGCGATTCTTCCCGGTAATGCGATTAAAAATATCCGAACATCGAAATCGGTTCGCAAATCGCATTCCAAATGTGATATATTTAAGTCGTTGCGTTTTTGTGCTATCGCTTACATATCTTTCCGAAAGTACAGACTAACAGACGGTCAACCTCTTGTTGGATTTTGATCAAAATTTAATCTGTCTACAATATAGGTATTAAATCTGTCTGCCGAAGTTTTATCTATTTAACTTTATTCGTCTTATAGTTATAATGTTCACTTATGTTGTGACAGCCAGATTGACAGACTTCGTCTGGACAGGCATTGCACAAAATTTTATAACAATCTACAAATTTGGTTTAAAGATTGTAAGTCAAAATTCATCTATCCAGCTCGAAGCGTTATTAAGTTATGTTTTTTGATACACAGACAGACATATTTTAAAGTTTGTTTTTTGAACTTAAGGAGGTCGAAAACGTGGGGATTCATCACATTAAAAAAATCAATACTTTATCTGTACTCGAAGATATCCGTACAAAGAAGTAAAAGAGCAATAAAATATTTCTTGTTTTATTAAGAAATTCTTTGATTATAGTTGATGTGAATCAAGCTATTTATTTCGAATTTTTAAAGCGCAAATATTGCTTTCATGAATCTATTTAATGTACATTTATGAAAATTGGTACATGCATTTTGAATTATCGATTTTAAAATTATTATTACTTTATTTTTAAAATTTCTTATTTTTTATTTATTATTTTCGTAATACATGTGACTAAAAACATTTGTTGCCACGCTTGAGAATTTGTTTCCATGAGATTGTAGAAACCATTTCTTGTTAAAAACGAGAACATTTTCAAGAATGCAAACATGAATTAAAGAATCTTATATTACTGTCTTTATTGTATAATTTGTAAAATTACAGAAAAATCTGTTGAAGTTATGAGTCTTAGGCTTATGCTAAATATAATGAATTTATTTTCTTCTTCTGTACAAATAATTAAATATTCATATTTTTGTTTTGTGATTACAATTGTTTTATGAAATAAGACATGAATTAATAATTTTTTATGCTTTTATCCTCAATTAATGAAAAATCATTTTCCTTTTATCTTTCAACTGATAATGGCAACTTGAATTCGAAAATGTTTAGAGAAAATAATAATTTGTATTTAACATCTTGGAATTAAAATACTTCAGAGGGGAAACGAATTAATTGTGTTATAAAGTAAATTTAACCCATTATATTTTTATTATTTATGCATTTGTTATGGATATTTTTAACGCATTTTTACTTCATTAAATTTCAAAAAAGAAATTGATTAAGACATAATAAGTAATTAATTTAATTCAAAAATTTATGAAAACTGAAATAATTCATTTTATTTTACCATAAAGAATTTGACTTCGAAACATTTTTAAATAATAAGTAAGGTAATTTTCTTTCTTACCAATTAATTAATTTTCGTTAGAGTTAATTTTATTAATAATATTACACTAATATCCAGCACCCTATTTGCAAAATTGTTTTGTTGATTGCAAGCTTCGCATTATTGCAAAATTGATTTTTTTTAAAAAAATTAATCAGACGCCATTGTTCTCTACCGTTGAAATGTCTCTAAGGAATTTCTTTCATCTAATTTCCATTACATAACATTCACGTGGTTTTATGCATAAATATTTAAATAAATATATTAAAATTGTCATTTTTTTCAAGGATTAAATCGTAAGAAATATTTTTCCCTGTTCGACAATTTATAGAAAATTCTGGAATTCTTTTTGAAATCGGGCAGAATTTTCCTTAAAACAATGGAGTTTCTGGTGCATTTCCTGTGCATAACGATATTTTAAGAAGACAATGCTGTATTTTTAGACATGAATTTCTGACCGTTGGCAAAAAGACCACTGTCCACGCCATTGCCGGACGTCATTCGGATATAGAGCGCGGTATCTACTGGACTCTCTACAGAAAAGTGCCCCTTCCATTCCGGCCGAGACTGTCCAACACAACGGCAACGGAAGCGCGTCTGAAACTACTCGGGGCCAAGAGATGGACCAAAGGTACGCACTCGCCTCCGATCGTTGCAATGACTGCATTTCTCATTCGCTCTTACTTGCGCCGTGTTTGAGAAAATATCGGTTGGAATTTATAAAAATCACCATTTAATAGCAATGATTATGTATTCAGCAAAATAAAAAAATGTCAATATAAATTAAAGTCAATTACGTGCATTTCCTGATATTTGAAATGATATAAATTTGCCCCGTATGTCTCCAACTTGCCCCTACTCAGAAAAAATAAATGTGACAGTCGACAAATTCTAGAAAAATAGACGCGATAAAACAAATAGCTATGTGTAATAAAATATGAATAGACCAATTTGTGGTAAAAAATTACAAATACATTTAAAATTATGAATATTTTTCTCAAAATTTTTATAAGTTATCCTTGGCTCCTTTAATATAAAAAGCCATGCTAGTTATAATATGCTGATACTTATTATTAATTATGGTTATGCAAGCTAGCCAAACTGCATAGGCATGCTGCACATACTAATAGTTATCAGATCTTGAGCAAGGTGCGATGCCTACGAACAGTTATATCTCAATTTAATCGATGAACATCACAGAAGAAAAAGTTAAATATGATCTTCCAAATACGTCACTTCTTAATTTTTTTTCAGTGCTTTCACGGCACTCAAGTCGACACATTTTCCGAATGTATGCGAAACACATCTGCGCCTTTAAATCCATTGGATTCATTTCTGTTTCTCCCGCACTCATCTCCTAACCGCAGAACAATCCACCAATCAAAGACCCGTCATGAAATTTCAAGATGAATATATCTGATGTGGTGCAAACAATAACTTGTTTCTTTATTCCAATGAAAGAACGCAAAAATATCTCTGGTTGCCGCGATTTAAAAGTTTCCAATCCAACGTGAAGTGCACCCACTCTGAACATCCTGCGTGGTGGCCCGTTTCGCTGTGCTGCACTGGACCCCTCGGTTAACACCCACCAATTGTTTTGCAGACGATTTGTGAAAAGATGGGGATAATCGGAACTTTTTTTAATTTCGTTTCAGATCTGCGCAAACTTCACCCAAGAGACGGAGAAAACCTCGCTTTCTGGTACAAGCCTTACTTGTAAAAGACAAAATGTTTCCACTGAGTCCTCCAAATGTTCCACCTGTATCTGAAACGTGTTGGAAAAGAAATATTTTGGCTTTAAACTCGTCAAGATTTTCAAGGTGTGATTTCTGTCCGTGCCTCTGTTAGTATTTCATTCAACTTGCAAGTCAAGACGACGACTTGATATCATTGCCAAACTACTTTATTGAGCAAATGTCACGATCACTCGAATGTGACATATTTGAAACTTTTTTTTTTGATATCTGTAAATGATTTTTTGTGTTTATATTTTGCGTGGCAGTGCTTTGACAAGTTTTTCGAAATGGTTTCTTAAATGGATCAAGCAATTTAGTAGATGGCTGTGAAAGCATCGGGAACATTTTATTTGACAAAACCTCCTTATTATTTAGGCGGCTACCTATTTCGTTGAATAATTGAAGGCTTTTTGTATAATCCTATAATTTCACTTTCCCTTTTACTCATTCGCTTTCCATCTATTTACATGCAATTATGCTGTTTTATATATACGAATATATTGCCTCATTAGAATGTCTTTTTGTGCATAAATGAAGGAGTGCAAATTATTCTGTACCATTTTACAAAGAATTTAAAACGTTTTAAAAGAAGGAATTATCTTTATCCCTCTCATAAATTATTCATAAAAGTGATTTGCCCTGTAAAAAAGAGGGGGAAAATCGTATTGGTCTCATTAAATGATGAAATTTAATGTTCTTCCAAAATTAGAAATGTTGCATACACTTCATTTCTAAACTATTTTTGAACAATGCATAGATATGTTTATAAGGGTTATATGACACTCGAGTTGATTTTTTATGTATACTTAGGTTTTTTTAAAAAACAGTAGATTCGAGTATCATTTTTGATTTCCATTTATTTATGTTTGTTGGTAATAAATGAAGCATGAAGAGTTTATTTTTCCAATGATAAGTTTCGATTGAAAAAATATTTGTCAAGTTCGGTTGGCGCTTGAAATGTAATGAACTCCACATATTTAGAATTTTTTTAAAACATTGTGCATTCTACCTCATTATGTTACTCGAATTTTTGTCTTTGCTTTTTTGTTACCCTTTTCGTGTTTTAGAGTAATTTATTTTAGATCTTTTTTCGAGACAATGGTGGCTTTAGATTAAATGTCAATTTTGTTGTTTCTTCACTTCACATTCGCCAATCGAATGCAATAAGCTGAAGATTTAGCGAAGCTTTTGTGATCTGAGCTCAAGTATTTAGTCCTTGGTATTGAGTCATTGATTCGATTCATATCCGAAATTTTTTGTAAAGTTTATTTGTAAATATTTAACTATGATCTATTTTTATATTTTGCTTGTATACTGGGATGTATAGAAACTTCTGTTTTGTAATAAATGTATTTTCTTGAGGAAATTTGATTTTCTTTTGTACACTTCAAAGGCTTGATTATTATTTATTTATTTCATTTGGTCTCTTTTTTTGCAGCAATGTAATGAGCTTTAAGAGACGATAATCGGCTTTGAATCTTCTAAGACTATAGAAATTGGAATTTGTGTGTGGGTAAAAACTTTGGTGGGGTCATTTTTCTTACCATGATTTCATTTTCACTGGCCATTAAAATGGAAAATGAATGAGAGTCCAGATTTAATTTTTTTCTTGAAGTGTGATTGAATGTAATTAAGAATTTTGCTACAATGTTTTTGAAGAATGGGAACTTGTGATATAAAATTGAGTATTTGGTAATACATAAGGAAAAATGCCTTAGGACGGCAGAAAAAGAAATGTTCTTTGTGTGGTTTTCGTGTACACCATTTTCCCATTTTTGTTACCATAGTAATTAAGAGAAAACGAAAAAGTTCTCAACTTTTTCCGGTAAAATGACGAGTATTGCTAGTCATTAGTTTTTCATGTCATAGAATGACGAGCTATACTAGTCAGGGGACTAAAGTTATGGGTGTACTTTTTATTGGTGTACTTGACTTTTTATTCCGTTGATATCACAGATCACTATCGCATGCTGTTTACCGTAAGAGTATCTTGGTATAAGTCACCACCCAATGGTTGTTGGTCAGTGGATTTCCTTCTTATAAATATTAAATGTGGACATCGATCTTGTTAAAGGAAAATCATGCTGTGAAACAACCAGCACAATGAACAAAAGTAGTGCTCACTGTGAAGATCAAAGAGTTTGGAGGGATGGAGAAAAATCAAAAGAAATAAGCGTACGTCTACCCGATAACGAATCTAATGATAGTGCAGTGTTAACAAGAATAGGAAAACATGCCGAGGGATTTTAGTGAATGCTCTGGAGTCGTAGACACATAATGAGTCTGAAATAAATGAAAAAATTACCGGAGTTCCAGCATAAACGCGGGAACTTGGCGCTTATCCGAAGTCATTACAGATTTTTGATGTTAAGTCGAATATGAAGTTAAGTATTGCAGCTATATGCATATCAGTTATATAATTTCGATTACCAATGTGTAAGAATTATAAAATAAATTGAGTTTTCTTAGTTAAAAATTTAAGGAGTTGTTTTATGCACAATTTTACATTATTCAAGCTTTCTGAAAAGAATTCACTGAGCAGAATTGGATTGCAGGAAATGATTTCAACACATAGGGAAAACTACGACCTTTTGATAGACCTGGTGATGCTGGATTGTTCATAATTTTAAAATCTATCAAAATGAAGAAAAATGGTACTTTTCTAATTTACAAAACTGTCAAGATTACATAATCTGAAAGCATGATTTTTCAATATCTTAATTATTCGACCAAGTCATTGGTTTCAGTTAAGTAATAAAGATCTCAACCTAGTAAAAGGGCGATTTTTTCAGCTAAACGAACTCTAAAAATGTTGTCGTTTTGCTTCAAAGCAATGAAAATAACATCATTTGCAGTTATGCAGCGGAAGGCTCTGAACTTAACCTAACTAAAGTGACGTGTGAGAGCGTCGCTGCGTGATTCGGTGAGGTTCACAATCGGTTTCCGAGCAAATTGTACATCAGAGCAATCTCCAAGCGCCCACAGAGATTGGCTGGTTTAAGAGCGGCATGCTGACTCTACACTTGGTCTTTACTGTCCACACTTACTGTCTTTATTGTATACTAATCATAAACATGATTTGTATACAATAAAGTTTGTGTGTGTTTAGGAACAATTTTTTTGAAATTTTAATTAATTAAAATGAAGTTGTATTTTGACGTTTTCCGCGATAACTTCTGCAAATATTATCTCACAAAAAGGAACTTTATAAAGTTATAAAATTTAAAATTGTATTTTTAACTATATTAATTTAATAGTAATGCACATTTTTGCTGTTTTGGTAATTTTTAGATTTTTTTGCTTAATTTTCAACAATAATTACATTATTGGACGAACATTTTAACCTTTTTTTATTTTATAAAATATTTAATCGTCTTCTTTTCTTCCATTGTCGAAAGCTAAGGAAGAAAGGTTTGAATGTCAGTGTCGATTATAAGACGAATAAAATACAATATCTCGACATTCAGAAGGAATGAAATTACCTTTTCACTTCTATAGTGTTATGGAACTATCTCCTTTCAAAAGGTTCTTGCACACAATAAAAAGAAAAGAGAATTATAATGGTACGGCCACAAAGTCAAGCAATTTAGTGGAATCATTGACATGAAGTTACATCTAAATTCAGAGATGACCCTTATTGTCGTCTGAGGCGACTAATTTTAAATGAGATAGCTATTGCACGCAATTCTCATGCTGAATAAAATCGGGGAGTGTTTTCAAATTCAATTTTTTTAAAAAAAATTTCTCTATAGAAAATATTTTATTTCTTGGATTATTATTTAAGCGCAACTTCTTTTTTATAATGCTGTACCGTGATGTGTGCAACGCCGTTTGGTACATATCATCAATAAATGTATATTCTTAAAATGTTAATATGATAATATTTAATGCTTAGATAATTTTTGTCAAGTCAGATCTGTAGAAGAAACCGCTAAACTTTGAGCGACCAAATTTGTCTGGTGATCACGTCTTGCGTAGTTGGTGCTCAACAATAAAGGTTTCATTTAACATAAAATGGCCTCATTTTAAAATTTCTATTCGAAATTTATTAAAGTGTATAAGCTCTCCTAAAAGAGTTTCCGAGCATATTATAGCATAAAAATAAAAACACGTTAACATCTCTTTAAAATAAAAAAAAGCTATTTTATTTTTGCACAACATTTTTTTTCTATTTTAATAATTAAAAAAATATTTTTAAGTGAATTCTGCAACTACACTTTTCATTTTTTGAGCGAGCAATTACCAGATTTGTACTCACATGCATAGTGGCGGTATTGCAAACATTTCTCTGTGTAAAAAATAATATAAAAATAAACGAATTAAACCTAAAACATTATCATATTTCAAAGTAAACGTTTGAATCAGAGTCATAAAATTTTAAAACTAGTAAGGAAATTTATTCGAAACTAACTCTCTTGAAATTAAATCTAATTTTTTTAAAAAAAATTTGAATCACGTGTTTATTTTTTAAAAAATGGAAATCATGTTTTTTAAACTAAACAATTAAAAACTCTCCAACTCATATGAGATTCAATAATCGCAGAGACGATTATTGAACGGTAAATCATTTTTCATGAGCGTCATACGAGTGTCATCACCATTCCGTTGCTATCCTTCTCTTCAGATATATTTGTTTTGAATATCCGTCATTTCTTATTAAAATAATACAATATGAAATTATTTTTAGAAAAAGACAATGTTGTTAGCTTTAACAATTAAAGACAACAAAAGAAGAGAAAGCCTTTCCTTATCTCTAGTGTTTCCCCAGTGACCTAGAAACGAAGGTCCCGATTCCGACTACAATTGAGCAGTTAATGTCAAACGCTCTTGACTACAGACAAGAACACTGGCGATCCTTTTCTTTTTCTTCTTCTTATGTGTGTGAAATGTTCAATCTTAGTCGCTATTCGGCGCCAATAGACATTTGAGCCTTTGCATCTACAAAAAGCGATGAAGTATTTGCTGGCGCTGATGTTCGCTGGTGCATTGTTATAAGGCAGACTTTTTTCAGCGGTAGAATAATGACTCTCATTATTTCAGATTGATATTGTGACATTTATTCATTTTTGACAAAAATAGGTTTTTACTGTTTTCAAATGTATTGAAAAAGAAAATGATTCGAAATGTAATGCTGGTATATGCATTGATGTCTAAAATTAAGAGAATTTCCATTTTCGATTATCTTCAGAAGTATAGAACATGTTTCTAATCAAATTTTTTTGTACACAATATGGTATAATAATTACAAAAATGTAATAAATTTATTTCTCACTGATTTCCGTCTCTATAGAAAGAGCAGTACGGACGTTATAAAATGGTACAGAAATGTTTTGATTGGGGGAGGGTATTGTCCTTCCGTACTGATAAACAGTTTCCATCCTAGAAAGTAAGCATTCTCTGAGCACTTGAGATAGTTTTTCCCATTATTGAGATTTCAGAAAAAAGAAGGCAGATTTTAATTCATATTTTTCATAGCGTCTCAGACAGGCTGGATAGGATTTGAATGCGCCATCCTTAGTTTTCGGAAGTACATCGACCTGCTTAGAATGCAGTTTACTTTCGTTAAAAATCAAACCAAAGACGCCTGCTGCACGCCTGGAAAAGTCAAGCAATGGACTCGAAGATTTCATCTCGATAATGGTTATATAGCATCTCATCTCTTCAACTTAGCGGGCCCCGGCGGTCTGGCGGCGAGTTTTCGACTTCGAAACAGGAGGGTTTCGGGTTCGGGGCCCGAATACCCGAAGAAACGTCGTGTAAGTGGGTCTGGTGCGTGTTAAATTCATCGGAGCCCACCTTCCTCCGGCTGGTGTAGCATAAGAGTTTAGAGAGAGAGAGGGTGCAATCTCAGTTGTCGTTTTCGTCATCTGAGTGCGGTTCAAAATTCAGAGATCCGTCCCAAAATAGTCCTAGTATTGCTGTAGAAACGGGATGTTATTATATCTAAATTAAACTTTGCAACTCAGCATGGAACAGATAGCTTCGAAATTGGACATTGGATCAACTAGAGACAATCGATTTCTTCACGAGCAGAATGTAAGGCTTCATTCAGCGTAACAACTCATTCTGGAGTTGTTACGCTTCATTCCTTTGGAGGGAACTAGAGATTCTCTATCGGGCTATCAGCTACTGAAATCCGTTGCAGGACAACGAAAATTCCATGGCTCCATGGACGAATACACAGATTTCAAGGGACTGGAAAAAAAGTTTGGCCACCAACTGCTATCAGATAAAGGGATTAGGTACTGGAAATAGCCCCTTTTGCTTTCTCGTATGCAAAATAATAGAGAAACTAAAGCAGTTGTCAAAAAATTCGAAATTGAGATTTTGACGAAGTTCTACGTTTTAGGTTAATTGGAGAAACACGTTTTTGGCGTCATCTGCCTGTGACATATATGTCTCAAAAACACTTTGAACTAGAACAGATGAAATTTAATATCAAGTTTTTACACCAAATTTGGAGATATCTATGAACATTTAAGCGATATCCACTCAAAAGAAAATTTGTCAGTCGATTGATTTGGTAGAAAAGTTCACACTATAACTGCAAAGCGAAGAGAGTTAGGCAGATGAAATTTAGTACTTAACTTTAAAGTCTGTAGTGTAGGCATTTAGCAAAACTCGAGCCAAATACAAAATCTGTCGGACTCTCTTTTCGTAAGCACGTAAATTTGATTACTCAAAAACGCAATGATTTACATGTAAAAAAATCTAAGTATGATTTTGTGATTATAATTGAAGTTTCATGTCAATGCTTTGTTTTATTTGGTTGAGAAAAAAATGCATCAGAAATCAAAATTTGATTTTCGGACACTGTTAGCCGTATGTCAGAGATTATTCGCCGAAAAACTCCCCAAGAACCGGATGATAGATTCAGTAGAAATGCCGAATTCAAGCCGAAGGTGGATATTTCGTAATTGTCGTGAGCCTATGCCATGCAAGATGATGTCTGCGAACATTCCTTCATTAGAGGGCTCTTGGAATGTTCAATATAATCTAACGTTTCACACCAAATGCTATTTATTATTGCTTACGTTTTCGTCACTATTTTTTTTTGTTATAATTTCTTAGCGAATAATTGCATACCTGGAGCTGCAAGTAATACTCTTTCTTTCTATCAACAAGAAACAAAGTAATCTTTAAAAGATTTAACCCTTCACGATTCTTTTTTCTGTTGAAAAATAATCCAGTTGACCAGTAATTCTGTTGAAAATAATCTATTTTCAGTGAAAATTTTTGCACAAAATCCAGTATATATTTCCGTTTCAAAATATTACACATTCATCAAATATAAATGAGTATTAGAAAAATTATACTTAATAGATTTTCAGGTATCCTATTTTTTATTGAAAAAATGTAAAAGAATCAAATGCTTTGAATGATCCTGTCTCGGAATGTGAAGGATTGCTGAAATTTATTATTAAGATTTGAGACCTGACTACCTTCATTTTTAAACGGGAAAACAAGCATTTGTACGCAAAATATTATGGAACTTTGTTTTTTTCTGATTTCTTGATCGATGGAGAAACAGTACTTTAGTTATGAATGAATTACTTTATTAAATACGAAGAAAGGAATTCGCAGACAACAAATGCCCAGCCGAAGCGTACACAAGCAACACAGCAGCACACTACAACAAACAGTATTCCACAAGTAGTAATTCATGGTAATAACAACTGTAGCACACAAAGTGGCCAGACAGAATTCAGCAGGAGGAGGGAATCTATGTAGCTACACTTTATGGCCTTCCATTTACCACTGTCTCTTGGTTTTAGATGTATTCAGCATCTGACTCGAATACTACACTCCTGGCTAGTCCTCACACGACTCGATGCTGCTTCTACAATAAACAACAGGACTTGGCACACAACTAAATTCAGGAATCACTTGAGCTTCACACAATCGCTCTTCGCCGGACAGATCCAACCATTCGCCGTCGATTCTTTCCACAATGTCTTCGGCTCTAGACTGCTGGACTTTTATAGTCTTCAGAGGAGAGCACAGAATGTTCTGGAAAAGTCAGGCATATCTCGGTTCCTATTGGTTCTATCACCAAAACTCTGGAAGATTTCAGTAATATCTATTTTGCCGCCAAAGTCGGCGACAAATAATCGCTAAGATAATTTTGGTATCCAATCAGCATCCAACAAAACTGATCGTAAAACGTTTTTTCTAGTGATTGAACTAACAGTACTGTAAAGCAGCTTTCCAGTTTTGTAATAATATAAATATTATGTCTTTACATGTCTTCATGCATGCATAGTTGCAGCTAAATGTATTTATTCTTAAATCTCGGCAATTCAACACTAGTGTTATTGTGAAAAGAAGTAGCCTAAAAAGGAAGAAGTTATATCTTCGTTGTGAAGTAGAAAACCAAAAGAATCTAACATACACTATTTATCCTAGACACCATTTACTCAATCACATTTTTGTGGTACAGTTGTTCTAGTTTTTCAGTTATATTAACGCCCCGCCTTTAAAGCGACTATACGGTTATTTTGGGATAGATTTCGTAAGTTTGAACCGCGGCCTAGTGTTGAGGACGACACCTAAACTAGAAATCTCTCTTCGAATTTCCACGCCATGCCAGATGGAGAACGCTTGACTCCAATGGATTTAGCATGCGTCCGGTCCGTTTACACGACGGTTCTTCGATCCTATCAGGTCTCGAATCTGAAACCCTCCGACTTCGACGTCACACCACCAGGCCACCGAATCGCTGCTTCAAGGATGACAAAATAATCGCTCCGAGGTCTGATTTTGTCGTGAATGTGTGCCCAGTGCAAATTCAAGTTTATCGCCGTATTGCAGCATGAATGCATCTGGAAAACAGATTGCCAATCTCAGTACTGTCCTCGTCAGCTGGCCAATGCTCAAAATGACGACGCCAGTTCTAAAATAGTCCTCTTATCAAAACGGTACACTATATATATATATATATATATTTATATTGATATTGATATTCTAAACATTTGAACAGGTTTCTTTATAGATTTTTGTTTTGAAATTTATCTTTTAGAAATTACACTTATTTTTATATTTGTGTGTACATAAGTTTTAATGCTATATGACTTTAGATGCTATTTTCTCATATCTTAATCTTTGATAGAATTTTCTTACGGTCAACTTCATAAATGAAAATCTAATGCATATTTTTCGCGTTATACATTAAGCGATCTATTCCTTTAGAAATATTTTATAGTTGCATCAATGCTTCACAATATGAAAAAAAAATGATGGCTTCGAGTTGTTTGTCAATCGAATCTCAATATTTAAAGAGTGCATAGAAATATATTTTATTTTTTAGTGTAGAAACTTGATAATTTAATCCTCAAGTCACCCGCAAAAAGTTAAGCAATTTATTTAATAAACCTCTAATTGTAAGACTTTTAAGCAAAAAGCTTCTTTTTTTAATTTTAAAAAATTCTTTTGCTTTTTAACTGATATACTTTGGTTTCATATATTTTTTTCGATCATTCTTATGCAAATATTTAAAAATATTGCTATTGACTATTTCGGAACACTTTTCGAAAAATTCATCGCGAACGTAGTCACATGCCTTAGTTACAGTATTATTAACAAACACAAAAAGTTCTTTTTCAAGAATGAATTTCACTTTTTATTAATTTCTTTGTTATTTGATTTCAAGAATATTGCGTGTCGATCTTTGGCCTGCATACTGTTAAGACTGAAGACAAATCAATTGGCTGAATATATCAAAATTGGCATTCCTTATGCTCACGAGTCCGGGTCCACTCACACAGATGCCAAAACGGCGAGAAGAACTATGTACACGAAGGTGAATATCCAGAAGGCTATCCTGTCCACTACCAGGGACACGACCATCCAATTTTTCTTCCGCTTTTCTTCTTCCGGAAAGACTTCGGAAGGGGGCGATGAGGACACCTCTCCCAGAGATCGGCACCTGCCCGCCGGCGAGTCGGAGAAGCTGAAAAGGCACAAGTACTGATCCATGTGCTGACGAGCCAGTCTCACCAGAGATTGAGGGGGTGTTCCCGAACAGTTTCTGAGGATTCCAGCGATGGTGGTGATCACTAGAAAGACTCCAGACATGCATAAGCAAGTTGCGCTGTACTGGGCTGAAGGGAAATGAATATAAATTATATGGCAGTACGTTTATGTGGATCATTTTAGAAAATTGTTTTAGTAACAAAAATCTTATTTTTATGTAATATTCTGAATTATTCACAATGGATAAGCTAATAGTTATAAAAAAATTGGTAACTCACTGAAGCAAAACGGACAAGAGCCGCAATGGTGCAAGTACGATTATTCATATCAAAATAAGATCATTTTATTTTTCAGCTATGTTGATGATTTCCTACATATGTGCAGTTCAGATGATAAAAACTGAACGGTTATAGCTAACCTTATTGTGCGCCTTCTGCGGCACTCATTTGCTTCGGTACATGCATTTGTACTGACGGCATCTAATGCTACTGTGGCGATAGCCTTATAAGCCATATAATATTTACGATATCAAAGTCGGCTTTTTGGTGTAGTGGCTATGCTACGCAGCTACGCAGGTTCGTACCACGACCTTCATTTGCGATAAAACAATAAATGTAAGAGAACATTTTTCTTGATAGTTTGCAATATCAAAATTACGAATTCAATTAAAAAAATAAAGTAAATAAAAATACAAAATAAAAATATATTTAAAAAATGCTACAGTGAAAGCTGAAAAAGAATTTTTAGAAAAGCACCAAACGATAATCTTTTGAGAACGAGATTAATTATTTAAAAGCAAGAAATCTTAAACGAACTTGAACATGACGTCATTTCAAAAAAATGATGAACAAAAAACAATTGATAATAAGTAGAAATAAAATATTTTTGCATTCTTTCTTTTTAAAATTTTTAAAACAATAGGACATGTTTTGAATTGTTACTTTTACTTATGTGAAGAAGATATATTGTGCAAATTAAAGAATTCGGATTCGTGATTGCAATTTATCTCCGAATTTTAATGAATCATGAGAAATTAAAACGCATCTGCTTTCAACAAAGCATACGTAATATTAAAACTATACTGGTAAAAGCAGGTCAGCTATTTGAAAACGCATCTTCTTTCAAACAAGCATACGTAATAATTAATAATGCAATATTTGTAAAAGCAGATAAAAATATTTTTAACCGCATATTTCGGAGATATCAAAACTTTCTAACCAAAACAATATCATGTTCTAACATGAGAGAAAATAAATAAACTATCATTCCAAATTAAACATATAAATATGTGATTTTCGGCACGTGTCTGCATAAAATAAAACAAATTTGAAACATGATATTTTTGAAAAATAAATGGATGGAAACATTTTCTATGATATTTTATAATACATATATTACTAATTCAATTAAACGGTTTTATTTAAGGCAAATATGGCTTAACAACTACAAAGAATCTTCTGTAATCAGAGCCCAACATCTAATTTCTTAATTTTTTGGGAGAGACATCTCTCTCTCTCAACAAATGGTCTAAGTGAAATATATAATTAGTAGATTGAGGGAAAAAGTGCTGATAAATTATGACTTTTAAATTTTTTACATATATCTACTTTGTGAATCATATTTCACAAACATTCTAGAGACAATAAGTCCTTAAAATAAAAAAAGTGGCACTCCAATCAACTAAATCAATCATCCAAGCTGATCGATCTATGAAAACTTCAATATAACTATTCGGTAAAAACTGCGAATTTAGATCACTTTATCAAGATCTCAAAGAAGCCAATCAGAGTTACTCTAGAAATATTGGCCTTGATTAGGAAAATGATGATTTTTCCTAAACTTCCAATATCCAGAACTGAATAAACCAGCCATATTTGATCGCAGAAGATAGAAATGTTTATTTATTTATTTTGAAGTTGAAATATTAAGAATCTTTTACAGAATATAAACCTATAAGGCAAAAGGAATTTAAACCATAATTTTTTGAAATATATTTATAAACCAATAAATAAATAAATAAAATTTTTATATTGACAGCATTTATATATATCTAAAAATAAAATTAAAAACTGAATCTTTATTTTAATCTGTGAAATGTTTGCTGAATAATTCCTTGAGATATTATAAATTATAAAAAAATTATAATGTTTCAATTTCTTTAGCGAACGTAAAACTTCAATGTCGGACTACTCTGCTTTCGGCTCTTAGTTTTATTTAAAGACATGCTTGGATTGAGTAAAGAGGTCTTTATATTAATTGAATTTTCATCATTGCCACTTTAATTTAAAACTGAATTTTACGTGCACTGATTTAAAATTAGAGGTAGATGTGGAGTTCAAAGATAGGACTGCTTAAGGACTATATAATAGTATAATTGAATTATATGACTATAGAAATTTGAAGCTTAAAAATATTTTACTGGAAAACTTACTATGAGACCAAGTTATATATAAAAATTGATTAAACCCTTTAGTAGGCATTAATACTGGCGTACCGACTGGTCACCAAAGGCGGCTAGTAATTAATAAATGCATTTTTAATTGTAATAAAGGAAGTGTGCATAGATTCAAAAGATTTTGGAATATAGTGAAAGCTGTTGTTTAAGTTCAAATTTTTTTGAAGGAATATAAAAACTAAATTTTAAAAAGTATAATTCTGAACAGATGCTGATACAGGAATAAAGAAAGTGAATGTTTTTGCACAAATGTTTGTTTACTTATTCTAAAGCAATGCTCACACGAGACCAACTGTTGCACGCAATAGAAGGTCACGCCTGCCTCAGGAAAATTATGTGATCAATGGCAAATAGTAGTCCCGATGAGACAACCATTGGGGGTCACGTGTTGCTCCTGAAATAGGCGTGGTCTAGCATTGCGTGCAATAGTTTGTGAAACGATGCTTAATCTAGATCTGAAATTTTCTATGAATTATCCCGAATCAACTGTAAAAGTTACACAAGCATTGCCGAAATATTGCTTGATTGGGTTTAGTTGGATTTGCACCCACCTATGAGAGGAATTTCGCTCCCTGCGTGCACTGTAATGGCCAGATACTGCAGCAGGAGAGACATCAGGATGACGTTGGAGCAGCCAATCAAGTAGCGCGACCCGTCGCTCGGCAAAAGCCAGAAACCTAAAATGCAGGCAGTAGAATCCTCAACATGATTGCATTTGCTGGAAGTTGGATTTCTTAATCTCAGAGCTTGTCTACAATATTGGTGGCAAAACAGATAATCCTGGGATCTTTCAGAATATTGGCGATGGAGCCAATAGGAACCAAAATATGCCCGACTGTTCCAGAACCTTCTCTGTCCGGCTAAGGCGAACTATGAAAAGGGTAAGTCTAAGCTGAAGAGAAAGAGTCAATGGCGAATAGTGAAAAATATGGAAATCGATTATAGAATTAGCAAGATTGAATCCAAAATATGTGTTTTCCGATTGCATTATTGAGCCTAATGAATTATATTCAATTATAACATATAAAGTTTTTTTTTAAAAAAAATTTTTAACAAAAGGGAAAATATGCGAATTTAGAGCAGAGTCAATCTTGGTATGTTATAAAATATCGTGAAAATTATAAAATATGCCATTAAAAGAAGAAAAACTTCATAGAACCTTCAAGGATTTTCTTTGATAAAAATAATTAAAAATTATATGTATGCATCAAATGCATTTAAATACCAAGTACTGGTATTTTAAAACCTGAGTAGTGAATTATTCTAAGAGAATACTTAATACATTACATCAAAAAAGGAAGCGAATATCTCAGATAGTTTTGCTGTACGGTTTGTATAAAGTTTTAAAAAATTCTACTTCCTTTCCTTATGCTTCTTATCTTAGGGGTATCAGTCATTAAAATGTATGAATGTTGCTCCCATTTTACTGTATCATAAAAACGTGTGCAGATGCCTAGATCATCCCATATCCGTCAGTCGCTTCAAGAAGTTGTGTTTAAAAGCATAAAAATCGAGCACATAACGCTTCCAAAATCGGCAATCAAACCGAAGGGGGGATATTAACAGGTCGCTTTATCAAACTAGTGAATGGATTCTTTGTATTAGTGCTAGCTACAAATTTCCACAGTGATTTGAAATCATTCAGGAGATACTGCTCGTGTAAATGATAAACAGGAATAAGGCCAGAAGAAATATAGCTTTCATTGTACGCACAAACGTGTGTATGAAAGAACCTAGAATGAAGGGAAAGATGATACCATGTTACGTTGCACTGGCCCTTCAGAAGGCAGTCGAGAGAGCCCGAGACACGTTCATTGTATTGCTGGAATATAGTGAGTAAAGAGAAATCACCTACCTCCCCCATAATATGGTTGAAGTACATTGCCGTCTCTTTCAATAAAAATACTACGTTTTAATGAAATTCCAGCATGAAAATATTGTTAAATAACAAAGCATAGAGTATTCTATAAAATGGCCTCTTATTTCTAAGTTTTGTTGAAACACGGAAGACATGAGAAACAAAGTACCCATGATAGTGCACTTGTGAATCGAACGTGCATCAATAGTGTCACACAATTGGGCAGGAAATAAAGTGTTGCTTCTTGGCTTCGAGAAAAATTCATTGAAATCTCACTTTTTAATTTCTCGTATTCGAAGTATGAAGCATTGTAATCCTCAAAACTTTTGAAATCTCATTTTAACGAATCTCCACATTCTAAACCTTTCTGGGTTCGAAAGATAGGGTTTTGGCATTATATTCACCTGTCTTTCTGTCCATCTGTCTTTGACAAAGATAACTCATAAATGCTCTGAGACAGATGGATGAAGACTGATGTACAGCCTTTACACCAAATATGAAGATTTCTATCAAATTTTGACCCAAAACCTGAGTAGGTCTGTCCGACTATTTGAGTATAAGCTACAAACCAAATACGGCTAGATAGGTGCAATTCGATACGATTTAACATCTCCAGTGGTGACATCTCTCGAATTTGGGGACAAGTCCGACCCACCGTTGACCGGTCTGTGCTCTCGGAAGTATGTAAAAGGGATCATTCAAAAACGCAATGATTTAAATATAATAAATTTGGGATGTGATTTTTTTTGAAAATGTATATAATTTTAACTCAACTTTTGATTTCAATCGGTTAGGAAAAATGCGATGGAAACATAAATCCCAGTGTCAACCGTAAGCCAGAGATTAATCGCCAAAAATTCTCGCCAAGAACCACACTATAAATTAAGTTAAAAGGCTGAATTCACACCAATAGTTAATGTTTTATAATTTTTATAAGCCAGTTGAAGCGAAAGTGTAATAATTACGAAATCCCAGGAACTAGCTTTAGAGTCCTCATTTTTTGCTATAGTATAGTTTAACGGAACCAAAGATATAAAATGCGGGTACTTATATTTTCTGCCTGCAGAACTCGTATACTTTTGCTGCTATTAAATATTTGTCTATGAGAATTATTTTTTAAAGAAGAAACTATTTAAGTTTATACCATAAGAACACTATTTTTATTATTCTTTATTTGCGTATTTAAGGAAACTAAATAAGACATTAAATAATGGTAATATTTGTATAGATATTAAGGAAATCAATTTTAGCATACTGATGCTTTCAATTTAGTTTTTATTCCACAAATAAAATACTTTGCAACTTTGCATAGTGCCAATATTCTTTTTGCTTTGCAAATGAAGAAACAAAATACCACTACTTTAATAAAGAACGTGGCCTATTTCATAACGTGACCTGAACTACGCAACCCTCAGATTTCTATTCTTTTTCATAGCTTTCTGGAATATTGGAGTGTGAATAAACACTTTAATTCCAGGAGTTATCGCGTGCATTGCTTTGAAGGAATCTGAAGCACGTATATGGGGGGGGGGAGTCAAACAGGCAAAGGAAATATTGGGGGAGAATAGTCAGGAGCTCGAATAATCGTATATTCAGGCATACACAGAATTCGGATTCCACAAATTCGTACTGTTGTGAGTCAACGGATGCAGGAGCAAATATCCTGTTCTATGGGAGAACATCCGATATTTCTTTAAATTTAAATCGAAATTAAAATCGTTTATAAAAAATGGTTTAATCAATTTTTTACAATTAGGAAACCAGAAGAATTCCTCCTCATTTTCTGATACAAAAGAAACCATATGGTTTCAAAATACGCACACATACACACAAAATCTTCCCTTAATGTTGGCAACATCCACTTTGTTCAAAACGCAGCATCAGAAGTGTTTAAGATGGTAACAATTTAAAATACAATTTCGAAAAAAGTTTTGAAAAAATTCTTATTGCGATATTTTTGATATGAGCCTAAAAGATCACTTGCTTCTATTAAAGCAAGCAAAGAACGAACTGCTTTCTTATTATATTAATCTTTCCATTCCTAAAATGATTTGATTTCAGAATATTGAATTTCTCTTTGAAAGATCAAAAAAATTATGAGCCCTTTCTGAAACCTCAATTAGATTACTCGTATTTGATGTACAAAAGGGGACTCTGCTTAGCTGATGGCAACCGAGCACGTTTGTTCACGGACGTCCTTTGAGAATTTTCAGAAAGTCTTTCCCCCACCCCAAACTCAGCTTGATAAGAATTTCTAACGAGCATTGCGTGCAAGGACATTTTATCGGCCGTCCTTGGATGATCGTTTCTATGAACAGGCTTTCGGGGCCTTTTACTATTGGTAGAGTTAAAGCACTGTGAAGCTGTGTGCCATTCAGCAGGCCATTACTGTCCTATTAATTACAAGTAGTTCCCTGTAAATGCACTTTTCTACCGGCAAATCGCCATAGCGTAGCGTAAAATTCCAAATGGCTGTGCTTCATCTTATCTTCTTACCAGCCACTGAGGCCTTATTTTATAAGCAATTAGTTTAGTTTCAAATTACTAATTCGATCAATATGTTAATGATTTTTTAAGATTATTCTTTTTATTTATTTATTATGTGAAAACAAATAAGATTATATTTATTTCATGTTTAATACACATCTCATGGAACAAGATACTAAAATTATAAAATTCTTAAAAATTAATCATAATTGTTAATCAATTATTCCTTTAATTACAGATATAAGCTTTTAATTATTATGAAGGATTTAAAGAAACAATAAATTTCAATTAATTGTGGAATTAAAAACTATGATTTCACAGAGCCCATTATATAACCTAACCATTTAATATATAATTAATATTCTGCTGCATTACAAAAAATAATTACTAATATTTAGATTAATTTTAATAATGAAGTGTGTAAACATTATAATTTCAATATTGTAAAATTCAGAAGATTTAAATTTCAAACAAATTTATCTGGCAACGGTTATTAACAGTTTTTTAACGAACTGACTGCGGTGTACTTCCATTTAGTAACCCTGGGCGGTCGTTACTTCCCCCTTGCCCACTTAAAGGATTTTTAGAAATAAATTACAAATGTATTTGATCTGAGATCAGATCGAAACCGCCGGATGGAATTCAATTTAAAGAAGAAAATATTTATTTTCGAAAAAGTCTTACCCGCCAATGAAGTGACGAAGACAATAATTGTGGGCACGACGCACACGTATCTGTATATCGTCGAAGTTCTTTGGAGGTGAAAACCTACTCGGACGAATTTGTGGATGTAGTATCCGTCAACGTCGAAAGTCTCGTTCTCGTGAGTTAAATTGGTCAGCAGCCACTCGGTGCCATTGACTTTACTTTTGCTGGACATGGGAATGCTGCAAAATACCAGGATGCAATGACACACAAATAAATGGTAAATATTAAAATAAATGGTAGCAATTACGAGGGAGTGTTATTAGTGCCAACGATATAGAGGAATTTTTTTAGTTTTGTTCATACTTAATTTAACAACCTCAAGGAATCAAACAACAACCTTTTAAGTGACAGAATTTTTAAAATTAATATGCACTTTTATTGGAATATAAACCGTATTTTAAATAAATTTTATACAAACTATAGGTTGATATTCTACTCGTTCTAATCCATATGTTAGGAATGAAAACATTCTGAAAGACCTCCGCATGTGATCTCTTGATCCGGAGCGATCAAATGGCGGAGTCGCGTAACAAAAGAATCCCTTCGTTTGCAAACGTATGACGCAAAAATAACTTGTGTTCACCTAAGCTGATGTTTTTTTTACAAAATTCACACATCATTTGAAAGTGTGATCATGAAATAATTCTTCACTCAAATCGGTGAATAGACACACGCACACAAACTACTATTACAGATATAGCTCCAGAAACCCACCGATCTTTTATCGAGTGATCCTAACACCGAAACCCGAATCGGTTTACTCACATCGGTTTCTCACAAAATCAGAAACAATTTCAAACACCTACGTCTCTCGGACTTCTAAATCCATGTCTATCACTGCTTTCCTCTCCCTCTCAAAAAAAAAAAACACCCGTAGATATTTACACCAGATTTCCGTCTTTGATTTCCTCATTGGTGAACTTGAGTTCTTAACACCCAACAGCAGCTCAACAATGCTACCTCAATGGTCCATATCTGCACCCCTATTTCCGCGGTAAAAGCGGACACGACATCATCATCAATGGTCCAGATGACCTTGCGAACGTCTGTTAATGATTCAGCTTTGTAGCTGACCATTCCCGAACACATGTTAATTATATTCAGTTCACCGTTAACGCCGGATAAATCTGACTTGGATTGCCGGATGTCAATACACCATGTGAGGGAAAATTAAAGATGTTGCAATATCATTGCAACAGGGGTTTCCCACACGAAAGTGCATCCGTATGAATAAAAAGCGGAATAAAATGACGAAAAGGATTCAGTTTGGAGAAAAATAAGGGTTGAATCCATGTATATCATTTTTTAAAAATTGAAATTATTTCTCGCCCCAAGGAATTTCCTTATTAAGAGTATGATAAAATTAACATTTTCTTAGTTTTTACTTGCTCACGTACAGTAGGAAAAAGAACTTGTAATCGTCAAAATATACTCACTCGTCAACTCGATGAATCTCAATGTTTTAGGCCTCTCTCTGTGCGTCTTTGACAAG
The DNA here is from genome assembly GCA_026289955.1 of Argiope argentata. NCBI lineage: Eukaryota > Metazoa > Arthropoda > Arachnida > Araneae > Araneidae > Argiope > Argiope argentata. The sequence goes on from JAOUZG010025848.1 coordinate 2,959,949, forward strand.
GATAACTCAAAATAGTTTGACTTAAACGTATGATATTTTATATATGTTTCTTACATCAAATTTGTAGATTTTTATCAAATTTTAAGCAAATCTATTTCGAGAACATACGTCTGGCTGTTCCAATTTAATTTATTCCAAACAAAGAGAGTTCGATAGATAAAATTCGGTAACCTACATAACGTAGGAATTTGTCCCCTTTTGAGTCAAAGGATTGATCGCACGCTTTCGGAACCGGCGATGCACCGGAATGATGAGCAATGCAACCGGAAATTATTTTGATACATTATTTTTGCTTATTGTTGTTTAAGTTGAAAAATCCTTTAAATAACGAGTTCAACAAGTTGCATTGTATGTTGGACTGACGCAAGAGTATTGAGGAACCATGACAGCTTTTAAATATTCTGTCTTAGAACAGAAATGTTTAAAAGCCAAACATTTTAAAAGTCGAATCTTTAATTAATCAGTACTCTCAAAATTCAGTTATAAATCTGAACAAAATAATGTACTTCTTACTTTCTCGATAGAATGACAAATTTATAAATCTATAACATTTGTGAAATTGAGTTTATTTGTAAAACACTCACTCAAGCGTTTCTAAACTAATCTCGAATCCATTGTGAGTCCACGCTCCGAAGACAATCGAACAGTTGTGGCGATCAAAGGGATAATGTTTATACTTGGCGCTGCATGGAACATCAAACACTGTGGGTGGGTACCACTTCAACGTACCGTTGCTGTACACTTGAACAGGTAAAACGCTTTCATCCTTGTATACATCGTTCTTCTTGACACTGTCAATAAAAAGTAACAAAATAATTTTGTTCCAAATCCAATTCTGTCTTTAAATAAAATAAACAAGGGAAGAATATTTTATTCAAGGAATAGCAATAGAACCATTCGTAAAGAGTACCTAGTGCTCTAGCAATAACGAAATAACGTTGCTTTTGGAGATGTACATCTTGGCCTCAAAGAGTTTAGGCTTATAAGATAATGAAGTATAATAAGCTTACGAGGTAGTAAAATATGTACTGGATTAGTGAATGTTATAATCCGTTAATTCTGCTCTTTAAATAAAAAAGAAGAAAGGCAGTAAAAAAAGAGATGGTTATGCGCACGGCAGCGGATGAAAGGGTGTAGAATATTCATGAAATTTTACTTGCAGAACAATATTTATCTACTTTCGAACATGATGTTATTACTTATTGAATACAAAATAAATTTCTGAGACTATTTTATAAGCATAAATCTTTATTAACACATTAAAAATATCAGTAATTATCATATAATAATATGCATGATTATTTTTTAATTTTATCTAGTTTTCTAAAATATCTAATTACTTTGACGTTTTAATTACGCATCAATTTCCCCGTTTTCGATATTTATGTATTTGTAACTGATTTACTAAGAAACGTGATTATTCTATTTTGAATGCTAAATTTTCGACAAATGGCATCACAAATCTCTGGTTGTTAAATCCGTACGTTCACATATCACGAAAGAGTTTTTCTCGGTAATTGAATGAAGTGCTGCCAGATATGAGGATTGAAATCTAATAAAAACGAATGTAGTGTTTAATTATAGAACAGAAATTACCTAAATAAAGAATAAATATCAGGGACCCAAATATCCTGGATCTTCATTCGAAGCATTTTTATATTGAAGTAATTCGCTGGATCCCACTTCAGCCTCTCATCCTTCCACTTCTAAAAAAAAGAAAAGAAACCGCTGCCTTATATAATTCGTATCAATAGCCGTATTCAGATTTCTATGTCATGCTCTCTAAATTTGATAAAATGTCCTGAATCCTATTTTTATTCCGGCAAATATTTATTTATTTATTTTTATTATTTTTATAATATTAGATTTTCAAATGCTGGAGCTATGTTGCCTAGCAGGCTGTGCCATTCTCCGCCATGTGGAAAAGTCATTTGTTAGTGATACAATGGTTTTTCGCTCTATATAAGGCCGATTTAATAACCCCAGTCGCAGACCCCAGAAAAAATAATTGCTGTTATTTTTATCTTTGTCTGTTGGATCGGTGATGATCATTTTCTAATTCAAGCATAAGTTACGGTCTGTGGATGAAGGAATGAAGTCCATTCCTTGAAAAGGGCTGTGATAGATGAGTAGCTAAGACGCATTCTTGACGGAACTCTTAGAGGCGCTCTCTTAGATGGGGCTATTGAGACAGGAGAAAAAACTCGACTTTAAAAACGCTGACTTCGTGAGCAGTTTTGTCTGTCATAAGTACCATAAGCAACAACAACAACAAAATTATTATAAAAACTTATAGTTTTGAAGTATTCAGTTTTTGGTGGTAAGTCGTCTGGGTTATGTTGATTAATAGCCGAATTCGTTTAGTTATATTTAAATCCTATTTTTACAGATCACAAAAACATATCAGGTTTGAGCTGTTGACCCCAGTTTAAACTTCCACGAAATACAAAGAAATCTTTTGTTCTGAATCCTGGACCACATAAACAGGACGTCACGCGCCCCATACTGGTGATCCAAAACGGTGAAGGTAATCACAAGCTGGTGACTAAATTTGTTAGCAGGCTGTCGCTGATAGGCGTATTTTGTCTGAAAAGTGATAAGAAGCATATTAACCTAGCGTTAAGCACAATTATTAATTATATGGATAACAAAAGGAATCTGCCGAATGTTATATTCAAATGTAAAACGATTAGTAATAAGACAACGATACAAAAGTATATTAACAAACAATTTCACATTCTTCAAAAAAAAATTGAAAGAGAACTGTTTCTTAAAGTTCAAAAATGAAGGTAGTAAAAGGGTAATGTTGCAGTTGAATAAGATGAATGGTAAATTCCGCACACGGCAGAGCTGATTATAAAATGCTGCAGGGAGATTTTCTATATTTGCCACGACTCTGTAGAGCAGGGGTTCTCAAATAATAGGTCGTGAGACCCCGAGAGGGGTCTTGGAATGTATCCAAGGGGGTCGTGAGATGTGGAAGAAAAGTTTAAAGAAAATTAATTTATTGCTGTAGTTTTTATTAAAAAAAGAATACACATAAAGATTTTATTGCACATATAAGTTGATTTTTGTGTTCTGTTAGTTAGTGAGATACATGAGCTTGTTTGGAATGATCAAATTTTTTAATGTCTGGAATGAGCTTTGTAACACACAAAAAATGTCATTTTCTACTGTCAAATGATTTCTTGCTTTTGTTTTTAAATTCATCATTATGGGGAATCTTTGTTCACAGTTGTAAGATGTAGAAAATGGCATCATCATCATCAGCAGCAGCAGTAGCGTTCTTGTTCACGGTTAAGTGATGTTTCAAGGGTGAAAACGTGTTCCACATTCTCAATATATTGTTAGCTGATCAGGATCAGACTAATCAGAATTCAGATTAAAACGAGACTCATCACCGAACATCATATGAGCCCACTGTCCCAAATTGACGTTCCAACGCACTGCAGTATAAACGAACTTGCTTAAGTACAGACGAGACGGCGAAGAATTATTCCCATATACAGACCTGAGGAATTGTTTGTGATTGTAGGCTGATCTGAAATTTCTTGCACTTGAATATTTCTGTCTCACTGAAATCAATAACGAGGTGCGTTTAAAAATCGAATCACCTCTGTCTGCCACCACTCGAACACTCAGAGGATTCCCCCTTTTCAAACATGTTTAACCGTCACCGTTGTATCATCACTCTCTCTGGTTAATCGTTAGCAACGAATCTTGGCACGAAAACCAATTTAAACCTATTATTACGAATAAGCCGATTTGTCTGCACTTCATTGTGTGTAGGTGTTTTGTGCATGTAAGCGTCGACTGAAATGTTACGCGTAAAGGTAAACTTTGAAATTCAGCAAGTGATCCTCTGAAAGTTAATTTGAGCCATTTCTCCAGTATTTGTTTACATTTTTTTCGTCTCACGCAAATTTTGTTTAACATTTGTACTCCAGTATATGCAGGTGAATGCTGACTTTAAAAATGCAAAAAAATAAAATAATAAATAAATAAATAAAAGCATCGTTAATTGTAAAAATCAATGTATTATGCGATGAAGCAATATTTCAAACGCAGTTTTAATTTTAAGCAAACATTTCGATTAATCCAAATCATAGAGGAACCAATGTTGCTCTATTCTTGTGTAAGGCAATTACTTCTTTATTTATTTGTTCACAGATAAGTTGAGCTGCTTACCGAGTGAACATATTAAGCTGTTACAAAACATCAAAGTTGCTGTTATTTTATTAAATGAATCGCGAGAATTGCGTGGAAAATGAAATGGAGTAGAAAAGAAGTAAGGAAGAAATACAAACCATCATCAATACGCCTTCCACTGTCAGAGTTTGGAATGTTTCATCCTAATAGTTAAAAAATGCACAAAAGAGATTGGATTATTTTTTGATTTTATTATTATAATTTTAAATGTTTAAATTGTCATTTGTATTCTGTAAAAAACTGAAAATTTTCTATCAATGCATTCAACCTCACATTACAAAGGTTGCAGTAATCTTCAAAAAGTTTTATAGTAGTCTGTAAAAAATTATTTTTATTCCTTTTTTTCCCCCAAAAGTATTCACGACTACCATTCGTTTTTAAATACACTTGCCTTTTGTGTATAAAATTACTTTTCTTAGAAATCCTCCTGTGGTAAAATTTTAACTGATTTTTCGGCTCTATGTGAACTAATATATTTTTTTTATTAATTTAATTGTATCAATTATCAATCTTTATCTTTTCGTTTTATTTATATAACGAATGGATGCACTCGTTTCCTCGATTTGATTTAAATTTTTTTTATTTCCTAGTTGACTTTAGTGCAATAAAGACTTTCCGTGAGATCATGTTCAAACCTATTTTTGAAAGACGTTAAGCAATCATTCCCTTCTGTCCCATACATCAAATCTCTTTAAACCCAACATTCTCACTAATATTTTTGGGGCGAGTTTCTCCCAATTCGATTAAAACCAAAATTTGAAGTAGGGCTTCGATAGCAGTTATAAAATACATGTCAAATTCTACACAAGGGTGATTATAATTAAAATCTCATTCACAAAATTCTGCAAACATACACTGGTCGGAATGACTTCAAATTCAAAAATATATATACTTGAAGACTGAAAAACAGTATGGCGCAAGAAAAAAATTCCATAGTGTATCAACAGATGGCGCTGTAATATTCAAATTAAAGGACGTGATTAACAAAACGTGGGATGCGTATAGTTCTTCCCGTATCGTACCTGAGCAGTTTGTCACGACTTTATCCGCCAAAGCATAATTGACCTAAATAATAATTATTTGAATTCCATCCGCTTTCTTTCAGCTTTCATGTAAATTTCTTATAATTATTAAATTTCTAAATTAAAGTTCCCTCTTTTATATATTTTTAATTTGAAATTTGAAAAATTCTACTTAAGGATTTCATGCATGGCGATTTATTTCACGAGCCTTTTATATCTAAATATTTAATGCATGGTACTTTAGTCAATTTCTTAATCCATTGAGTGAGAAAAGTCATTTTCCAAACATGATCTGATTTTCTGTGAAAAAACATTATAAAAATCTCTTTAGTACTGCAAAGAACCGTGAGATATTTTTTTAAAAAAAACTGAAATATCTCCCTATGTTACCTTTTAATCGCTTCTGATTCTTTTACCTTTTCATACAGGCGTCCTGGGATAGGGTTCCCCTGATCTGAGCGTCCCGGTTCGGACATGATTGTTCTTCTTCTGTGTTCTATCTGTGAGGTATGGGAATGTGTCCCTCTGTACAAAGAATTGTGCAAGCGAATGTGACGCATGAAATAGATAAGTTGACCCTAGTTGGCGATAATTAAAAAAACAAGAGAGGCTCACTCGGCTTAAAACGCTGCCAAATTTGTCAGCGAGCTTGAAAAACGCCTTAAGTAACGGTAATGTTTCTATGATTCAACGCAGGAAGATAAACGGCATCCGAATCGCATAAAAGTCATCATTGACTAAGTTTGATTGAAATATCTAAAGCATTTTTGGGGCGTCAGTATTTTAATGTCCGAAACGCACTTCGTTGAAAAGGCTTTCTGATACTTCGGCCCTTTTTTATCATCTTATCATCCTCATTTATTTATCATCGGACAGGGAAGAGCACTTACGAGAGAGATGACGTGCCTCACATCGAAGTAGATGAGCACACCGGTGGCCCCACCCTCGGAAGGTCGCAGAATTTTGTCATAGTGCGAAAGCAGATTCTCTCGCAGTCTCTTCAGCTCGCTGGCCGGGGTGGCTTCCAAAACTAAGAGGGGAAAAAATAGAGTTGCTATGGTATATTAAAAAGAGTAGCAGCGAAAAAAAACCCCGTAAAATTTGGAATCAAATGTCTAAGGACCTATCAGAAGGGCATTTAGTGGAAGAAGAAATTCCTTATTATTCTTTAATCTGCCCTTTATATTAGGATGTCCCATAATTTTCTTTTTTATTTCTTATACGAAAGGAATACAGAATATTTACTGTTTAAGTTATTATTTATTTTTATTACATAAGAACCCTTTCGCTCCATTTCCTTCTTCCCTCTCTCAGATGGCCTCATTATGCCTTCTTTCCAAAACTGTTGCGTTTTGGACAAGGAGTTATATTAGAGGTGCGCTTTTATTTCGCTTATGGATTTAAAACGCTTATCGCGAAGAGAATTTTTTTAAGGACAGAAAGAAGTAATAATCAGATGCATTGAATTGGAGAGTGTGCAGGAGGTGGTGAAACATCCCAATCAAACTATAAGAGCTTCTCTCTTATGACTAATAATGGCAAATAGTGGTCCCGCGTTGTCACGATGAAAAACAACGCCTCGTTGGCTCAGTAATTCTGGCCTTTTTGTTTTGCTACGACAGCTTTCAACTGATACATTTGACGGCAATATTTCGCAGATATTATTGTTTAATTTTGAGGAATTAGCTCGAAAAAATTACCTCATTCAAATCCCGCCAAAGAGTCAGAAGAACTTTCTTGGAATGTAGTCTTTCTTGGCTTGGTCTGTAATAGAGCTCTTGTCCGACTGAGGCGATGACGTAATCGTTTAATAGACATTTAATTATGGATTAATTTTTAATTATGGATTTTTATTTTAATTTATTTATGCATTTTGCTGTTATACGGATATGTAACTTGTGTTGATTAATTCATATGCAAGTGAACAACGATGTCGGTTATT
>JAOUZG010025848.1:2967521-3039664 GCA_026289955.1 Argiope argentata
TGAAGAATTTGTCCGTGGTGTCATTAAGTCGATCGTTGAGGATCGCAAGGCTAAGGCAGTAAATGAACAATCAAAGTTAGAGATTGAAAAAATGAAATTGGCCCAACTCGAGAAGGAGATTGAGCTAGAGAAATTAAAAAAACAGTCATTGCCTGGTGAGCGAACAAACGCATCTATTAGTGCTGAAAATTTAATAAAAAGTGTTAAAACACTAACAATTTCTGTTACTGAGAAACCCGAGGCATTGCATTTGTTTTTTATGTCTTTAGAAAAAGCATTTACTACTAAAAAAGTTCCTAAAGGCTTGCAAGCCGAAATACTAATTAATTTGCTAGGGGATAAAGTAAATAATGTGTTAACCTATGCAGATGAGGAAGATTTGTCGGATTACGAAAAACTAAAAGAGTTATTTTTAGCTGAATTTCAGCCGATACCTCGTGAGTGTCTTAGTAATTTTAAAAACGCTCAACGGTTACAGAACGAGTCGCACGTACAATTTGCATCGCGATTAACTGCAACATTTGACTATTATTCTCAGGTCAGAGATGTAAAAAAGGATTTCAAACATTTATGTAGTCTAATTGTTGCGGATAAATTATATGAAACATTGGATTTTAGAACAAAAGAATATATAAGTGTCCTCGAAGGAAAAACATGGTTTCCGCCAACTCAGTTAGGTCGCGAATGTGATTTATTTTTTTCATCTCGTTTTAAATCTTTAGCTGAATTGAGTAATTCCAAAATTCACGTTAATGAAACAAAAGCAATAGGATTCCAAAAGCAAGCGCTCAAAAATGAGTCATTCCGTCGAAACAAAATCCAGAACGTTAAACCGGAAAGGATTTGTTATGTTTGCGGGGGAAAAGGGGAAAGCTTTCATTTCGCTCGTAACTGTCCGAAGCGATTAGAAAAATCTACAAATGAAAGTGAGACAGGAAATAAATTTGTTATATCGGGAATTGGAACTAAACCAAAAAATATGCTAGATTATATTGATATTTTTGTGGATGGGAAAAAAATAAAATTTCTAATTGATTCAGGAAGTGAGCTTATAATTGTAAATAAATCATTTTTTCCTACTAAAAAAACAATGGGAAATATGCAAGTTAAAACTTGTTTTGGAAATGAAGTTTCTGCTCAAACAGCAATTTTCTCATTTGCTTTTAATGAAAAATATAAACCTGTTGAGATTGAAGCAGTTATAAGTGATCAATTAGTAATGGAGGGAATTTTCCCGCCAAAATGTCTGCATCTTATTCAGCAAAATGAATTGTCGAGCGCCGAAAATAGACAGATAGATTCTATTGAGAGTAAACTTCCATTTTTTGCGGCGGTAATTGAGAGTGAACTTGATATTAGTCAGAATGTAAATGATTGTTTACGCGATCAAGTTTTGCAGTTGGTAAAAAATTATGAACCATCTAAACAACCTCGAGAGACTGAGATGCGATTAAACGTTGTATTAAAAGACGACATCCCATTACGGCAACGGTCCCGTAAAATGCCGTTCGCTGAACAAAAAATTGTCGACAAACAAATTGATGAATGGTTACAAATGGGTATTATTAAACATTCTTGTTCTGAATACGCATCTCCAATTTTGTTGTGTAAAAAGCAAGATGGTACTCATAGCTTATGCGTGGATTTCAGACAGCTGAACAAAAAAGTAGTTAAAGATTCTTTTCCTATTGCTCAAGTAGAGGAGGTTCTCGATCATTTAGGAGAAGCAAAAGTTTTCTCAACCTTAGATTTAAAAAACGGTTTTTTTCATGTTCCAGTTGAGAAAAAATGCACTAAATATTTGGCATTCATTTGTCATGCCGGTTTATTCGAATTTTTAAGAACTCCATTTGGTTTGTCCACAAGTCCTAGTGTGTTTTTAAGATTCATATATCATGTTTTCAGGGATCTGATTAGGGATAATACAATTGTAATTTATATGGATGATTTCATTATACCTTCCTGTAATGAAACAGAGGGTTTGGAAAAACTTAAACGTGTTTTAAAAGTGGCTTCTAAATATGGATTAGAAATTAATTTTAAAAAGTGTCAATTTTTAAAACGAAAAATTGAATTTTTAGGTTATGTTATCGAAGAGGGTACAATTCGTCCCTCATCAAATAAAACAGTAGCTGTTCAAAATTTCCCTGAACCTAAGAATATTAAACAAATGCAAAGCTTTCTAGGTCTCACAGGATATTTCAGAAAATTTGTTCCAAATTATTCAAAAATAGCAAAACCACTAAGTGATTTACTTAACAGTGGTGTAGAATTTGAATTTGGGCCATTACAAAAACAGGCATTTCAACGTCTAAAAAAACGTTTGTGTCAAAGTCCCGTACTCCACATTTTCCAGCAAGGAAAACCTCTTGAATTGCATACGGATGCTAGTAGCCATGGCTTCGGAGCAGTTTTATTACAACGCTCAGATGATGGACAACTACATCCAATTCATTATATGAGTAGAAAGACATCACCAAAGCAAGAAAAACTGTCAAGTTATGAGCTAGAGGTGCTAGCAATTATAGAAGCCTTGAAGAAATTTCGAAGTTATCTCTTGGGGACAAAATTTAAAATAGTCACCGACTGTGATGCTTTCCAAAAGACGATGGAAAAGAAAGACCTGGAGCCTAAGATAGCCAGATGGGCATTATTTCTGGAGGAGTTCGAGTGCGAAGTAGTTCACAGAGCAGGTCAACAAATGAAGCATGTAGATGCATTGAGCAGGAATGCAGTATGCATGGTCACTCGTTCCCAAAGCGAAATTATGGCTAAGATCACAACTGCACAATCAGCAGATGAACGCATTCAATTGCTGAAAACTCTGGTCGAGAAAGGACTCAGAGATGATTACTGTATAAAAGAAGATGTCTTGTATATACAGGTAGATGGACGAGAACTTATCGTTGTACAAGAAGCGATGGAGCTTGAAATAATTTGTGGGATTCACAACAAAGGACACTTTGCTTTGCAAAAGACTGGAACAAAGAAAGAAAGCACTGGAACTCTTATTCCAGTGCTTGCAAAACTGTCTATAGACGATCCTGCAAGGTGGTTCAAGTTTGTACCAGACGTTCAACGAATCATTAACAGTACTCTCAGCAGATCCACCAAATTCACTCCTTTTGAACTGATGATAGGTGTGAAGATGAGAAACAAAACGGATCTAAGAATCAAAGAAATTCTGGACGAAGAATTCTTGCACGCCATGATTCAAGAGAAGGAAACTATGCGTGAGGCGGCTAAAGCAAACATCTTCAAAGTGCAAGAAGAGAACCGACGTCAGTATAATAAAAAGCGTAGAATTGCTCCACTCTATAAAATAAATGACTTGGTAGCAATTAAAAGAACCCAGTTAGGATTAGGTCTGAAGCTAAGACCCAAGTTCCTAGGACCTTACAAAGTGGTCAAGATAAAGCTACAGGATCGCTACGACGTAGCAAAAGTAGGATCTCATGAAGGACCTGATGCAACTTCCACTTCAGCTGATCACATGAAGCCCTGGACTGATGCAGTTGCAACTTGAGATCAACAAATTTCTTTTTCTCCATCACCCTATTTGTTTTTTATTTTTTATCATTTTCTCTTCAATGTCCTCTCTTTTTTTTCTTCCTTCATTTGTGTGTTTCAGAGTTCGGAGGATCTCTCCTGTCGATGGCCGAGCGATGTGGTAAATTAATTCCACGAGAGGGCGCTCATCACTTCCGGTGTGAATCAGCAGTCAAAGGGGAGAGGGTAGAGAGAGCCCCGACACCAAGGAATTCGGACCGTTTTTTCCGCTGCCGTCGGCCGAGAAAGGGTCACGACCGGAAACCGTTGAAACATTCCTCTGAAAATGCTCCAAGTGCCACACGTAGGTGGAAAAGAGCAACTGAATATCTGCTTCTCATCTCCATGCCATTGCAATCAATTCTTCATCAGTAACACTTCATTGTAAGAATCACCATTTTTTAATCCTTTAATAAACCAATAGTAATCTAAAACAGTGGACTGATGAATTCAAACCCATCACACCCACATAACTGTCCTTTGCAAGTAGTCACCCAATCATCATGATTTGATAAAAGATATTTGTTCATCTCATGTGATGCTGTATTCTTTAATTTTCTCGTCATTTGCTACATGGACGTTAAAGAGAATAGTAGATTAGCTTGAGAAACTGAACAGTTCAGGTATCTCAGAGAAACATTGAAATTCTATGAAAAAATAGGATTCTTTACTGGGACCTGTAAAGGATTATTTCTTTAAACAGGAATATCAGTCGGCGTTTTGACCTAAAGGTAGCGCATCTTTCCTGTGACCTAGACATCCCGGTTAGGGCATGGCTGTTATTCCTCCTGTGTTCTATCAGTAAGGTTTGAAAGAGACCTATTTAAAAAGGGGCTGCACAAACAAGTGAGTGAGTGCCATCTTCATGTAAGGTAAAGTTTGCCTTCTGCTCTCCGATGTTTAGGGGCTTTTGCCCTCAGAAACTACAGCGCAAAACTCGGCTTAAATCACAGACTTTGTCAGTGCGCTTGCCAAAGGCAAGTAACAACACATGGAATACCTGGACGGGCTAGCCAATTTAAATTTTAAGTAATGCAAGTATAGATGCAAAAAATATATACTTCGTTATTTCTAGACTCATTTTTCGAATTTTCGGCATCCTTCTAGGAAATTTTACGGAACTGTTTAGCGATTAACGAAGAAATTCCTTATTTTCCAAGAGAGGAATGGAAAGGATGAGACACGATACAAAAATTGAGCGCAAAGTTCCAAAAACAACAGTGTAAAGAATATTTCGAAATGATAACTGGCATACATAAGTATTCGCGGAATATATGAATTCTTACAGTAGTGACATGGACAGCTACCCGATGGATTTCTAGAATTTTACATTTGAATCTTATCTCATGTAAAATGAAATCCTTCTCATCTGAGAAATCCACTTTGGACAGAAGAACGTTGATTGCATCGAGGTAGAAAGATTAATCTTCAGAACTATCAATTTAAGGAGATAAAAATCCATTGTTTTAACAAAAGGCTTATCGTCAATTGCATTTTTTTTAAAAATGTGTGGTGTGACATTTTTAGAAACCTTTTGGTTTGTTCCATTTTGCATAACAGTATACTGTATGATGATGGATACATTTAGTTGTTTTTTTTTATTGGCATTATGCCTTAATTGATGGATATATCGGATTTTGCAGAATCTCTGTAGATCTTTGTGGATGAATTCAAAAAGTACATCTGTGCTGCATAAGCTAAATTCGATATCATATGACCAAATTTTGTTAAAGCAATACAACTTTGTATAGGTATCGAAAATTTTCATTTTCAACAAACTTTTACGCTCGAAAATTATTTATTATATGGCCAGTTTTAAAAATTTAATGAAAGTGAATAACTTCTTTACTATTTTCTGATTCTCCCCTTTTAATAATCATCTGATAATAATCTAATGTAATGAGATAATCAATTTAAAAATATTGTACATATTTCTGAAAATTACAAGGAAAATCTGATTATTACCTTACATCTGGCTCAAGCATTAGTCGAAATTGGCAAAAATTGGCTTAATAAATAAATTTGCTTTCTAAAACCTACGCAAATTTTAGAAATATAAGACGGAACCTCTGTGTCATCATAGATGAATGTGCCAAATAAAAAACTTTACTCAATCACGCTTTTTTTTTCTTTTTTCTTTTTTTGGAAAAGGTGCATATAGAAATTAAAGTTTTGTAAATTTTTCACATATCTCTCTTCAGAAGAATAAGTGTTTTCTTACATTTGTGTGTCTCATTTGATGAAACTTTGCAGTTGAAAGCATCTGCCCAATTTCAAAGGATAAATAAGAAAGTAAGAACTTGTTACCCTTCTTCGGGACGCTTTGTTTATGAAACTGACATTTTTGTCCTCAATGCAAATGCTCCACCAGTAGACCTTTACTGAAACATTTCATTGACTTTGTTACTTTTAATGATTGGAAATGAGCCGGTTGATTTGCCAAGTTATTTCCCTATCCTACTCGATCACCTGAAGTGGGATTGTCGATGAAACGGTACATGATTCGCGTAGGAGTAAAGTGGGGCTCAATATAAGGAAACAAATACCCTTAGATCCATATCTTAACTTCGGCGTGACAAACAGAAACTACTTTTTTAAATTCGAGACATTTTCAACAATACATCGATATTCAGAAAAGCCTTATTTTCACCTCAGACTCTTTCCAAATTCACTGTAAAAAAGTCCAAATATCTGTAACACGACTCAATGATCATATACAATAAAGTGGATCAAAATATAACATAACAAATCAAAATATAATATAATACAAACATGGTCAGAAAACACGTAGTAAAGTTTCAGAATAGTAAACCGCTATTCTTGATAGGAAAGAGAAAGTGTTCATCATGTTGAAATAAGGATAAGGGTGAACAAAGTCGGCCATCTTTGAGGTGCGGTGGTTGCTATGCACCAGGGCCCCACGATTGCTGCTCCAAATTGACCAGGAACCAAAGTATGGTTCTGAACAGCTGTAGAAAACAGAACAAAGGGGGGGGAGGAAGAAATGAAACTGCAGTCGATCGATCGAAGCAATCGATGGGTTTTCAAATATACGTTTGCAGATATATTACAACCTATTACAAGAGAGCAACATAATGTTACGTTTTTAGCGTAGCGGGTTCGGATTGAATGGACTTTACTTGAGGACAGAGCAAAGAAGCTATTTGCAGGATGACTCAGTAAAGGAAAGCTTCAGATAAAAACAATCCAGCAGTCAACAGTCACTAACAGCGTAAATGCAAGCCTTCCGTGCAATAAACTCAGACTGCAAAACAGCTATCGTATAGCACAGTGTACAGTAAGTCACAGCGAGTCACAACATTAACAGAAAACGTAAAACAGCTTACTAATAGCAAGTGAAAAAAGTAACCAGCTCGCTCAACGAGCCGCTACTCTTCCGAGAGGAACTACGCAAACTGCGGCAACCTGTCCCTAATATATAAGAGTGAGCGAGCGCCCAGGAGAGCGCGAAACTTCGGAAAACACCACGAACAATTCAGCGGCCTCCACAATACTCCACTCGCCAAATCAGCTTGGCTGGCGCGAAGCTCCTCGTCAACTGTCGCCAACGTTTTCTTCTTCGATGCACATTCGCGGCGGTCGCCAGCTTGTAACAATATTATAAACATAAATTATAGTTATTTATCTCCCCATATAGGCTAAATTGCATATATTACTTTGATAATTCATACTATATAATATTTAATATTGTTAAGTCTAACCATGTCCAGGCCAAGGAAGTATTTCTCTAGGTTCCAAGGCACGATTTCAAAAAAGAAAATTAGCAGAAAAGAAAAATGCTCATGACTTAAAGAGTCATGAGTATAACTATTTTTTTTGTCTGCAAAGTAATTATGGCAATAAAATTGCTTCGACTTCAGAAGTTACAATTCATGCTTCAACTATCGAAAAAAGTTCAGCACGAACTATGAAGGTTCTTTGAAAATCTTTGAAACTTTGAAGGTTCTTTGAAAATCTTTGAAGAATTATATGTTTGAACATGTATGATTGAATCAGAAAATAATGCCGATAAGGACAATAACAAATGTGATCAAATGTATATAAGTGATTCATCATTATAATTGCCGAAGCAATAAAACTGATACGTTAAAAATATTTTGTATTAAAAATAGACCTGTACAACAAAAATTAGTTTTTGCTAAGAATACAGTAAGTAGATCATTTTCTACTATTTGCTTCTTTTTTTAAGTGCCAAATTGTAGCATGCAGTTTCACAACTGGTTGATTTTGTTTTGTATACGAAATTTTTTTGTTTTGTATAGTAATATGAGTTCGTATTTGTATTTTTTACTTTGTTTGTTTGTTTGGTTTGCAAATAAATAAATAAATTAGAGTTCCAAACGGTGTCTTGCACCCGAGCCCTTTCATTGAGAAGGCCGGCTCTGACGGCGAATTTAGCTAATAAAGTAGGAACTGTAGAAAGCGGTTATACAATTTTATCCTTGCATTACATATCCTTCGGAACCGAGTATCTTTATAATCGATGTTATTACGATTTTATGAATACTTTCTTGTTAAGAACTGGAAAATATTAATAAATGCGAAATTAAGAATTACGGTTTAGTATGTGATTTTATTTTTATACTTGTGTCTTTGGTAGACAGAAGTAAAATTTATTGCTATTAACAGCATGGAAACCTAAAACCGCTAAATCTGTAGAAAATATAATGAAAGGAAATGATAATTTTCTATGTCAACTTACCTTTCAGAAAACTTTACGTATTTCATACGTTCAGGTTGAACGAAAGTAGTATTACAAATCTGTAGTGTTGCTTTCCCGCAAGGTTAGTCCAATCAGTGGAAAGACCATTTTACGATCAGATCTTTGGAGTGCTGATAGGGTGCCGCATCAGTGATCTCTGAGCTTGGCGAAAAACTTGGTGACCATTTGGGGACGAATTTCACGACTTGTTGACAAAATAGATATTACTGAAAACTTCTATAATTTTAGCAATTGAGCCAATAGGAACCGAGGTATGCCTAATTGGTCCAGAACATTCTTGACCCACCTCACAGGAATTGTGAAAGGTCGACAGTTCCAAACTACAGCCAGTCGGGGACATTAAACGAGTCATAATCGTGGAAAGAGCCCGCAGCGAATGGCTGGATTAACCCAGTGAAGAATAAGCTTTGTGTGGAGCTCAATCGATGCTGAATCGATCTGTGTGTCGAGCTCTACTATTTATTGTGAAAGCAGAATGGATTCGTGTATGGAGTAGCTAGTCATATGTGCAGTAGCCAGTCGTGTAGTAATGAATTGACAGTCGAATACTGCTAAAGTGAGGAGACAGTGGTTAATTGCAGGCTTTTGGAGATATTGCAGAGTGAGATTTCGTAGATTTTCTCTTTTTGTTGAATTCTGTCTGACCGCTTTGTGGTCATTATTACTAGCGATTACTACTTGTGGACTACTTTTTGTTGTAGTGTGCTGCTGTGTGTTTCCTGTGTTCTTCTCGGCTGTATATCTGCTTTCTTGTATTAGTGTCATCGCGTTTAATAAAAGTAGTTCGTTACTGAGGTCTGCTGATCCCCCCTACATACATCACAAGTGAACCCGGGGGCTTTACGGCTTTATTGGAATTGAAATTCCTTAACAGTATTGTGTTCAATCTCAAACAACGTCTTTAGTTACACGTGTCTTTTCATTGAACGTAAATAGACTCACTTTCATTGCGTTCGCCTGATTTCTTCTGCGAATTCCTGATTTTTCTCACAGCGATTACAATTAACTTTGCAATTTTCAAATAAAAAAACACGCCTACGCCAAAGATGGTACTCTGATTTTTTTAATGAGATGCTTTTAAAATGCTTTTGCTTTAATAACAATTTTGAATCCACTACGAAATTAAATTTATACATATTCAGTTCCCTTTATTTTGAATTCGAAAATAATTTTGAAAAACAGAAGTGAACAATTTACAGCAACAATGAACAAGTGAGTAGAGAATGTAAGGTAGAACATTTAATCAATACCAATCACAATCCGTAAGTAACTTTACATAACGTAAAAACTGATGGCATTTTTAAGCCATGTTTTATAAGTTTTTTTTTTTTTTGTTTATCTTATGTTTCATGAGAAAGATGAGAGAGGGAATATTCCCTTTATTTTATCTCATCCGCTAAGTTTTAGTGGCTCAAAAGAGAATGTCGGTCTTTCTCTTAATTCTCTCCTATCCTTAATAAGAATGGAAGTTCTGAACTCTGACTAACATGATAAAAAATCGTAACTGATTTGAGACTGAATACAAGAAAAATCCTTCTTAAATGAAATCTCTGTCAAAATATTTGCTCCGAAGAATTTGAAAAGAAATTATAAATTCAAATCTGAATTAAAAATATCATTTACAAGATATATTTAATAACCGAAAAAATAGAATGTGTGTTTTGTTCAGCAGTATTAATCCAAAGTAAAAATAGTAAAAATGTGTACCAGCTTCCAATGCCCCGGCAATTGGATCTTCCGCTGAAATTGTAAAGTTTAAAATTGAATATTTCTTCCAAAAATATTAATAAACATATTGTGTCATCTAATGACGTTCGAGATTGATAAAATTATAATGTTCTTTATTAAATTGTTTGCATTAGTTCTTTGAATAATATAAAGCATAAACGGAACTTATCAAATCAACCCACTTTACCAAAATAATCAAAATACCGACTGAACGAATCATTTGATTATGAAATCATCTGAGATTTTTTTTGTTGAAAAAGTTTTCTTTACGCTATTTACACTTTGTGTTAACCTAAAGGAATATTTTAATAAATAAATATTTTTTTCGAATCAAACATTTTTCTCATATTTTTATTATTAATATAAAATGGATCATTCTAATGTTGTTACTTATTACATTTAACAGAGATATTTCCTAATGATTTTGCTATTTTAATATAAATAAGTATGATTGCATGTAATATTTTTCCGTTGACTCCTATTTTTCAGGACCAAATGTAATCAACTTTGGGACTCCTAATATTTACAAATTGCGAAAAAATATTGCAATGTTAGACACTCATGCCACAAATGAGACGAGAATTTTAAACGTTAATGTAAAGGAATGTTCTAGAGTATTTTTTAAAATCATCATTGCATCTTGGAAAAGGGATCGCCATTTTTAAGATCTCCATGAAGTTGGAACGTTCCAGATAACTGGGAAATAATTTTGAACACTACAGCATTTTGTAAAAATCTAGAGCGTTAAGCGATATTATTTTAATTATTATCATTTTAAGCGGGGCAGGAAACCATTCTGAAACATTCAAAATATTAAGAACATTTTAGAATAATTCCAAAGTTGTGGAAAGAGGGGGCTTTTGAAATTCAATATCACACAAAGGCAATTTTACTCAGAAAAATATCTTCAAGTTATAAATCATTTTCAAGATAACTAAATCAAGAGTCATACAGAATAAATTTTAGCACGCATTTTAGTAATGGATCAGAAGCTATGAAAAAATAAGAGGAAAAATGACGCATGCAAAAATTCTAACTTATGGCAGTCAATACTTATTTGGGTAACTTTTAGCATCAGTTACGGCTTTGTAACACCGTTCCATGGAATTTAACCAACGCTTTTAGCTGTTGTCATAGTTGAATTATTGTTTAAGACAGTTCCTTTTAATTCATAGTTATTTTTGAATCGTTCCTATGCATTTAGATTACTCCACAGATCTTCAATTGTATTAGCATCTGACCTCTTCCCTAGCCATTCAAGCAGTGAAATGTTAAAGTAGTTATCACATGCTGTTGCAATATGCTACGTTGAAACCTGTTAGCTATTATAAGGGGATAACATAATTAATAAATTTGGTTTTAATGTTGAATTTTTTCTGTACATTCAGTCGGCTCCATAGATTTTTGATTCGATTAAGTTTTGTTCTAGTCATTCGAGTGGTGAAATATATCACCTTGAAATCATCATATGTCATCATCGATGCATTTCGAAAGCATCGCAATCAAACAGTTAGATTGTTGCGTCATCGCTCCAAATCTCCATCTCATTGTTCCGCAGCTTAGTTAAAATTATTTTTTGCCCTATTTAATTCTTTTCAAAATCTATTTCAAATTTCGAAAATGATTTTTTTTTTTTTGAAATTCTTGTTTTGAGACAAAACTTTTGTAATTCGCATCGAATGGTATCCGATCTCAGCTTCTCATTGCATTGCGCCATTTCACATAATACATTCCCCGATGACGATGGTACAATAAAACGGCCTTCTGAAAATTTCTTGTTGCTGAATTCTACTGATAACAAGATACCGTTTTGTTGGAGGTCTTGTTAGCTACATTCAAATAAAAAAAGCAATTTCTAGTAAGGATATAGAGTTTAAGTAAACCTATTAATTATAATTGTATATAAATATTATTGTATTGCAAGTATATGAATTTAAATTTAAAATCCAGAGCAGATTAATTAAGTATTTAAATATTACTATTATTTTCCTAGCATTTTTTTGTTTCTTTAATTCTATACGAGTTTCTATAAGCCTAAATATTCTAATGAATTTAAAAAATTTACTTACGAATACACATTATAAAGTATAAAACTAAATTTGTCTTAAAATTCGATTTAAAATAAAAAGGGTTTTTTGTCTTTGTATCGGTGCTCTGGGCAATCGAGGGGATGGAGACCGAAAATCAATATATAAATATCTTATTGAATAAACTTGAAATTAAAATGAAGCTTCTTCGAGTAAAGAATATAAATATTATATCTATTAACAAGTAAATATACCCGAAATTTGAAGAGTGATTGTTCCGCATGTTTTATGGATAATATGTATAATTTTCAAATTGCGTGTTCAAGATATAAATGAATATGAAACCAGGACCCAAAAATTGAAATTTTTAGTAGTTCTTTGGAGCTAAAAATTTACAATAATATGTATAAATTATGATATAAAGTTTTATCATATAACCTGCAGTAAAAACTGCATGGTTTTGAATTCCTTCTCTCTAAATAATTCACTTAAGGAGATAGAATCAGCGTTTTTTAAGCAATACAAAATGATAATTCAAAAATTTAATATTCAGCCATAAATTCCTTTCTACATATATAATATAAGCTAAGCAGTAATTCTAACATAACGTTTTTGCATAATCGGTAGAAACATATGTGAATAGAAACTTTATGTAAATGTCCTTTTCGTGATTGGAAATCCCTTCTCTTTCACCTCATGGGAAACGGGCCATGGAAAAGAAATCTACCTCTCTCAAGCGCCACCGTTAGTGGCCCCTGGAAATTCCGACTCTTTTCGTAACCAATTCGAGTGTTTCATTGATCTCGATCGAACTTCCGATACTTATAGAACTTTTGATAACTTGTCAGTGTATACAGCCGACCACCCCGCCATCACTGAAAGTTGCAGTATCGATAGGATTAGAACTTTTGATAAATATCAACCTTTAGATGATGGGAAAATTTTTATGGCTATCAAGAATCAGCCTTGCCAATGTTTTACGACTGGATGTAAAGGTATTGTTTTGTATATCAGTGGAAAGTATTAGTAGGGTTTTCTTTTCTTTTTAATTCGCATGTTTTTTTGCAATATTTGTATAGATATTTTTAAACAAATTAGTAATTTTTTGTTACATTTCTTTAAAAAATGCTCTTTTCCAATTTCAAATTGCTTTTTAATTTTTTTTGTATCTAAGATAAAAACTATTTTTAATGATTAGATACTTATAATTACGATTTATTTAGGTTTATATGATTGGAATTTATGTTACATGCTTAAAAATGTTTTTTTTTCTTTCACATAAATGATGACGGAATGTGTCATCATTTATGTGTCACTGGAAAAAAAGGGAGCAACCCGATTTTCCTCTGGCATCACTCATCGTACAATAAAAAAAAGGGAGCCATTTAAAAGGGTTTAAAATACTCATAAGTTTTTAGTATAAGCATAAATTTTAGAATGTAAAGGCAAAAATGTTCCAAAAAGTTTTGAAAATTTGAAGAGCCAATAATGCATGAATTATTGGGATAAAAGAACTTATAAGAAATTTTATTAATAGTATAATTTATTTGAGACAATATTCCTGTAATGAGTATTCTTGAACTTTAATGGCATAAATGGTGAATGTTAGCCTTTTTTTATTTAAGATATCCAATTTCATAATTACCGTTCTCGGTAGTTTGATTCCCCCCCAACCCAATCTTTTTTCTGCATCATTAAACGTGCAGTAAAAAAAGGTGTCCTTTGAAAGTTTTTAATATAATTTTAAAGCTTTTTATTAAAAATGTTGTAAGATAAGTAATGTAATCTCGTCTACATAGTGAAACAGGAGAAAACAAAATTTCTATGGTACCTACCCTTTATTCTCAACAAATTTTAAAACAAATCCAAAAATTATTTCTGAAAACTAAGTTTGATTAATTTAGATCTACTTAAATTATGAACTAAAAATTTTTGACTTTCTAATTTTAAAATTAAACTTTGAACTTATATTCATGTATTTAAAACTTAAAAAGTTACTGATCTAAACTCTTTTTTTAATATGTGAATCAGCATATTTTGTGTAAATATTTAACTTGAAAAAAGTAATATTTAATATGTGAAAAAAATTGCAATATTTGCCATATTTGGGCTCATGTTAAACTGCCAGCCACGCTAATCTTTCTCATGTTGCTTTCTGGATACGCCAAAATACTCTCTAGCGTTATACGCATACCTGAATTCAAAAGTCTGCTGGAACACGGACGACTTCTAGTCTTTCCTGTCTGTCTTAGCTTTCACAATGCACTTGGAAACAGCCGATATGGAAAATGAAAGATATCTCTCGTGCATCAAGCGTCGTGTTCCGTTGGCATTCGCCGTCAATAAGCACCTCCTCGCAATATTAGAAGTCGGGAAAGCTCGCCATTCTCGCACAGCCTCAGAAGTTTCGTTCCAAACTCCAAGAAAAGATTATTTTTAATATAGTATTTTAGGAAATGAACCTTTTGTCATTCATTTGAGATCCCTCAGAATTCTATTCAATTTGCGACTTTGAAAAAAGAACATGTAATTTCAGCAACGAATGCGGCTGCCACAACACAGAAAATGAAAGTTTTAAAATGAAAGCAGTCGCACATTTGGAATAAGACTATCGTCTTACATCGATAATTTTATGTTGTTTAAATCAAGCGAGCGCCAACAAATTTTAGACCAAAATTCAAGTGTATCAGAAATTAAAATTGCTCAGACATTAGAACGCAGTGCAGCGTTACAATCCGCAACTGCACACCTCCGCAATTCCGCAAGACGAATATGCAGAGTAGAATCGTCGTGCACCAATCTCGGATCTTTTTGGAAATACAGGCGACCATTTATCTTATCCCTAAGTAGAAAATGCCATTTTACACCAATCAGTTGATCTTTTCAAACTTTTTAATTGGAAATTTTATTTTATCTCTCTTTGTTTTTGATTTGCAATGTTTACCCACGTTTCAACACTAGAAGTACTGCTATCGTTTGCATGAAGCCGTATGTATTCGCTTTACCATACCGTTATCTCACTTGCATAACTATAGAGCTCTTTGTTTACAAATATTTTCAAATTAAACGGAAGTTCCTATGTACCCTGAATATATAATTGTAATAACATATTATTAAAATTTAAATCTTTTTATTGATTTTATAAATCTATTTAACACAGTTGGTTCCTAAATATTTTTTTCTAAATTCTTGCTTAATAAAGTTAACTTTTAATAGCGTATACTGATAAAACGCGATAAGGTGCAAAGAATAAAACACGAAAGAATTAAAAATGTTTTTTTCGTTTTCCTTCGGTAATATTTTTTACAGATTTACCGATCATGTCTTTAAAATAATAAAAATTATATTTAATTTTATATCTTTTGATCATACAGTAAAACCTTCCATTTTGGTGCTATCAATATAATAAAGAAGCTGTTTAAGATACAATTTAAATAAAACATTCAATGCATTTGAATATTTCTTTAAGGAGTATAATTACAATTTTTCCAAAAAATTTCCATATGACTATTTTGTCCTGAATGAAGAAGCAATCGATTCTAACATAATATCTGCAAATGCCTTTGAAGCGTTCAAAAATAAAAATATGTCCTTACTGACGCACGTAGAATATCAAAATCTGACATATCTACTTAACAACATCTTAACAGAAAATGTCAGATACCTTCTGATAGAATGATACCATATTTACCAAACTCTATACTTCGGATATATTTTCCACAGGTAATCAGTTTATGGCATCAAAAAAGATTGTTGCCATAAAAAAATTACAGTTTGTGCAATTTTAAATGTGCAAACAAAATTTAGGCAAAGCATCTTTACCTTTGACCATTATTTTCAAAATGGTGCATTTAATTTTCATTTAGGATGATCAATTCCAAACTAAATCTACTTGTGTTTCTTGCGACCACAAATTTCACGAATTGATCTGCAACAATCGTTCCTGTAAATATGTAATGGCATCTGTTTGGCTGTCTTTATCGAAAGCCTAAATAATAACAATAATAGGGTATAATTTCGTTACAGAATTTATTCTGTGTTTGCATTTACATGCCACTATATTCTCAATCGGAAATAATGGCTTAAGCACTTAAGGAAGAAGTATTTATAACATGCATTTTATGCAAACAATGATGAACAGCACAGGAAACTGGCAGAATTCTTAAAAAAAGCTCCATTATTTTATAATCACAAATAGTGGATATTTTATAATATCCACTATTTTATAATCACCCCCATATCCAACCACCCCATTGAAGTTGTGATTATAGGACTCCCTGGCAGTATAAATACTCAAATCATTAAGGAAGCTTTCGAAAATGATTATAATTTTGAGACTGACAAAGTAGCTCAACTGACCGAGATCAGAATGAAAGAACCTCCGACACTATTCCAAATCACCCTCCCGAATATAGATTTAGAGCGGCAAAATACCACATGCGACTTCGCAGCATTAAATGTGGTATGATAAAGATCAATGCCAGATCCCCACCTAACTGAGAAACATAACTACATTAATTGCTGAAAAGAGCACTATGCATTCTATAGAGGCTGTGAAAAATTCCCACACCCTCGAAGAACTGACCTAAGACTGAGAAAAATACACTAATCCCAACCTCTCATACGAAAAAGCAGTAAATTAACAACCATATCAAGAAGAAAATCCTCCCTCCCCCGATAAAATGGCACAGAAAGACTATTTAAGCAACGTTCAAGCCACAGTTTATTCCCCCACGCAAAACATAACTGAACTAAAAGGAATAAAATGCATTCTCGATTAATTTAAACGCCTATGTAATGGTTATGATATATTAAATCTGTGCTGGCAAATAAAAAAATGTAGATAACGATATTGATAAAGTCTCAATTCTAAATAACTCCATGAAAATCTTTAGTAATGAGAACACGGCTTCATTTTTATGTCGCCAGACCTTTCTATTATTTTTTTTGGAACGCCAGCAGGCTCAAAAACAAAGTGTTTGACCTCATCCCCTTTGATGACGATAGAAAACCTTACAATTTTAATGCAAGAAACAAAATTAAAAAATGATTTCACTTCGTATATACCTACTAAATGCTCTATAGACAGGATGATCCATAAAACACCCTCTTAGGAGGTACTGGAATCTTTATTAAAAGTAATTTAATGCACGAAATTTTTTTCATACCAAACCTAAATAATTTAGAAACGACCATAATGAAACCTTCACTCAAAAACAGACCCCAAATAGTTACTGCTTCCATCTATATCCCATGCAAACCGGACAAACTATTCACTCGTGATCTAGAGAAAATAATCAATATTAGTGACAGTGTCATTTTATGTGGAGACATGAATGCTCACCATACAAGCTGGAATTGCAAAAGAAACCCCATTTCTGGCAGACTGCTAGTCAATTTAGCAAGCAAGCAAAACCTTGACATCTTAGCTTCCCCAAACGCCAACTAGATTTGTCTCCAACTCGGTCACAACAATTGACCTAGCTTTAATTAAAAACTCCCCCTACAATTACGAGATAACATTATCGATGCCCAACCCTTAGATTATAACCCTGTTGAGTTATTTGATTTTATTATCATATCACTTTTTATTAAAAGACAAAAAATAACTACTGAGTGGCAAAGCTTAAAAAAATTCCTAAATGTTAACGCAAAAACCCAGAACATCAATAGTAATGATAAACTTGAACGTAACATTTGCAAACAAATGCCAGACATCACTCATACCTGCAATAGCAGCTGCCGACCCCTTAAAAAACCCGAGGAATTATATCTGCCTCCTAGCATCTGAAAACTAACAGAAATAGGAACCAAAAAAATCCTGGAAGAGAAATACAGACTTCACCTTCAAAAATCTTTTTTAATAGACCACAAGAAAAATTTAGAAATGTAGCCATAGAGATTACGGCAGCACATATCTGATTGGAAACGAAATGCTTAACTCCCAAGATAATTCTCTTTGGGAGGTCACAAAAAGGCTAAAACAGAAAAGAACCCCCAATACCTGAGCTTAGAGACCCTTATTACTAAACTTCCAGCTCACACAGACTTAGAAAAAGCAGAATTAATCACAATTGACAGAAACCTAAACTATAGGGCCCATATCAGTAAAACTACGAAAAAATTCACCAAGGCATCCAGATCACAATACCCCCTAATTTGCAGGAATTCAGAACTTTCTCTCGACAGTAAAGCTCTAATGTTTTTAGCATATTTAAAACTCATCTTGACTTATGCCTGCCCAGTCTGGGCGACTACCACAAAAACACATTTACAAAAAATAATTGCTCTGGAAAGCAAGGCACTGAGGATGATCAGCTAGGTGGTTTCATAGAAATCGGGAAATAGCGAGAACCCTAGACATTCCCTTCATTAAAGAATGTACGCTGAAACTGGCCAAAGCTGTTTACGGTAATATTATTAACATCGATAATCCTTCTTTAACAAATCTACCTCTTTTGATGCGGATGACAAGATAAACAACCGTAGACCCAGATGCTCCCTCACTCTCTAGCCGAATCCCTCGTCCAATCCATTCAAATGTAAACCCCCCCCCTCCTTTCTCTCTCTCTCTCTCTCTCTCTATCTATCTATCTATCTTATTTAAGTAATAGCAATAATTTCTTAAGAAGTGATCATTAATCTGGTGTCCTTCATAATTCTTTAAGCAAAATCTGATAGTGCCAACCCTCAAATTCACGAAATTTATTTGATGGGGGGGGAGCCGATGAGCTGTAAACCCACGCACAACTTCCTGACACGCATCGAAATTCATGCCAAAAATCATGAAGGGAAGAAAAATAATTGATGAAATGAATTTAGTTTCATAAAAAAAATCATTATATGTATCCATTGCAGAAGGAAAATAGAATAATTTTTACTTGACGATTCATAAACACCCATCAAATAAGTTATTTTTATTCAACTCTTTTCAACCGCGTTCCCACCCGAAAAGAGTATTAAATAATTTAAGACATTTTTTTTAAAAAAGGAGAAATAAAAAAAAGAGAGATTTTACTGACCTACTTGAGTGTGTGCTGGACATACACCGATGACAAAAAAGTAAATAACGCAATAAAATGCTTTTTGCGTTATACGTTTGACAGAATACTGATTAGATGTTGTCATTGTAGGTTTCGGATTGCAAACGACGACACTGCTGAAACGACAGCACAATTTTCAAGAAAGCGGAATGACTTCTGGGGGCGGATTGAAAAGCAAACCGTCTTGTCACCTTCGTTACAAATAACACCTGCCTCTTCAAGTAAAGTAGGCGGACCTTGTTTAATAATAATTTCATTTGTGATTTTTTTTTTCTATTTTCACTTTTAGAAGAAGAATCTCAAAAATTGTAGCCCCGAACTTTCAATTAGATAATTTTTTTCTTGCTGCTCTTTGGGAAAAAAAGATTTTTTAAAGAAAATAAGAGTTTAAAGCTATTTTTTATGCATGAGATGCATGAATAATTTTCATTTAATTACTCTCGGGTTCTTTCATTTGATAATAAACACTAGATCGCACATTTAACATTCATTGTTGCGAACGCAAAATGACGTTCTTTGTTTGAAAGCTCCTGCAGTTAAAGAACGGAATAAAACCGAATTTCAATAAAATTCGTCGAAGAGAAAAATTGCCTATTAGAGAGATTTCGGACCCTTGCAGACAAGGAGCATTCAAATGATTTTTAAAAATGTGCCAGCAGAAATGAATGGTTTCACACAGTATGAAACTCGCGGAAAATTATCTTTTCATTAATTGGCATCATTTTTTGTGCAACAGAATTGCGAATCATGACCTTCTGCTGATCTTCTCTGTACACAAGATTTCAAAATTGGCAACTTCCAACATTCTTTTTATAGGTACCTGGGCGGCTATTTTAGGCTCTCCTTGTATTTTCAGAAAATTATTTATAACTTTATACACAACTAGCTATTTTTGGTGACAAACTGATTCTCAGGAGATATTGATTTAATTTAATTTAATTGAAATAGTTTGGATGAAACTTCAAGAATCAGATAAATTCCAAAACATTGAAATCAAGTAGTTTTAATATTTTTGCATGCTTTCGGTTTATTTTAAATACAAACTTTTCTAGTGGATTACAGTTCCATGACATACTACAGACATTATGCCTACCTAATCTCTCTAGTATTATCTAGTGGCAATATAGTTTTATTTTTTATTCTTCTTGTAAGATATATCTTTAAAAGAGTTCTTCTTTAGCTTTACACAATGGAAGAAACTCATGAGTGATCAAATATTTGATGAAACGATGAAAACAAATTCGGTTTCATTCACAACGATGAAAATATTGTGAGATATACTTAATACGTTTAGAAGTTAAATGTATTTATACAAAAGAATTTTACTAAATAAACTGACATTATTGAGTAGTTAAATTTTTAGAATTTAAATCATAAAAAAAATCAATTTTGCGCAGAGATATTTTTTGGAATTGTCGTGGAAAAAATTCAAAATCCAGCTTGTTCTTTAACTAATTAAATTCGTAAATAAAAGTTCACTCTGAGGTGCACATACCTCACCCTCTTAAATATAGCTCCGACACACACACACACACACTCACACACACACACACACACACACACACACACACACACACACACACACACACACAGAGAGAGAGAGAGAGAGAGAAGGCTAAAGTTTGGATAAATGTATATATGTGTTTAACCAATCAACGTAACGCGATGCGGTTGACAGTGCATATATAATACAGGAGGTGCCTGAGGAGGCTTGCTGTTACAATGGCAAGTTATCAAGATTTAAAGGATTTTTAATGGTGAATTATCGACGGTGCACGAGAGAGGGAGCACAGCATTTCCGAAATCGAGATGAAATTTGCTCTCGACCATTTCTAGGGTGAATCGCGAATATCAGGTTTCCGGTAAAAATTAAAATCACCGACAGCTGTGAAGCTAGAAAAAAAACCTTGATAGAACAAGATCATAGAGGCCTGAAAAGAATCTCTCTATAAGATAGACGCTTAAAACTTCCTCAAATTGCTGCGGATTTGATTCAGGCCCATCAACATATGTCAGTGTGCGCACTATGCAAAGTAGCCTAATTGGTATGGACTTACGCAGCCACAAACCATCTCGTGTACCAATGGTGACTCAAAGACACAAAGCTCTGCACCTAACCTGGGCTCGCCAAAGCCTCCAATGGATTCTTGATGATTGAAAAAGCGTTGTCTGGTCTAAGGAGTCACGTTTATAAGTATATCGAGTGGATGGCTGTGTACGGGTGTGGAGAAAACCCAATGAAACCATGAATCCCTCATGCCTACAAGAAACTGTTCAAGCAGGTGGAAGCTCCATGAGGGTAAGGGGCGTGTGCAGTTAGCATGAAATGGGACCGTTGATTTGTGTAGGCTCACTTATGACAGGTCAGCGGTGCATTAATATCCTTTATGATCCTCTACGTGCATTCATACCTCATACGCATTCCGGCAGACGTGGACAATTCCAACAGGATAATGCGCCACCCCACAGGTCAACAATATCTACCGAGTGGCTCGAGGAGCACTCATCTAAATTTCTTTCCGTCTCTTGGACACCCAATTCTCCAGAGATGAAGATTGTCGACCATATCTGGAACGTTTTGCAATGTTCTGTCCTTAGGGGATCTCCACCTAGCACTCGCATGGCTTTGTGGACTGCCCTGAAATAATCTTGGAGTGAACTGTCTATAGAATATCTTCACAAGTTAGTTGAATTCATGCCGCTCCCAACTGTGGCACTTCTGTATGCTTGTGGGGGCTCTACACGATATTAGATTAGAGTATCAGTTTTTTTTGGCACTTAAATGTTTAATAGCCATGCTATTGGGTTTTATGCAACTCTAAATCATAAAAGTTTCTAAGATTCGTGGTGCGTACTATTAAATTTAAGGCCATTCACAATTGTATAGAAAAAACGCAACGGTGTGCGAAACATTAAGTTCAGTGCTTGAAAATTTTAAAATTTCAAACCTGTGGTGGATTTAAGTGATCTATAATAGAATGCAGAATAATGGGGAAATGATTAGGTTGGGAAAAGTATTAAAACATTGACATCTTACATTCTTGTGAAAATACTGCAAAAATTGAAATACCATCGGAAATTTCCTTCTGGTATATAAGTTATTAATATAACCATACGCCAAATTATCTGGCCCATTGCGTTTTTGAGTATTCTCGTTCAAACGAACCCTTTTCGTGCATATTTCGCAAATAATGATTAATTTGATTTTAAGACCACATTTTGAATTTCTCTAAACTAATTCATTATTCATTTTTTGCCATTAATTCACATTCAAACAATTTAAAAAATACGTGTTTTCGATTTGGAAAAATCTGTAACTTGAAGATCTTTCAAAATCTCAAAGTCAATTTTTCTTTTATTAATGTCATATTTTCCCTGCTTAAATAACAAGCACGTTTAAAAGCCCCAGTGAGATGTGATATCACGATATTAAGTATTGTATTAGCGTTCAGTTTATTTTTTCTTATCTTACCTAAAATGGTAACAAATGGTAGCGACCCTCACTCATTTGTTTCTGGTTAGGAAAAAAGACCATGCAAAATATCGAGAACAATATCTTCTTAGAATGAATTGCATTTCCTTTCCGAAGAAATGTATTGCATCAATCAAGGATAAACTTTTTTTTTCTATAGAAAGCATTATGAGAGAACAATCTGGACAGAATGCCTAGACCGACCAGGGGGCTTATTCTCGGTCCCGATGGAGATCAAATGCTGAATAAATTATCCTAGAGTGCAGACGGTCTTTGCTCTGTGAATGAGCAAGAGCATTTGGGTCGCCTATTCATGAGAGCTTTTTGGTGTCGTTGTGAATTTCAAGCTTAGTAACAGAAAGCGAAATATGGAAGTAATCGCATTTTTATCTATGGAATATATTTATTATCATAATTTGCATTTTTCTTATTGTCATAAACTGCTTAAATTAAAATTTTCAATTTCAATTCAGGTGTTCATCAGTTTGCAAGTGCAAAGCCATGTAAAAAAAAAGTCCCGTTATTTTTATTCTGTGAGCGATATTTTTAGAGGTGCTACTTCTAAGACAGCAAGTGTTGGAATGAAGTGAGTCAACTATTTCTTTTCGCGTAAGAACGTCAGAGAGTTTGTGCTTCTGATTGCGTCCAGACACATTCCTCTCGCGGACTGCCTAACAGGATTCTGGGCGCGAAACCGAGAGCACCAGTGCTCTCCCCTTTCTCTGTTTAATTGCATGTGCTGTCTCGAGGAACTGTGTTGATGTTTTTTGAAAATTAACTCCAAGAAGTATCACTTGAATGACATTATAGGGACTTCTTTTAAGACCACACAAAAATGGCAAAATGCAATTTTCCAAAAAAAAAAAAAAACGTTCGTGATTTCCAAATTTTATTTTATAATCTTGTTTTGCAAATATACCATGATATTCATTCAAATATATTTATATCAAATAGAAAATTTATTAAAAAATGTTTGCTTTCGGGGTCTTCATTTCTGGAAACAGACACGTCTTTGGCCGCTGTTATTGAGCCAAAACTAGAGCATTTCTCTCTTCTCAGCTATTTCCTCAGGAACTAAAAAGAAACAAGCTTTTCTTAGTATTATTTTCCCCAAAATTGATCGAGATTTTAGAT
This sequence comes from Argiope argentata, assembly GCA_026289955.1. Lineage (NCBI taxonomy): Eukaryota > Metazoa > Arthropoda > Arachnida > Araneae > Araneidae > Argiope > Argiope argentata. Next base: position 2,991,219 of record JAOUZG010025848.1, read on the forward strand.
TTTTATAAACTTCAACAAAATAATTTGCGATCTTATAATGACGTCACTCCAGAACCGAATCCTCTGATCTAGATATATCTGTAATCCCGATAGATATATCTACCTCTATGTCGGTGGCCGTGTAGCAGTTGGCAAATAATTATGCTCATCAACTGTCAGAACCTAGAAGTTTACTTTCCTTTTAAGCCGGAGAATAAGACATAACGTATCGCAAGTTCAATTTGGTTGAAATTTTGTATTTGATTTTCTCATATAAGCCTCAAGATTTATTATTATTAACGTTGACGTATTTCGTATATGACATGTGAGGCGGTTGACATAATTTTTTTCATCTGGTGTTAATCACAAGAATATTGATACATTAATTACAATAGTAAATTCTAGATAAGTTGCATTTTTTTTGTTCAAGATAAATTACAGTAAAATAATTTATGATAAATTACTTCTTGATCTTTTATTGTTTTGCTTTTATCCAAAACTTTTAAAATAAAGAATTATAATCAATAAAGAATTAAGAAGCTAATAAAGAATTATATAAAAAGAAGTTATAACCATAAGAAGAGAGAAAGTGGAATAATATAATTGATATTTTTACGATATCAAATTTATTGTTAATTTCAAAAACATTTTTACTGAGAAATCAAAGAAAAGAAATATTTTGCAAGTAATTTAATAAAAGAATTACACACAAAAAGAAACTGTAAACCATGGGAACGTTCCTAAGTCTAAAGCAAAATTCTATTTATTTTCTCTCTTTAATAATAACAGCAGAAGAATTTTTTGATTTTTTTATCCCCTTAAACTGCAAGATTTAAGTTCCATTTTTTTCTGTCATAAAACCAGCAACTATTTTTTTTAATTTTTGAATGGAAGTAAATTACTAAATAATACAATGTAAAGAAGTATGGAAAAATAGAAGTTTCAAGAATCTAAGAATTTGTTTCTTATTATTTTTGGAAAGCCTCTTCTCGTTGTATTCATTAGAAAAAAGTAACCTGTTCATTGTAAATGCATTTCACAGCGAACAAAAGTTCAGATCGATAAATCAAAGAAAGACAAATCCCAAATTAGTAGAAAAATCCATCAAAAAATTAAATTGGGCAAATTAACTCTTTTTCTAGAATGTTTTATCAATTGTAATTTATTTCTAAATCTGTTTATTTTTTGAAAACATGCAGAATAAGCCTGTTGGGCAAACATTACATAAAATCTCACTTTTTAAATAAATAGCTTTTAAAAATTGTTGAAATCGACGCATGCAAGAAGTTACACATTTCAACTTACCTTCCTTTGTGTCTTTTGATGTAGCAAGTGATGCTTAACAGTAGGACCGAAAGCAGGACGCCAAGAGCGATGGTCGCTTGTGGCCACTGGGTTTCTGAAAGCAATCGCCCATTTAAAGTTATCCTTCCTTTTCATGAAAATTATTTTACAAAATATGCAGGAGGATTCACAATATCACTCAAAACTTTTAGAAAAATCTGAAAATGCACTAAAATATTTTAGAAATGAAGGGTTAGAAAAATGAAAGTTTCTCGTCAAGATCAAAATTCCGTTTCGTTAAAGTTTTCGTATAAAAAACAAGAAAGATGAACAAAAAAATGTATACATATGAGCACCCTATGTCAAGATTTACTTTTACTGAATCCGATGCAAGTGTTCGTTGTTTCTGTCTTGAGTCCCGAGTCACGAGCTGCTCTTAGAATAATACATTCTGGAAAGAAATCGATTTATTCAGACAGCCGCTGTAACTTATGAAAATTTTCTTTGCTCTAACCACGGATTTAATGCATGCTAAAGCCTTTTAGTCTGAATCAAAATAAACGAGATGACGACGAATTCTAATTATTTTAATCAGTTCTTGAACAAACGCCGAGCTTCCTTCATTTTGTTTTTACCTCTTGTGTTCATTAGGAAACAAGCTGATAATGTTGGCCACAGCAGATATTCAGCTACGGTGACGGGGTGGTCGGCTATATACAAGAAGACGAACTGATAATAAGACAAAATTCTTTCTTTCTTATCCCATTATAATCTAACATATGAAAAGGAATTTTTGTTCGTATTTTATGAGCTGTTGTACCGATCATTCGATTGCGACAAGACTTTGCCAACGTATTGCCTGCACTTGTACTATGGTCAATAGTACATATATTATATCTAAAGTTAAAAAACGAATAAATATTATTTATACTTCTCCTTTATATATCATTCAATTTCATTGAACGTACTCTTTGTCAACAAAAAAATATCATTATGTGTATCGTTCCTAATGAAACAAGCTAGCTATTTCAAATGATATTTTCAAAATTATTTCTTCTGCGGCAGCAACCAACCGAGTATCTGCTGGTGTTTGATGAAATGTCGATATCGCCATTAGAGCCTGTTTGTATTGAGATTTCTCGATGTTGGCCGTAACGAAAGGAAAGAAAGAAGAAATAGATTCCTTTCAGCATTGGGGCCAGCTTTTAACATTCGGGTCAAAATACATTCAGTATCTGTTGTGATTGAAATTCATTTTCTCGGACATTCATCCATGTTTTTCGCATTTGTCAGAACTAATAAACCATTAAAGCATGCTAACTAATTTTTTCAAAGAAAGATTATTTGAATCATTGTGCACGATAATAAAAGCAAATCAAATATTTAAAACTAAAAAAAACTTATAAAAATCTTTTTGCTGATGGATTGTAAGTTGAATGAATTATTGCTACTTTATTAAAGCTTAAATTCAATGCTTCCTTTTCCATTTTGTTAAAGTACAGACATCTATTGTCCTATTGATGATTATATTCTGAATTTTGGAAACTGCCCCAAAAGATGTTTCTTTCTTCAAAATTTTTTTAACAGTATTCGAAATGTTTAAAACTTTTTGATGGTTTTTATACTTTTTTAACCAAACATAACAATTGTATAGAGCTCTCTTGCATATGGTTGTTTAAACCACTCTACAAATTTCTGAAAGTTCCTTAATCAAATTCCTACTTTCTAAAGTTTTCAATAAAACATTTCTTTCTGTGCTTAATAAATGAAGGAGAATGTGGAGACACACAAGGAACGATATGTATAAGAAAGAGGAGAATGCAAGAAAATTTCAAATATAATTACAAATTTGTATCGTTGCTTTTCAGCAAAGCTCGATCACTGGAAAGACCATGATCAGTTCTGCCGGATGATGATCGGATTCCGGACCAGTAGTGTCATGTTTTGACGACGAATTTGGAGAGAAAATAGATAATACGGGCATCTTCCAGAATATTAGCGATTAAGTCTATAGCACCCCAGATATATCTGAATGTTCCAAAATCTTCTCTGCCCGTCTACAAGAACTATAAAGGGCCGACAGCCTAAACTGAAGACAATCGTGTATTGAAGATTCAAGTTCGAATTGTTGAGTCGCTCCGGCGAAGAGCAAGCACTGTGTGGAGCTCAAGCTATTGATGAATTGAGCTGCGTCCTGAGTCCTGGTGCTTACTGTAAAAGCAGCAACGCAGTCGGCAGGGGGATGGAGCCAAAGCGAAGCAATCAGTGGAGAATTGCAGACATTTGGAGAGACCGTTGAGTGAAGCGACGCAGATTCCCACCTCCTTCTGAATTCTGCCTGGCTGCTTTGTGTGCCGTGGTAGTTATTACTACTGATTACTACTTGTGACGTACTGTTTGCTGTCGTGTGTTGCTTGTGTACGCCTCGACTGTACATTTGCTGCGTACGTATTCTTGTGATCCGCTTAACAAAAAGTGTCGTTTGTCATTGACGCTTGTGGATCGTGTCTCTTTATCGACCGACAAATGCAAAGTGCCCCGGATGAGCAGCCATACATTTGCTTCTATGAATAAGATTTGGAATTCTTTTTATTTTAATTAGAGTGTAATATCAATTTTAACCTGTTGTTGTTATTTTCAACAGTGAGAACAGCGTTTAAAGGCATTTGCAACTGCCCTCGCTCATCTAGCCACTTTGAATTATTTCAAAACCTTTGCGGTAACCCATCTTAAGAAACTAAAAATACAAAGACCTGCATCAGCTTACGAATTTCATAACAATCGTTGTAATCAGGCTTGTAAGAGAGCCCGCGTTTGCCGGCCGTGGAGTAGTAGCCTTCTCTGCACACGCAGTCGTAGCTGCCGGGGCTGTTCACGCATCGAGTCAGCCGAGATGTGCAGGGAAATTCGGAGCACTCGTCGACATCTGGGGAGAAGGATTCAGATGCGTCATTGAAAAAAGATCGTTTTAGGACATCTTTGAGAAATGATACATTTTTTTCTGCTTAAATATATTCTTCAAACTACTGTTAAATGTGTTCCAACTCTACATCTGTTTTAAGAAGTCGATGATGAAGGATTTTCATACACAACTAATTTTATTAAATAAATAATTTTGCTATGTCAGAACATGATGTTGTTTTGGGGATGAGGTTTTTGGCATCAACAAAATTCTGTAGAAAAAAAATTAAAGTTTTATTATCTGCACGAGCATCTCAAAAAATCAGCTTTTAATAAGGCATTGCAATTGCATTTACAAAAGTTCTGATTAAAAAAAATAAGTTAATGACTACAGCAAATAAACCTAGAAAAATGTCATTTTGAGCATATGATTAAATAAAATGAAATAAATATGAAATGTGATATTTTTTAAAACAATAAATACGAGATAAAGTATTATGGGTCGTTTGCAATACTAAAGGGACTCATTCAATGAAACCATTAAAATAAATAAAAATATAATTTAACTTGCTTGAGCACGTGGTGTTTGGCAGTTCAAGAAATGATGTTCTGATATGATGCATTGAAATATGCACAGCAGATTTCATTTTGATATTTTATTACTTATTATCATATCAGAACATCATGCTGTTTTTGGGATGAGGTTTTTGGCGTCAACAAAAATTCGTAGGCAAAAACTTTAATTTTTTTCTTTAATTTTTAACTATTATTCTTTCAATATGTATCTTAATGCAGCAAAAGGAGGTGAAAAAGAGCTAGATCCTTTTCTGATAATATGTGCATTACACGACTGATGATACAGGAAAACTAGTATCATATAAACATGGGGTTAAATTTTGGCACCTCGAAGTGTTTGTTTTTTTTTGTCGCTAGTGTGGGAAGAATTCTTTCCAATGCGCTTCTGCAATGCTTCTCCAAATAGGATAACTCTGTCTTTGGCGATTTGGCGAACATTGACTGGCAACCCCTCGCAACGGGAAACGAAATCCTTAAGATTTCTTCAGTTTGGGCTTGATTCCCTTGAGCGCATACGGTAACCCCAAGTTAACTTTCTGGTGGTAATTGTTTTATAGCATTAGTTAAAATCTATTTCTAATATTACTTGACTAATTCCTATATTAGTCACTAAAAGAGCTCGTATAAGTAAAAAGGTCGCCGAACCATTCCCATTCTATCCAGCCTCAATCTCTCCTCAATTCAAAGTATCACTATTTTAAGAAAACGCATTGCGGGTTAAGACGAGTCGAGGCTTCATATCTCAGATGTATCGTTTTCAACCTCAATTCAAAAGAATAAAGAGGGCAGGGGACAAAATATAGGAAAGTGACAAAGCAATAGAAAAACGGGAAAATAAAGATAATAAAAAACTCTCAGAATTAATGTTTTCTGGTTGCGCCTACAGTGATATCTTTATGAATGCCAGCACTGCTATCTAAAAAGGTTCTTTAGTTTAACTATTTAATAATGAAACAGTTTTTTCTGTCCTTAGTAGAAGTGCATTACCTAAAGCTTCCCAATCCGTCATTATGGAATTAAAAAACCCCTACCATTAAATGAAATTCAGTTAAGAATTAGGGAAATTTCTTTGCCGGTTCTCTCATAACTTCTTAACTGAAAATCTAATTTCAGTTTATTAAAATCCCTATTTTTTCCTCCCAAGAAATTACAAACGTGTTTTAGAAAATTCCGATTTCTATATATCGTGATGATGCATAAACCTAAAGCTATACAGAAGGATTATAATCAAAGTTCCACTTTGGCATGGTCATAAAAGGAAATTTACTGAACCAAATTTTATCAAACTTGGTAATAATTAAAAGTCATAGAATTTTTTTTCCACTAAAAAAAGCTCAAAAATTCACCACCAGGGGTGAAAGAATATATTAATATTATTATGAAACAGTACAATAAAACTTGGGTTTAAAATGTGTTACATTATTTTTGAAACGTGTTACAAAGAATGTTGAATGTGACCATTTTTTGAGAGCAAGTTAAATCGAATTACTGAGTTTTCAACGGTAGCTCTTAACATATGAGGAGAAACGCTATGTACATGTCAATGTACTGGATTTTTCAGTTTCCCCAAATTGCTTAGATTATCACCATGAACAATGCTTTTAAAATGTGGTGAAATCTTTATAAGCCAGATGACATCCACGGCAGAAGCGCATTTGCTTTTGTATTGTGGTCATGCATCTCGGCTACCAATCCTCAGATTGAGAGTTCGGGGCCTGGGGCAATCCGCCCCTGCTTCGGAAATACACGCACAGAGCGTGCTTTTTAACGTGTTTCCGAAACGACTAAAGTCATTTCCAACCAGTGTCTTCCTTCGTGTCCTACTTAGATCAAACCATTTGCATGTGGCGCCGTTTCCCCCTGGCGGATGGTTTTTGATATAATATAGAAGGAGAGATGGATTAAACAAATGCATGGCTATTATTTGAGGGAAAACTTGCCGCAGCGAGAGCTTTGGCCAGATACTTGAGGGAAGCGTTTAGATAGACAGAAATTTAGTGAATAGCAGAAAATACTTCTTTATATCTAGGAACGATAGTAATTAAATTGGCAATCTATAATCCAGGCTTCAGACTTTAGGTTTTACTTTGTTGAACTATTTTCAATACGATTCTAAACAATGAAGCGATTTTCAACTTAAAAAAAGGACAATCCTCCAAACTATGATGAATGTATTCAATTGCCAAAAGTATGACAGATATGGACATCCTTTTATTTTATCAGCTCTTTTGTAACTCTATTTTGGAAATAAATAAATGAAATAGAAGTTTCTGAACATTTTAAAGATAATAGAAATTGTAAAGGGAACACCAGTATTGCCTTTTTAATTATTTATTAGTTCTAAGTCAGTCTTTTTATAATGGACATTTAAAGAGAAATCTGCATTATCTAGCGCGAATTTCAGTCTACATGCATTAAGATGCATCTTCACGGATTTGCATTTGTGTGAAGAAGGAATTTACCATGTTGCACAAACCTCCACGATAGCTTTGAAAGTGCACATGAATGTGCAGTCTTAAAAACTCAATTGATGAACTTTCCCCAAAATTAAATCATCTCTGGTCGAAATTCTATTACCAAGCAATACTGGAATTAAAAAATTAAAATTTCAATACGGAAATGAACCAGTTTGATAGAAATTGAATAAAAATGAACCTTTATAACTTCTGAAAAGGTCTTCTATTTATATATTATATACGTATTTATTACTCGTACCAGTCCTTTCAGTTATAGAGCATAAATGGGAATATTTTATCTATTACTTTTCAGATTTCTTACAAATTTTTCCACAGTCTCAACAATCAGAAAAAGCTGAAAAAACATGTCTTTATAAGAGACAAAATTCTAATTCAAGTGGCAGACATTCATATTAAAACAAACAGAAAACTAATGAACAGGATTAAACATAACATGTAATATATTAATAAGTAATAAGGTAATTATGACCAAGATAATGCAATCAAATGAATATTAAATCAAAATTAAAACAATCGATTAAAAATAACTGGCGAGATCATCAAAAGATAAACAGAAGAAACCTTATAATGAACTCTTATCGGTACAGAGAGTAGATCAAATCTTGGTAGTATTATAATCTCTAATTTCCTTAAAAGAAAGAAATTTCTTGATGAAACTCGAATGCTGTAAAGTTTAGAGGGAAGGAAGAAGATGACCAAACAGGGGGAGGAAGACAGTAGCGGAACTTTTAATCACAAGATCGGTAAAATTTACAATAAAAGCATGTCTCCCCTTTTCTTAAAATGTTCAGAGAGTAATCACTTTTGTGCCCTTTTGTAGGCGCCGAAAATGTTCTAAAATGCAATATAACAATTTTTAGTCTATCACAAAAGCTGCATTCAGTTTAAAATTGAATAAGATATTTGCCATAAAATTCTACGGCATTATTATTAAGATATAAATACCTTTGCATCCAGATATTTTTGGACCTAAATTTGGCTCAATCGCTTCAAATCCCTCTTTACATTTACATTCGAATGTTCCTGGCTTGTTAATGCAGATGGTGTTGGCTGGACAAGGATAGTTTGTGTAACACTCATTTATATCTGAAGAAAAGAAAACAAAGCCCGTAAATTAAGAAGGGGAGAAAACTGCCCACTGCAGTTTTAGGCATTCGTGGAAATAAACGACACTCAACGGTTGAGATTTGGACGTTGTTTCATCAAAAGAGAGGTCTCATTCTGGAATCGACTTACGAGCACTTGCATTCGTCTTCTGTTAACGATCGCTTATTCCGATATTTTTCAACCATCGCACCTATTAACTTTTCATAATCTGCTCGGAAGAAAGAGTTTAAATTCGGTAAAATCTGGCTAGATTGAAAATGGTAGAATAGGCAAAATAAACTAGTTGAAGATGCTACATTAATATCAAGATATTAAGAGCTGATGGCTGAAAAGAATTTGAATGGCTATTTTAAAAACAAATAAAAAAATTGAGTGCTTAAAACTTGTAATGAAACATGAATTTATAATACCGGCGCAAATTAGAAGTTCCAATAATGCAAAACACTTTTATACCTGATTCCTCGAGCCTTTGCTGCCGATCTCTTGAGCGTAGAAACTGTAAAATAACACAGACTTATTGGTTAGCAGTCAGTAATATAGCTAGAAGGGTAGCTTTATTACTGATGCATATTATTAATTATAACCAGAGGAAATGAATACCTAGAAATTTTCACGCATACTCTAAAATAAAGATGCATTTTTGTGTCGATTGTGTTTTTTTCACTAATTGGGACAAATATTTAACATAGGAATCACAGAATCGCACTCCAAATTTTAGATATAAAAGGAGCGTATATTTGGATTTGGCTCAAAATCTGACAAGCATCTACATTACAGACGTTGTTTTTTTCGAATCTTATTTGTTGAGCTCTCTTCGTTTTGTAGTGAATGTGACGGTTTGTACAGAACAGCTTACTGAGACTTCTTCTCAAAAGATTTTGCTCAAAATTTGATTGAAATCTACAAATTTGGTATGAAAACGATATACTAAATTTCAGCCATCTAGCTCAAAGCATCCCGTGCTTTCTCTATCAGACAGAGATAATTATTTTCGGAAAATGTGTTTTGCTCACTCGGGGAGATCTAAACGGGGACAATCGTCCGAATCTCAAGTTTGCGGATTACAATATTTTCTCAATGCTTCATGTAAGAGAAAATATAAAAATGAAAACACTAAAATGGCAAACGAAGGAATATAGTGAAGAGTTTTTTCGGATGGGTGCTGAAACAAAGGCAATCCTTAGCAGATCAAATAGATGCAAGCTTATAACAAATTCTTGATGCAAAATACGCCTTTCGCTGCAATGATGCTATTATTACTGCCTATTATTGCATATAAAAAATAATTTAATCTTGAATTCCCAGAGACGGGAGTTCGAGGACCTTAGAATTAGCAGTCATTATTTGGACATAACAGCTGGAATTATCTGGAAATTTTTCCTACTGACCCATTTTTTGCTACTAAATTTGGTTTTGGTTTTGGAAATTTAGCTTTCACTTCACTTTTAAGATGTTTTGTTACAAGTGGAATGATAGAGAGAGGTAATTCATATCATGAATTTCAATTTCCATTAAATTCATATTTTTGAACTTTAATTTTTTAATTTTTTTAAGAATCAGAGGTGAAAGTTTCTATAAATGCCATCAATGTTAATAGTTTAATAGCCAGAAAGTCCATTTTCCAGGAGAAATAAGCTGGCTGATAAATAGAAAATATTTTAGGAAAATTACACAAAAGATATCTTTGGCTATGAAATTATACTTTTAAATAGGCGATATATCTTCGTAAGTTAACATTTATTACCAGGAAACCTTGACATTACAAAACTAGTCGATCATTGAATACTTGGATATAAACATCAATGGTATTTGATTTAAAATACCAAGATACAAACCGTCTTTCGCCCAATATTTACAATTCTTCTTTGTGCAGCGCCATGAGGAGAGCACGTCTTCAAACAGCTGCTCTTTTGAATTGTAACTTAGAAGGATCAGCGTGTTCCCGGGTGAATGGAAGCATCAAAATCAATTATCTTGCAGAGGAACACAGCATAAAAATCAAGAACTTATAATATTCGAACTTGCGGAGAAAACAACTCCCTTTGATATTACTTTATTAACGAAAGATAAGTTATCACTTTACCTTCACAGTATCCTGACACCGCTTCGAAACCTGACGGGCACGCGCACTGTTTCAGTCCCTTCTCAAAAGTACAGTTGATTTGGATATTTCTTCTGTTGGACAAATAGTTGCAGTCGCAGCCTTCAAGAAAATTGTATTAATCAATCAATCGATCAATTAATATCTAAATTGAAAAAAGAAGAACAATTCCGTGACAAATACAAAACAACCCTGTTGTACTTGTAAATTGACCTTTTTCTTAAGCATAGAAACGTCGATACATGAGGTCGTACACCACATTGATGCTTTAACATGTTAATGGGTAATTAATTTATATTCAGCTAATTTCACATTGAAGTATTTTTAATACCCGGTTATCAGGTTAATCTCTTGGTCCCAAATTATGATACACATTTCAAAACGGGTCAAAAGTTTTAAAGCAGGTGAACAACTTAGTAACCTGCAATGCAGTTTCTGAAAAATAATAAATTTCAATTAGTGTACATTCTTTTTTCTTCAAATAAAATGCTTTTATCACAAAAAAGAATATCGTATTTTGTTTAAAATAGAGAAACGCTTGCTATCATAAGAGAATGGAACAGAAAAATATAAATACGAAAGGGAACATGCGAGTTGCGCTAAAAATGTGGCTAAAATTGAAATTCAATTTAACTGTTGAAGTATCATTTCGTTCCTTGTATTTTTCTATTGACTTTCTTAAATTATTTTACATTTTTAGATATATTTAAGTAGAGAAAGCATTTTGAAGACGCTTCTTCCATTGTTAATTCCGTTCTAACAGATGAAATCCATTTAGAAAGATAACATCTTTGATAACAGCATACCAGTAAATGTTTTAAGGAGTTTTACGATTATGTCCATATTGATGAAAAATGATTTGTATTAAATTCAAATCAATTATTTTTATTACATAATGTAATGAGAATAATGTTGTATAAAGAAGAATCCTATCGAATTAGCAAATGCAAGCATTCCATTGCTAAAATGGTATATGTGATAGCTGTAGCACTTCCAGGATGCGATTCAAAAACTATTTATCAAGATGAAAAAAACTAAATGAGGCTTTTTTTTTGTTTATCAAGATGTAGGAAGAAATTCGAAAAATAGATATGTAGTAGTCGCCCCTAATTCGGAATCTATCCAGAGGGACGTAAAAAAAATTATCCTTAAGAGTTTAATGACAGAAATTGTCTAGACACAACGCTGATTTAAACTTGTTGAATATAGGATTATTAAATTCCGAACAATGTTTGAACCATAAACTTCCCCAAATATGATCGATGGGTGTGTTATAAATACGCAAACTGCACTAAACAAAAAAAAATGACGCTTTTATAACAATACTGATGTTTGTAGAAAAAATATGTTGGTAAAACGTAAATTCTAACAAAATCTCACATCCTTGGTAGAGACAGTTATGAACAAATACAACATATTCTCAAGGTTGCCCTGATGGTTTCATTTCAATTGAAATAATTTTATATTCGAATTTTATCGATGCATTGTCGACTGAAACTGCAGTTTTTTCTATCAGCAGTCGGTCATAAATTCGGGCAAAAATCGTTTTCATCTTGAACTGAATCTTAATTTTCAAAGACTAGAAAATGAGAAATGTTTTCTCACCACTTCAGCAGGCCTATTTCTAGATTTCATGATCTATCATAAGTTTTATTCCTTCATTCATTCTCGATGAAATTGGACGCGAGCAGAGCTCATCCAGCACAAAAGCATCTGATGCACGAAACCCTTTGGGGTCAGATCCTTAAAATAACATATTTTAATGATCTGATTTTATTTATATATGTTTATATTTTTTATATATTTATTTTATGTATTTTTTAATATTTTTTACGCCTATTTATAGCGTATGTTTGAGCCTGAAATAAATTTACTAACCCGTTTTTGCAATTTTTTGGTAAAATATTGACCAAATTAATTAATATACATTAAAATTAAAATTAAACTTTAGATTTTTAGCCTCAATATCTTACGAAATTACCTTTCACAATAAAATAATTCATAACACGTATTTATTACGTTATTACCAAAGGAAAGAAAAAGCTCTTAAATGCGTGGAAGTAGAGCCCTTGAAGTGCCTTCTATGTTCATAAAAATACAAAGAAAATTTCCATGTATGTTCCATTTGTATGTTTCGTTAATAGTTTAGTATTAAAAAATATAAATAATATTATATATTTTCAAATGCATTTTTCAAAACATTGGACAATTCTTACGAAAGAGCATCTTACCGTGACAAAATCCATCCTTTTCAGCATACCCGTAGTCACAGGTGCAAATTTTATCGCCATTTTTGTCGATGTGGCAAGTGCCATGCTCAAGACAGTTGCTCTCTATTTTTGAACAAAAAGCAAATGTACTGAAAATATTTCTAAGAAAAGAAACAAAGTGTTGAATTTCAGTTCTTTTTTAGTGAAGGAAAAATATAACATATCAGAATTTTATTTTCCCATCCATTTTGATGGAAGCGGAGATGTTGAAGCATTCCAAACCTTCACAAAGAAACGGTAGATTTTTACAATGTTTCAACGTCGGTTGCTTTGATTCCTTTGCAGATTGTTCTACGAACGGACCTCGAAACCAATGCCCCGATGAAGAGACAGAATTATTTCAGCATTTCATTGGAATTACTTTATATCTCCGATGAATTTCGGCAGCGTCCCCTTTCAAATATACTCTGAAATCATTTACACTCGGAATGATATCGGAAGGTGTTTCAGAAGATTTTTTCAATACACAATTTTAACTTACTCTTTCCAAGAAAATCCATTAGGCTGAAGAAAAAAGTTACATTCCTTCAAATGAAATGTAAAATTTAATAGTTGACATTAAATGCAAGAATTTTAAGCGTTATTTAAATATTTGGACAAAAAAGGATAAGGTGACTTTCTACTCCTTGCTAGAAGTAATTTTAATATAAACATGTAGGATGAACAATACCGAAACATGAGATAATTAAATCAGTCACAAATATCTTCTCATTTTATAACAGAGTCAAGTTCAAATCGCCAATAAAAAAATTGCATGAATTCAAGATCGTTTGGCGAGAACAGTTGAATCTGTGGAGCATGAATATTTTGACTTTTATTTCCCTATCGCGATTATTTCTCGACAATTATCTGCATAAAGCATTGAATAGGAGCATTGAATTCCTCATAATATCGCTAAATGAATTTTGAGGCTCCTCTGCCTGGAATTTTGCTACATTGTTGAGGAAAATAAATTTAATACATTTGTGCATATTTAACTCTAATACATTTTATTTATTTAATTAATTTTTAATTTTAAAGCATTAGTTATTTATATGTTGATGAGGCATCATGATCAAACCGACTTAATGAAATTTAATTAAATAAATCTTTGGCTAAATAATCTTTAAATCACCGTTAGGTGCCTGTTTTGTGACTGTTACTGAAATGTTTGAAATTTATTTTGTATCACTTGTTTCTGCCCATGGCTTGTTTCATAACAATTAAAAATATTTACTGTGAAGAAAACTTCATCAAATTCAATCTGATATAATAGGAAAAAAGTTGGTGTCGTGATTAGTTCTTGGTTTACTCTTCATTTGGGGATGCATAGAGGAGGAGAAATATTTTTTAGGAACATTTGCGAGATCATCAAAGAACTTGAATGTAAACAATGTGGGATATGGCGACAAAGGCTCTTACCCTTTAGGTACCGAAAGGTTACAGTGAGTGGACAATGAAATATTTGAGGGTTTAAATAAAGCTACTTAAATGATGTTTGCTTGAGATAAAATAAAGGAAAAAGAAATATCCAATTCTTCAATTAAGAATTTTTGTTTGAAAGCGGAATTTTGTTTTTTGCATACTTAGAGACCTTTGATAGAATGTGTTAAGTATCGCTGTTTTCATTGCACTCGATGACCAAAGGACTGTCCGCAAGATTGCATAACAGAACTGGAGTTGCCATCGTTTCACAAATTGCATATGCAATGAGATTATCTTAAACTCTGCTTCTGGTCCATTTAGCGGCGTCTTGGAAATAACCAATCAAACCTCAGCATTTGCTTGAATGGTGATTTTCTGAGGCTAGTTGGGTGGAGTTCTTTCTCAGATTAGAGATCATATTCTCAGGAGAAAGTCAGCCTATGGAAACCTAGGAATTCATCACCACTTTCTCAAAAGTTTTTGCTCCATCGTTCCAAGTGGCTGGGCACACATGAAAAGTAAATGTTTTGGTTAAGATTTTTCTTGAGAGAATATTTGAGGCGAGTCGTCGAATACTTTTCGGCGAAAGGAAGGGATATTTTTGTGTTCTATAGGGGCTGAAAGGATTAGAAAATCCTTTTTCTAGAAGTGTCATCTCATTCAAAGCTTTAAAAATCGCCGAAATTTCAAATGTAGAAATGGAGTTTATGCCATGGATGCGATAAGTAAATTTCTGAATACAGGAAATATCAGCGTTGGCGGCAAGACAGCCTTCTGGGACTGGCCGTCGGGGACTTTGATAAAATCCTTCCGATAAGTACCTTGGATTCATTCACTGAGTTTTGCAATGAAGAAAGATGGAAATTTTCTGTTTTAGAAACTTTATTCGTTTAGAAAGATTTCACAAAGATCTTGACTGAATGAGGAAAAAAACAGCATTTTAATTTGATGCTCTGGAGAGTAATTAAAATTTTGAAACAAAGCTTTGAGAGAGGGGTTTTTTTTGTGTCTTTTTCAGTTATTTGGACGTTAAGTTCATCAGAACTGTTGCTTAAAGTTAAAAAGGAAGAATTAGAAAATTGTTTGATGAAAAATTTAATTACTAAGGATTTAATTCTTTTAGAAAATATTTCTCACGCTAAAGATTTTAGTAGATTGGTAATAGTTCAGATAGGTTTTTCCCAAATGCTATTTTTAAAAGCCTATGAATTCGAAGTAAGTGTCAGAAAATTTGCTAAAGATGGGACAGCTTTTATAGAATAGACTAAGAATGCTGCTGTTAAACAAAATAGAACACTCAAAATTTGTATCTAAATTGACAAAAAGGTGATTCATGAAAATGATAAAAAGAACATTGCCGTCAGGAAGGCCTTTATGAAGAGGAATTATTTCTGAAATACTATCGCCCTCTAATCTGAAACGTTATTTCTTGAAGAAAATTGTGTACCTATTTAGTTATGCTGCTTCTGACGCAAAGCTGGAGAAATTTATCAATCGAATCATCATTAGAGTCTGAATCTTAGGTGCTTTTGACAATCAAGACTAATTTAATATTTTTTCGCATTTACATGCTTCAGAAATTGCCGGCTAATATTTAGTTATATCTGAATGGGATAAAATCGTGTTGCCTTGGATTGGTTTCTTTTACTCTGAATAATACTTCTTTTACTTACTGAATAATTTGATGGGTTCAGATGGGTTCAAATATTAGGTAAAAAAAACAGAGGTAGGAAGTCATTTTTCTTTCATGCTTGTTTGATTTTGGAAATGGAACAATGACAGCATGCTTCCACTCATACAGCACTAAAAAGAAATTTAACTGCAGTTTTTCAGGGATTGTGTAGAGAGCTGTGCGGTCGAGTATTTTAATCCAAACTGCTGGGATTTTATCTGCCCCCGGTGCGGATTTTTCTGTTTTTATATGGCTCTCAATTGATGATTCTCAAATTTTTGTACTGGTTTTTTTTTTCATTCATTATCATTACTATAGACAGACGGAAAAAGTTCAAGTTAATAATTGTGAGATGAAAAATAAAAAGTTTATTTTGAATGGCAAATCTTGCTTTGAAATAAATATTGCTATTATATGATAGTAAGGGTTGAAAAGATTCGAAGAAAATTTAAATACAGAAAATTTAATTGCGATTAAAAATTTATATGGAGAATCATTTTTTAAGCAAAACTTTTCTGATTAATTATGAACTTTCTTCGAGTAAGTTTGAAGACTATTACTACGAATAAGAAATGCATCAAAACTAGTACTGAAAGTTACAGCAGTTAATAACATGCAGTAGAAAGAAATACAAAGTTTTATATCTTTCAAATTTTTTAAAAAAATTATTTAATAATATAAATATTTTATTTCAATACATGAGCAATACATATTTTCAATACATGAGCAATACATATTTTCAATACATGAGCATCCCTAAACTTAACCTTAAAAATTCTTGTTTATTTCGTCTGCTTTCAAATTTGATAATTTCATTTGTTAAAATTCTATTCATCAAAACTTGTGGAATCAAAAATTTTATTTCATAACTTCGGGTAGTTAAATATTTTGTATTCTAGAATTTGTATTCTGTATTTGCATTAGAAGTTTTCGGAGAACGAATCCTTTTCTGTTCTATTCATTTTGTAGTCAAATTTATTCATTCTCTATATCATGTCACTCCCTTTATGACTGTCCTATTTACTGAAGATGAACGAAAACCAGAACAGAACGGCCGGGCATTAAGGATTGCTTACTTATACTATTCTGTAATCTTAATTTCTATTAAGATCAAAATTCTCCACACGATTAAAAAATACCCTTTTAAGAAGGCTATTCTAATGTTACATTGAGCGTGAATCGTGACCTTACCGCGAAGCCACCGGCTTCGCGGTAAGGTCACGATTTCGGAAACGGAGAATTTCAAGTTCGAGATTCTATTCCATCGAAAAACCGTCGTGCAAGTGGGTCTGATTATATTAAATCTGTCGGAGAGAAACGTCCTCACGCCCTCCTGGTGATGCGGAAGCTTGGAGAATGGGTGCCAGTTCAAGTGTCGCAATCCTCCTCTGATCCCAGCTCAAAACTACGAGGTCCATCCCGAAATATCCCCAGTGGTACTTTAAAATGGAATGTTAATACAATTAAATCTGAATTAAAATTTGAAATTTTGTCTAACCATACGAGTAAGTTAAGGATTTTCAAAATGCTATTTCGTCAAAAAGTTTGAAAATGTATTCTCGGTGTAATTTCTAGTTCGTTTGACGTTTGCGATTGGAATGCGCTGGAACAATAATAAGCATGATATTAAAGGCAAATAATGGTTTATTATTTAGAATTTTTTTCGTCAAAAGAATTACTTACCTCTGCATTTCCCTTCATATGACCGGTACCCATCGTCACAGTCACATATTTTGTCCTCCCCATCCCAATAACATCTTCCGTGCTCACCACAGTCACAGACTGCAAAAGGAATAAAAGATGAAGGGAATATTTTCTAAATGAAACTCGACACTAAAAAGAACGAAATTTGAAAGCGAAATTCCCGAATCATTTCTTCTTTTAATGCATCTTTCAAAAGCATACAAAAAGGTAGCGTTTTGCGAAATGTGTGAATATTTTTAAATGCGGCAGATGAACTCCACGAGAGGGGACTCGGCGTTTCTTGTGGTGATAGCCAGCGGTCAGAGTGTAAAGTTCAGAGTTCACCAGAGAGAGAGGAGAGGCCGACGTTGGCGGAGAAGGATGCGATCGGAAATCGAAAAGGCAGGACCCTCTGAAAAAGACCTAAACCTGAGTTCTTGCGTTGAAGAATTCATCTGTCTGCGTAGGTGGGAAAGATCCTGTGAACAATATCAATTGTCCATCTTTTTGTTACACAAATTCTTTCTCAGTCATTGAATTCCCACTTGTAAAAATCCTCATGATCGCCCTTCGGCAATCAAGAAATAAAACGATTACGCTAATTTAAGTGGACTGATGAATTAAAGGCATCACATCCTCATAAGATGGACACGATTCAAAATAAAGCGGCACTCATCAAGCGAGCTGTCTCCCTGAATTTCGTTTCTCCCGACAATCACATGAACGTAGAAGATGAGGAGGAAGATCAGGGATTTACCACCTGCTGCTCAGGGCCAACTGCCTCGAACAGGATGCCAATTCGGAGAATTTTTCTGTAATATGGAGGGCTTGTGTTAAAGGCAGCAGTCGGCCACAACAAATCCTGTCGATACTGCCTCTCTCGGTGGTGGAGGATGGATCGGATGCCCATAAGAAGAAGAAGAAGTCACGTCTACTTGCTGTTAGGTGCTGAGTCACTGACGCCACTTTCCTACACACAAAGAAAAATAGTTACACATCACAGGTCAGTTGAGCACATCCATCAATGATGGCCTCTATTCCTCATCTCGGGAGCACACATCACAGCGTCAGGCAGCATGTATCTAGACGGCATTCGCATTATCGTTCATGGGGAGGGATTTGCTTTCTTTAGTAGGTTTATTCGTATCACTGAATTTCCAAGGAACATAGAAGAATATTTAAAAAAATTAAATTGTAGAATCGATTCCTTTCTAGCTTTCATGAATCCCGTGACTATTGGACTGGCGCTTCACGTGAGATAATGAGCTGCTCATTCTCTTTCTTGGAGAAAGATCAGATGAGCAGCATTTCGCCGTCACGAATTATGCTGAATGACTGTTTTATCGTCTGGCAGACAAATGGCATATTGAGTATCTATAAGCCATAGCTCTGTGTTACTGTCTATACTGCATTAGTATATTCCCAGAAAATTCTCATTTGGCAGCAAAATTTTCCTGTCCCTGTCAAAATTTCTTCTTTTTTATTTCAATTATCAGACGAATAGTTGATTTGAAATGCAGCACCTAACTTTTGAAACATTCTTTACTTCAAAAAAAATTAAAATATGAGCAAACAGAATGTCTCGGACATTGGAGTTTCACTTAACTAAAATGAAATTCTTTATTTAAAATTTTTAATGAATAATAATGTGATATTTTTTTAATTCTGTTTGATTACTCAGATTGATGGAGAGGTTGAGAATAGCAAATTAACACGATTTCATTATAGAAAAATAGGGCTCAGAACGTTATTTACAGATCCAAATATACCTGAAAGTTAAAGAAAATTACAACTTTTCAATGCAAGTAATTAATAATATTTATTTCTTCATTTATATGAGCTCACAGCAGATTCCTAAGACTGTTTGTATTTTTTGGAACATAGAACAACCAGTGCCATTGCATTCATTGAAGAAATTCTGGAATCACATTTGGAGTGCATTAAGGGCTTTGCAGATTGCGATTTATATCTTGTCGTAAAGTTCTTGAACTGTAACTGACATCAGGAGTTTAGTTTTCCCAAGGTCCTTCAATATCCTCCTCCCAAAATGAAACCGATAGGCGTAACCCAGCATAAAGAGAACTCAGGAGCTCTCGCCTTTTCAGACATTTCAGGAAATTTCAGCTTCCACATCTGAAACTGCACTTTTAATTGACTTTGAAAATGGACTCAGGGGAAAAAATTGGGCATTTTTCGATTACAGGGATCATATGGGTAAAAGCCGGGAAAATAAGACACCCTAAAGTGAAAGTCGTAACTGGAATTCATTATAAGAAGGGGTGCAGTACGGCACCCACACCGCACAGTCGGTTGCGCAATATTGTACAATATTTTGAGATATTGTATGATTTTAAAAAGTGTACCACAATATGAAAAACAATATTGTGAACATTAATCAATGTCATAAATATTGTGCAATATTTGTGTGCTACGGAGGTGAGTTAAAACTGAAAGCGAAAATGTTATAGAAAGGAACACTGTAAGTTGCAAAGGATGGCTATGTAAGGGGCGTTAAAAACTGGTGTTGGTCTAAAGGAGGAGGTTGTAAGCAGGTGGTGCTATTAGTCTGCGAATGAGTGCAGTGAATGATTTGGAGGAATTTTTCAGTGACAGCAAGCGTGAACACAGGTGTTAGTGCACAGCGGCCTCTTGTATTTCTCGCATTTGTTTGTGGCCGTGCCTTTCAAAATGATATCGCGTTCCCGTCAGATCTGAGCAACCTCACTTTGGATGAAAACCTGCGGGGAAGGCAGAAATATGAAAAAGACTCACTTTCACACCAAGTTCCCAATGCTGACCAGCTCGTTGTTTTAGAAGCATAACCTTTTTGGCACTGGCACACTTTATTGTCTCGAGAATCGAAGGCACATTTTTCACTCCGTGATCCGCAATCACAACCTTTGGAAAGAACAATTCACATTTTTTCAGTCCACGTCAATGTAAGTATCAAAGTAAATATAACAAAGATTTAAATGAAATATGCCATGCATATTTCAATGCATCATGTCAGAACATCATTTCTTGAATGGCCAGGCACCACGTGCTCGGGCAAGTTAAATTATATTATTATTCATTTTAATTGTTTCATTGAATTGGTAACTTTAGTATTGCAAACGATCCAAAAACTTTGTCTTGCATTTAGTGTTTTAAAAAATATCGCAAATCCTATTTATTTCCTTTCATATAATCACGTACTCAAAATGGCACATTTCTAGGTTTTTTTTGCGGTAGTAATTAACTTTTTTAAAAACGAGAGCTTTTGTAAATGCAATGGCAACACGTTATTAAAAGCTGATTATTTTTTTAGATACACGGGCTGTTTATAAAATTTTCATTTTTCACCTACGAATTTTTTTTTATTTTTCGTCTATGATTTTTGTTGACGCCTTAAACCTCATTCCCAAAACAACATCATGTTCTGACATGATAATAAGTACTCACTGCAACGATTGTAAATTCTAACTAAAAAGGAATTCGCATTCGGGTTCAAGGGCAATGGAAAATGTGATAAAAGTAATTTTGAAAAATAATCATTAGCCGTGAAAACAAAAAACAACAACGATGGACTAAAAAATAATGCAATTTTGGGAAATAAAATGCAACGACTTTCAAAATTGTTGTTAAAATGTAATACGGGGCACAAGGTATTTCCTATAAAATACTTGCTGTCTTCTATAGTTGGATAAACATGCCTTAAGACGTTGTCAATAAATCAATGCTGCTTTAACGCTTTTGATTACTAATCAAAAGGAATTATATGTAAAGGAAATTGAATTCTATGTTGAATTCGATTCTAACCTTTTACATCAAAAGTATGAGTTCTTTTCGTCGTAATTCGTAATTTAAATTTGAATCTGGGCCATTCCAGAGAAGAAGGCTCGTGGAAATGGGGAAAGGGGCACAAGCAGGTGCATTGAAGAGATTCCTTCCCAAAGAATAGTTCCCGAATAAATAAATTTGTGAAAGATGTTAATTTTATGGAATATAAAATATTAGGACGGCGTCAATACTTCGTCCAGGGCATCTGGTTCGACTTATGTCCGCTTCATAATGTTCTTCATTCAGAGTTCGCTTCAATAATAATAACTGCGGATATGGCGCGGACATGATGTATAATTGAATAACTAAAACATACAAGTTTTCACAAAGCTATTAAATTAAAAAACATATTAACCTAAAAATGCTAACATGACGTTTAATTAAAAATATGTGGAAATATGAAAACAAAAGGAGCAACTTATTAGAAAAGGGGAGGAGGATTATATTGTGTAAGGCTTGGAGCAGTCAGATTTCTAAATCTATCATTGGCGAATAGAAACGCTCAATTTTTAGGTTTCAAACGTCTATAAAAGTTACTCACGTTCACATTTCGACGATTTCAAGGCATAGTTTTCGCCACACTTGCACACCAAAACATCGTCCACCAGAAGGCAGCTGCCACGAGATCCACAATCACATTCTGCAAATAGATAGAAGCACATCAATGAAATTTTATGCAAATTCTGCTCTCTCTCTCCATCTTTCTGTTTTTTATGATGAGTTATTGATACGTGGACGCAGGAGCAAATGCGTACTGTACTTAAAACACAATGTGCACTCAGACAGTGGCTTAGCAAAGGTGAGGAATGTTCGAGTTTAATAATATGAATTCTACTGCCCTGGTGCCAGAGAAGGATGTTTGGTGTTGTTTGAACCCTCATAAACAAAGAGGCATGTGTTCGCTAATGTTTTGTCTCCGCTGCTTCCGCTTCTTACTTAAGCAAGAAGCAATACCACATCGGGACGATTTTTTCACGATATTGAGTGACATTCAACATACGAAACTATGACGAAACGCCCTCTATCGTGTCTACGTTGCACTAGACAAAAAAGAAAAAAATTATATATACTTTAAAAGGATATGTTAGTTTATATACTTTAATATATATATATATATATTTCAAATTCTTTTTTATATTCTACCTTTCAAAAATATCATAGCTTTATTTTAAATAAATGGGAACTCGTTTTGAATAAGGATGAACACATAGAAAGAAACATAAAACTGATAATCAAGCAGTACAAAACAGTAGAAACTAATAAGAAATTTGCGTATTTAATCGCAAACTGCAAGTCGCAATATTGTTTTTACGTTTTAAATTATATTAAAAAAGATTGTCTTGTTAGGAAGCCGGATAAGAGAGCATCATACAGGCCGAAATTAATTAAAAACATTTCATCACTACTAGTTCTGCCCTTTTTTAGAATCGCATCTTGACGATGGATCAGAAATTTCACATTCAATCGCCGAAATGGTCGCCCCATGAAGAGTAGAGTGTAGAGTGTTGAATTCCGCCGGCCGAAGACTTCACCTGCACATGGTGGCCGGTGCATGCATAGCCACAAACTCCTCCAGGGCGAGACAATACCACTGAGGGTACTGGATCAGTAATAATCATTCTCCGATTCAGGTCTAAATTCCGATATGTGGACGAGTAAAGGAAATGTAGGAATGAAGTCCGTCCCGTGAAAAGGGCTGTGACGTATGAATAACTAAGACGCACTGTTTCCTTATATTTTTCTACTGAAACAAGAGACGCTAAAATTCGGAATAAAATTCGCCGCCCTCGTCAGCTGGCATGTCTGTGATAAGTGCCATAAGCAGCAACAATTACAGTTTTTCTTTTGCTACTTTCTATAAATATTCATATGGTTAGCATTATTCTTAAGATGGTACTAATGTTTGGGACAAAATTGAATTTTTTAAATAAAGTTTAGCATTTTAATCTCCCCCCAAAAAGTTTAAAAGCTGCTGAAATTTCCTCTCCTAATTATATACCATTTATGAGAATCACAAATATTACTAATTGTCACAGTATTTTAATAGCGTTTCATTATGCAAGCTATTTGAAAACGTTCATGTTATAGAAAAATTGAAAATAACAACTTTAAGGTAGATAATTCAGTTTAATCCAGGACATTTATTGCTTGCTGAATTGTTTGGATCTTCGATCGGTTCATCTCATTCATCATATGAGAATGACTCTCCCCCTCATTCTTATGCAGTTATTATTGATTCAAAAATGGTCTAAGTATCGATTTCACCACCAAATTCTTCAATTTTCAATAACAGCTTTTTAGATGAGGGTCATCCAATCGGAGAATTTTTAAGAAATATTTTGCAGTTTTTCAAAAAGATCAGGTTCAGGTGCTGGATCAAAATATTTTGTTTGCATAAACACGCTCATTGCACTCGTACAATTTACTATTTTATGTCAAATAACATATAAACACAAACATATATTTTTTAATTCACATTCATAACCCCAAGATTTTGCGTCCAATTAAATTATAATATTTTTTGTTTTCATAAAGGTTTAACAAAGCCTTTGCTTCTTCCAAATGGGATCTCTTCCATTTAGGGAAGCCTTGGTGGTCAGAAAGTAAGGTTCAGGCTTCGGAACAAAAGGGTTTCAAGTTCGAGACCCGATTCCACTGGATAGCCGTAAAGTAAGCGGGTCTGATGCACGGTAAAGTCTTCGGGATCACACATCCTCCCACTGGGGTGGAGTTGGAAGTTTGGGGAGAAGGGCACCAACTTAGGTAATCTAGTGTTGTTTTTAAAGGGGACGTTACTCTTGCAAAACCCCATCTATCTCAGTGGTCTCAAAGTTAATCCTACAGCACATTTTTAAAGTATTGTCCATCGGAAAATAGGCACTGGAAAAAAAAACATAATATGATTTGAATTCCGTCGAAGAAACTAGATTGCAAATTTAATCTCGAGTGCTTAAGCTCTCAAATTATAAATTTGGATATTTGCTTCCACGTGTACTTTTTGAAGGATGGAAAGCTCGTGCGAATCTGATGACACGAACCAACTGTTATCAGAATGCGCTAAGAAGCAATGCATTTTATGATTTGTCCGGAAAAGGGCAGCCGCAAAAGTTCAGACATCCGTTGGTGACTTTTCTAGAGATCATGAGCTTTCAAATAAAACAAAAAATAATCGAAATAGGGTACGCTCCTTAATAATCTTTAATATAAAGAAATATTATGTATATTAATTACTTGTCTATATATTCTATTTTAAATGTAAATATAATTTACTATTGGATTACAGGATCTCTCTCGCACATTAAAAATTCAAAACGTTTTATGCAACCCTTGGCATAAAATAATATGATTTTTATCATTGATATCAATATTATTTTAAAATTTATATATGTACATATTTTTCCAATATAAAATGATTAGTTAAAAATAGATTTATTTAATTTTTTTTAAAATACCTATTTAAAGGGAAATGGCATTCGTCTGAATCATGCAATTATAAATAAAATTCTGCAGCTCACCGTGACATTTTTTGTCCTTTGGAAGATAATAGTAGTTATCTTCCTTGCAGCGGCACGCCCCCTTCCGCAAGATACGGTCCCAAACGCATTCTACTTCATCTTCATATCCGCAATTCCCATTGGCACACCATCTTGGCGTTTCGCACCAGGATCCAGTGTAGTCTTCTGAACACTTGCACACATCTCTGCTGCAAGTGCCTCCATTTTGACAGGGCTTAGTGTCATTGCACATTTCTATTTTTAAAAAATACAATAAAAATACTTTAAATGATGTTCATCTCAATCAAAGGAGATGCGATGAAAACTTCACATCTCAACACAATTTCAGGAAGAATTCCAAACCTGTTTAACTTTAGGAATAATGACTGGCTGAAAGAAGCTGGAGCAACGGTGCGTGTGTTTTAAACTACCTATTGAACCCTTTCAAAGACCTATTTTATGAAATTCTTGATCGTATAAATATTTATAAGTGTCCCATCGGGTTTGAAATGATTAAGTGTTTCTTTCATGCGCAAACAGCTTCAGTGGAAACTTTAAAGTCTGGATGACATCTTAAATAGCACCAGCGGGAAATAGTTTAAAGAAAATTGAGAAATTTTTCTAGAAGTCTAAGTTTTTCCTAATCTTCTTACAGAACCCTCAAAACAATCAAGCTAAAACCAATGTCCTAAACTTGAGAAAAAAATGTATGCTGGCTGCAAGACATAGTCTATTTCCTGGCACTTTTCTCTTATCTGCTGAAAAATCTCACCTCAATGGAAATGTCGGCGGCCCATTCACTTGGCGTCAGCTTATCCTTTTACTCAGTCGTGGCGCCTTAAAAACTCTTCATTTTCACAAGGAAAGTATTTGTTACAATAGTTCCCTTAGCAAACCACCACCAAGGAAAAAAAGAAGCTTAAACATAGATAAGTTTAACAGATAATGAACCGTTAAGCACATACTTCATAGCACATTTTTCTGTACACTGTTTTATATAATATGGCCCACATTTTATTCATTGTATGTACAGAATTATTTTAGTACCTCATTTTTATAAAATTTATTTCTGCCTTCGCTTTGAATCCTATACACAACGTAGAATATGCGAAATGCTTCGATTAGTACTCAAGTATTCATCATGGACTATGTATATCAACATATTGCTATGAAATTATTCTGGGGGTTCGTTTAGTAGATTTGTTGGTCGATGAAATAAACGCGTTCAGCCGACATTTGTAACAAAAATGATGTATATTGAACAATAAAACCCTAATACAAAGGCGACAAATATACGGCCTATACAAACACAGGCACACACTGCAGCACACAACAACAAAAAGTAGCGCACAAGTAGTAAATGGTAGTAATAACAACCACAGCACACAAGATGGTCAGACAACATTCAGCAGAATTAGGTAATCTAAGTAGCTTCGTTCTACGGTCTCTCGAAATGTCTGTAGAACACCATTGTCTTCTTGCTTTATCTATATCAAATTGCCAACTCACTACTACACGACTTCATGTTGCTTTCACAATAAACACCAGAGCTCGCCACACATCTCGAATCAGCAGTCACATGAGCTCTACACAACGTTTGCTCTTCGCCGAATTGATCCAACCACTCGCTGTAGACTGTTTCCACAATTATGACTCGTTTCGCGACCACGACTGACTGCCGTTCGAGACTGCCCGCCTTTCGTGGGCGGGTCGAGAAGATTCTGGAGCAATCAGACATCTCTGAATCAACATCACAGGTATGTAAGATTATTTATTCGTTCAACAGAATTCTTATATTCTGGACATTATATGTGTTGGATTTCATTATTAAAGTAAATTTTATACATAGTTATGTTTTTGTCATTTCCATATCTTTTGTACAATTGTGCTTCTTTCTTTTCTTTTCATTTTAGTAAAGCCCTAATACATCAACACTGGACCGATTATGCATATCCCGAGTTCCAGAAATGGTTGGCGTGTTAAACAACTCCTACCTTCGTTCTTGCTCATTTCCTAACCCTTTCGAGATGGGCGTGTTGTATATGCATCGCCATAGAAAGTCTCACAGCCGTGCTGGCGTACCATTTCTGGAATTCGAGCCCATGGCACAGTGATGCAAATGCGCATTTTAAACTGGAACATTTTTTAAATGCCACTAGATGGCTCCCTGTGCCCACTACTTTTGAAATAAATACAGTTTTAGTATTTCTGATCTTCAGTTGTCTTACATTCGGTCACTGATATTTCATTCATCATCTGTGGCAAGGAGGGGAGAGGTTCAGAATAATGTAAATAAGCAGATATGGTTGTGTAACTTTCTACTTGATAGAATCATTCACGTTTCTGATCTCCTTCCAAATTCTTTTTTTTTTCTTCTTTTATTATTATTGTGTAACCACATCCGGTCTTTTTGGATCTTACCATCAGTTCTCTTGTATTTGGCTTAGCTTTTGGATTCATTTCACGCACTCCCATAATTTCGATTTATTGCGGCATAAAAAAAGGTCGATTTGTCAGAAGAAGAATGTGATTTTAATATGAATTAATTAATAACTTAAAAAAGTAAAAAATGACAACGTTAGAACTTAAATTTATTTTTTGAGATTTTTTTTTTCAAAGTAAGGCCCAGCGATGCAACCCCCCCCCCCCCATCCTGTGGGATTCTTTTCGCGCACGCTCCGTCTGTGCTGGCATGTAACAAAGAGGCCTCCCGTCCCGAAAAGGCTAAGTATTCGAAGTTTTTCTATTTCTATATTTATACATAAATCCTGCTCCCCAAGCCTCTCCCCTTAACCGACACAATTCCAGCCGTGTTCACAAATTAATTTCAGAAATAAAACCAAGTGCCCCTTCCGAATCGGGACTGATGGGACATTAGTTTTGATCAATATCCACTAGGACGCCATACTAACCCAGATGGCAGCGCATTCCCGTTGTCTTGAAAGATATGCAGAAAAGATTTCTTGCTTTTCTTGACAGTCAAGATTAGACTGCCGCGTGAGTGTGAATGATGAATAGTTCGCGAGGAAAAGCAGATCGAATTTGTTTCAATAATCTATCGGGAAAAAAACAAGTCTCTTGTGAGATTAGTAGTTTATGATGAAAAATATAAACTACTTCTCATACTACTAAAAAAAGTATAAGAAATATTTGTTACTGTGATATGGAATTTCTTACCGGAAATCGTAAGCAAATAATGTGTGGCTCGATGTGAGTAATGGATGACAAGTCAAGAAAACTTTTTACAGTAGATTCTTCTATTTTTTGCAAACATGAGCACAGAGTATGGGCTCACAAACAGTGCAGAAATGCTCCGATAGGGAAATTCCCCTATTAGACAGTTAAAAATGTTTTTGTTTCCATTTCTAAGCATGGAATATGAATAGGGAATTCAAGGACATGGAGATCACATCAAA
Source organism: Argiope argentata (assembly GCA_026289955.1). Taxonomy (NCBI): domain Eukaryota; kingdom Metazoa; phylum Arthropoda; class Arachnida; order Araneae; family Araneidae; genus Argiope; species Argiope argentata. The sequence goes on from JAOUZG010025848.1 coordinate 3,019,402, forward strand.
TATCTTAATGCTAAAATGTTATTTTTGCCAGGTATGTTATATTCTTTTCCTATTTTTTATTCCTCAATAGCCAATAAAAAGGGACTAAGATCTGGAAACAAAACATGCTTTTAATTAAAAATTAACAGATATAAAATTTAATGAATATCAACAGTTTTCGCATATTCATTTATAAAAAGCTGGGGGTTTTTTTCTACTTCTTCTTCAGAGAAGTCTGTAACAAAAAATAATCTTAACTAAGAGAATAGAATTTAAAAAAGAATAAAAATAAACTGCTTTGAAAAGTAAGGAAAAAAATAGTAGGTTTGAAAATGTTTTCTTTATAATAATAAGGAAATAATACAAAATTATACGATATAAAAATAAGTTAAAATGTGATCATAAACTCTTATTATAAATGGCAACCCTCAAATAACATCAACGCTGGATTCAAATTCTTAAGAAGTATGCATTCTTAAAAACACAGATTGTCAAATTCGTAAAAAGAGTGTCTCATTGCCATTAAAAGAAGAGCAAAAAAAAAAGAGGAATCCGGCTACTAAGTTCAAAATTATACAAAAGAATCATGTTTATTTTTTCTAAAGCCATTAATTTTTTTCTCTTTATTTCCATCCTATTAAGGACTGGTCGATTCTCCTTTGTGTGTGTGTGTTTTTCATCCTAGCAGCCGAGCAAGACCCTCTTCCGCAAAGAAATAAAACCAAGTCTGCCCCGGCACTTGGATTTCTTACCTGCGCAAGTCCCTTCGTCACCGTCGCTCGCGAAACCTGGTTCACAGTCGCATCTTTTTCTCCCCAGAGAAGTGAAAGAGCAGTTCCCCTCGTAGTAGCCACAGTCGCAATCTGCACAAAGAAGGAGGTTTACTTTGCAGTCGTCTGAACGATACGAAAGATTCGATTCAAAAATGCACACTGGCTGGAATCGACAGCGAATTGTGGCTATGCAGTAATTGGTTCACTCACAGGAAGCAAAGGGAGAATTTTTTTTAAAGATAATGCTTTTGAAAATAGCGGGCTAAAAAAGTTGTTACATCTGTGTGCGATCTTTTAGATCAGAAATCCGAACTTCCTGTTTTATTATCATATGTGAAAGTAGTTTTAAAATCGAATTAAATAGTGACAGTAGCAACACGCGGTTCAATGAAAGATTTCCTGTTTATGTATTTTATAATTTAATCCAAAAGACTTATCCCACACGCATAATGTCTCTAAGCGTTTGTGACTTGATGAACCAAGTAGATTGGAAGCGTGTTTAGAGCCAGATCACTGACGCATTCAATGCTAACAAGTGAAGGGAAACCTGTTCAAAGAATTTCATTTTCATGTGTTCCATAACTTTTTCCGAAAGGCTATGCCGACACGTAGAATGTTTTTGAGTTTTTGTAAATTAATAAATCAAGTATAACACATTAGGATTCAGTTTATTTTAATAGCAGATAATAATTTAATTTTCTATTATATTGGTACGCTGTTAGATAGATTAAAATTAAAAACATTTCCAATGATCAAAAAACAAAAACGACAAGAAAAAGAAATTATGCCAGTTAAAAATCTGTTATTTTCGTAAAACGATAACGAATGCATTTCCAAACTCCCAAGTTGCTTGCTTGCTTCAATAATTTCCCACTGTTTCTAACTGTAAATCGTTTTTAAAGAAGATCGAGTAGCATTTTTCAAATGAATTTTGAGCTAAAAAAATAAATTTATTTTCAAAGTGAGAGAATGGAATTGAATCTGTCAGATTCAAAAGAATTGTTTTTTAAGAAGCGTGGCAGAAATGACAACCCATCAAGTCTTTTTCCTCATCTTTTTTCAGAGCTTTTATTTAACTCGATTTAACGTTTTACTCCGAAACACGACGAATGTATTTTGAAATTTAAAAAAATTATAGCCTTCATTTAGAATTTATATAGGAAGCACAATCTATAATAGAGATTTTGTACGTCAAGTGATTTTTAGTGAGAAAATCAACCATTGAGGTTTCGATTTATTGACATTGATTTCCAAAGCTATCGGCAATCTTCCCAACGCCCTTTCTGGAAGGGGTTTTGTGATGATCTTCGAACTAAACTTGACACAGAAATAATTGTGTGATAGAAGGTGATAAAACATGAATACATTAAGGAAATGCGAGAAACATTGACACCTTTTACATATCCGGCTATGGTCTGGTATGTAGTGGAGTAAACAAATATTATCCACATGAAACCTATTTATAATATTTTGCGATGAGATTCTCTAACCATTTCCTCGGTTATTCCCTGATGTGGAAGAGTTTTGAAATTCCGTCCACTCGTGCATTCTTGAGGGAAAAGCGCTGCGGTGATATTCTCTAAAATTAACGGTTTTTGTAACGTCATTACTTTTGACCCACGTCTCTCTCTCTTTTCACATGCGCTGCTATATCAGATTTGGTTGTTTTCTTTCGTACACGAGCATCCACTAAGTATGCTCCACACTATCACAAGTGTTTAATTCTTTCTTTTGAAGCATAATCACATTTAATAACACGATTGAATTTCGCAAAGCAGTTTATCCCATGTCCACGCTGTCATGAAACTGCCAGCCTGAGATCGCTCGCTGACCGAACCCTACCAGTGAGAGCGCACTCCCACGACCTTTCCGTTCTCTGGCAATGAGACGTTGCATCCCGGTCAGAATAACAGAGAAGTGAAAAATACTCACACGAGCACTCATTCAAACGTTGTATATACATTGGTTCACAGAAACACACCTTGCCCCCGTTGCTTGAAATTTCGCAACCGATGGAGTGCAATCCACAACTGCATTCTGAAAAGTTCCATTATTAATAAAGAGAAGAAATTATTATTATTTACTCTAAAATTTTAAGCTGTTAAAATGGATCTTAGATTTTAGTGTGGCAATAGCGAGGAAAAGTTAGTTTTCAGGTTCAAAAGAAAATTTAAAAATTCTGGTTGCAATACAACAATAATTCGAGATAGCGCAAAAAACTTAAAGCTTGTAAAAAAAATATAAACTTTGATAAAATATTTTTTCTAATTTTTCGTTCAAATAACGTTACAAAAATAATTTTGAATACATGCATAAACATTGCATTTGGAAAAAGATTATTGATTACAAAATATAATTTAAAAAAAAACTTATATGTATGTCCAATTTTTCGCTTCTTACTTCTGCATCTTTAATGATTTCAAATGTTATAGCTGCCAAATGCTTGTTTCTACTTGATTGCCAAATTAAACTGTTTTTTTTAATTGAATTTCAGCACATTCACCCGTGAGTCCATATTTGTTCTTACGTATCCTGCTCTTGCAATCGAACCACAGACATTTTGAGCTGATCTCCCAACTCTTTCCACTGCTTCATCTGACGAGGAAGCCGAGGAGAGTCGATAACCGAGTCCTGTACACTAATTGATTTCAATTTTGTCTGGTACTCTTTTTATTTGGGCTTTAAAACAATCTAGGATGCCTTCCCTTATTGGCGCAGTGACAAATGCAAGTTCATTTTACGCATTTGTGCTACATTAACACTCGGTAAAAGTATGTGATAAATTCTCAGCTTACCCTGTTGAAGAGCTTTTTCATCAAATGGTTTCAAAGCAACCTCTCTTAATTCATTGAGTGCATTGGCAGCATGTTCTTCCTCAGATAAATTTGCGCGCATTCCAGGTGAAGATAGAAGTGACAGAATGATTAACAAAGATGCAAAATGGCTAATCATGTTTTCCTAAACTTAATCCGAGAGAGAGTTGAAACGTTATGAGCTTTTGTCTGTCATTAAGGACATTAAGTTATTTTATACAACTGCATGATTAATATTCCCAGACGCAACACACTGACAAAAGTTGTACTATGTGGTTTCATCGTCATAGGTAAGCGCTATTCAGAAATTTTTATCTTTCTCGATTCAGATAAAAATTATCTTATCAGTAAACGAATTTTATGATTAAAATGAAACACACAATGCTTCTTTTTCTTTAGTTATCTAACATACCTCGAGTAATTTATACATTTTCGATTAATGTTTTCGCTAGGTTTACTGTGAAGCTCTTTCCTCCTTGTTCTTCACAAATTTTAAAAGCCATCACTATTGGGAGTTTATAATTCAAAAATACGAACAAACAACAATTCCTTCTAATAATATATCTCTCAGCTTTAAAAATTTGCATAAAATAAATTTAAGATTTGTTTCCAATAAATTAATCGATTACAATTAAACATGATAGTTAATTATTTGTTGCAATTCATACATCCGAAATTAGTTGTGCACTTTGAATATAAAAAATTAATTAAGATTTAAAAAAAACTCCATTTTATTATATCTTTAAGGAAATTAACCACCATCAAAAGGTTTCTGCAAGTTTTTAAATATAAAATAACCTTTAATAATTTTATAATGCCCCCAACAATGCAGAGGTGACGTGGTCCCAGCACTGCTCTTTTTGAATTTGTTTTTTTTTAATTACATATTTCTTACGACTATTCGTAACAATGCATCTATAAATAAATCATGATTATTAATTGGCATATACTGCATTGAACGTTGTTCACGTCATTTTCATTCAAAATAAAATCCCGTTCCCGGATTTGTTTTCATTTACACAAAGATTAAACGTTGCAGAGCTTTTGGAACACTCCTCTAATTCATGTTTTTCAAAAGTTTTTATATCAGTAATATGTTTGGAATAATTTTAAATCTATTTCCTATCTGTACAATAACACTATCAGTTGCAGAGTTAAAAAATAACATCTAAATTCTTCAACGGAGTTTTCTATAATTTCATCTTCTATTATTTCGAATTTTATTTTTTCTGTGGTTTCAAATAATATATTTTCTCTTTTTTCGAAATCATTTTTCAGGAAAATGTACTTAAAGATTTAAACTATGTATATCGTTCTTGCTTTGATTAAAAATGAGTTAAATTTTGTTCTAAAATTTTGAATAGCAGTTTTAATTTTATTGGCTAAATTAAAAGCTAGTCGAGAACAATCGTTTTTACTTGAAATACTTTATTTATATTGTTAATTTTAAATAATATTGTAAACCATACAATTAAGCATAAAATAAATTCCTTTTCTTCCATTGAATCAAAATAAATTTTCGTTTTTAATATCTCTGTCTTAATGCTAATTGCATCAATTAACTCTTTAAGGGCATTACAAATTTGTTTAAACTACTTACACACTGCTTTAACAGTATTTATTTTTGACTTCTTAATGTATGTGGCATAAGGGCTTAGAGGAATGTTTAAATGCTTTTGTGGAATTTCCCATTTTTTTGTAGATTCAGAAAGGAGACAACAAAAACGTTAGAATATCTAAATAAAAACAATCTATGCTGCTGAAAGCGGATTCACAAATTAATAAACTAAAAGAGTGTCACAGGCAAAGCCCATAAATGGAATGAGGGTTGAGAGCAATTACTCTAGATTGTACACCTTTATATTTTTCTTTCATGTTGTCGTGTGACTGATCACTACAATCCATAATATCTAAATCAAGCCCACTCAATGTTTCCTATAGAGCTTTCCAAGTCCTTCAGTCACATCCGTTACTTCAATAAACCCTAGATATGATTCAGCTTTTCTCTTAAAATTACAAACGTAATAAAGACTAAAGTTTGTTTTTATGGGAAATATCAGAAGAATAATCCATTTGGATACAGTAATACCTGGCTATTTTTGTATTGTCTTTAATTTTGATAAGGTAACTGATATTTCCTGGATTACAAAGCCAGTTTTTGACAAAAAATAACATTTTTTTTCTTGTTTTCTTTGAAAGATCATTTATTTACATTTTAAATCTATATTTGTTTCATTTCCACGATTATTATACAGGTATAAGAAGATATACACGTTTCTTTAAGCATTAACGAAGACGAAAGTGGAAATAACCAGAAATCGGGTTTGTGTGTGCGTGTGTGGGAGAGAGCTTTAATACCCTTAATATTCACAGACTAAAATTCATTAAAGATTCTATTGTGAAATGTGAATGTGTAGTGCATGTTCGAAAGCGAGTGGGTATTCACAAGTGAGCTTTAAGAAATCAATTAAAGATTGAGGCGTAAAGGAAAACTTGCGGACAATATCGTACAAAATTGTTATGACCCCGCAGTATGATCCAATGCAGGTATTTTATTGCTGATGCGAAGTATTTATTGCTGACACTTCATCTGTTCATGTTTATTCCAGTGATGAAAAGCCAGTGCATGGATAGACAATGTCCAACGGGAAAGGATTCCTGGTGCAAATACAAATGAGCACTTTCAGACGGAAAAAAATGTGAAGACAAATATAAGACTCCCAAAAAATATTATTAATATTACTAAGCCTACTTATATTATATTAAGTTATGAGACCAAAATCTTTTGAAAAGATGCCTTCATGGGGAAACACAAAATATTAAATATGAAAGTTTGAACAATCTGTTATGAACAATTATTTCCAAAACTACGTTTGTTGAGTTGAAAACTTTCAGTTTTGGTGGTACTGTCATTAGTGATGGTTTTTCTGGCATTATAGAAATTTTTAATGAATTGGGTGCTATGTCAGGTCATTACATGCTAAAGCAATACAGCAGCTTCGACAACGAGCGAATTGCTGTTTCAAAGAGAGTCTTAGTCTGGTACAAAACTGTGCAGAAAAATAAAATGGGCTATTGGAAAGAAATTAATAGAACAGAGAATAAGGAAAGGTTTTGCTACAAAAGTTGTGAATTTTAAGTTTTTAAATTAAAGAATTATTTAAGATGCATACTTATAAAAACTTCCAATACATTTTTTTAAAGAAAGTGCTTTTTGTCAAAATTTTATTGTTCAAAACATAGTTTCACTGAAACTTAAGGATATATTTTCTTCAGATTTGTATATATATTGACTTAAATATTGTAAAAGCAGTGAGCTAAAAATTTAAGTCCAATATCAATAGTTTTTGAAAGTTAGCAGTTAAACTAGTAGTTCTTATGATTTTTACAGTATTTTTACCATAAAAACGCTTTAAGATACTTAACTTTTTTTCCATTTGAATATTTTCCTTAGCTTTTAGTTCATTGCATTTATAAGTACAATAAATATGTTGTGTAGAAAACTAATTTAAATTGAAGAATTTGAGTTTAGTACAGAGTGTTTTGTAATTTGCTCTAATTTCTTCAAATCTTACCTAAAATACTTCAATTTAATTAATTAAATTATTTCTAATTTTTTTCTAATTAATGAAATTTATTGTTTTGAGTCATAATCATCAAGAAAAATCAACTTAAGTTGGCAATCAAAGGGTTTTATAAAAATTCTTCTCCAAACCCAGACTTAAAACTTTATTTTCTTACTCAAAAATAACTTGTTCTTGTGATGGATGTGTTAAATTATGCACAATTCTATTTTGGAATTTTTTATTCTGTTGATATGATCCATAGACACAGAAATGTATTTACAGATTTTAATTCCTAAAAATAATAGAGACTTAAAAGACCCTAAATCCTATAGGCCATTTTGCTTGTTAACAACAGCACTGATTAACGGAATAAAATGGAGTACATCGTAATCAACATGGTTTTAGATACAATCACTCTTGTGAAACTGCACAAAAGGCACTATAAAGTAAAACAAAAAGGCGATGAATCAAAAACTTAAAACAACAGTTATATCTTTGGACGTGGCTGGAGTATTTGATTCAGAATGGAGGAAAAACATTTCGTATAATCTTATAAAAATGAATTGCCCGAGCAAACTTTTTGAGAGTAATTAAAGATTGCTTAAGTGAAAGACAATGCATTTACCAAGATGGAGAGAATAATTGGGAGGTTATATTGGATAGAGGAGTGCCGCAAGGCTCATGCTGTGGGCCGTTATTCTGGAACTTGGTTATGAATTCTGCATTTAAGATCAATCTTCCAGCGAACTGCTTTATACAGGTATATGCAAATGACGTGTTGCTAATAATTTCGGGAAGAATAAAAGATGAACAGGAAATTAAAGGAAAACAAATAATTCATAGGCTGATAAAATGGGGCAAAATAACATAAACTTATCTTTCATGAAAAAAAAACTAATACTTATTACATTTGGAGAACGTTTAAAATTAACAGATCCACCAAGCATCAAAATGGGTAATAAAAACATAAATGTGTCTAATCAAATTAAATACTTGGGAGTTACATGGGACAGTAAATTAACATTTACATCTCATTTCAGAAAGGTAAAGAAAAAAAGTGGATGTATTAACATATAAACTAGTGACATCTGCAGATAAATTTTATAGAAAAAGGAAACACCATCTAAGAAGAATCAATATTGGGGCTATTGATTTTATTTAGATTAAACCTATGCGCACGGAGCATTGGGCATAGGTTTAATCTAAATAAAATCAGAGAAGCATTAAATGCAATCCAACGGCACCCTCTCATCATTATGTCTGGGGCATATAGAACCATTTCTACCAAAACATTTTCAACAAAACAAACAATATTGCCAATGGATCTCAGAGCAAAGGAAATATTTACTAAATTTCAAATTAGAACAACTAGTAATAAAGTCAAAATAGGAAACAAATGTTTCAACTATAAAGATTATGAGATGTTTTTTACGCGTTTGAACACCCTGATGAATGGTTTATTCATTGATTTCAAATTAAAATACCAGATACGGATGGAATAGAAATTTTTACAAATGGTTCAAAGGATGAAAATAAAGTAGGAACTTCAATTGTAGTAATTATTTTGAGAAAGAAATCGATAAAAGCCTCGTGAAATTATTGAACCATGCCACAAGTTTCCAGGAAGAAGTGTAAGCTTTAAAGATGGCATAGGATATTATGAAAAGGTAGAGGATAGACAGAAGTGCTCAATTTTTTCAGATTCTCTGTCAGTTCTACAAGCCACACAATCATTTTACAATTATAATAGGGAAATATGGACGATAGAAAAAAAAGATAAAAAGAGCAAAATTTAACAAGTGGCTAGAGTTGAGTTGGATGAAGGCCCATATTAGGACATATGGTAATGAAAAGGAGGATCAATATACAAAGGAGGCGGCTAAGAAAGAGAGTGTTGATATAACTGTCTTCAAATCAAATGGTGTCTTAAAATGGGAACTGAGAGAAGAAATTAAGCTACAATGGTTTGGCAGATGGTATATGTCCAAAAAGGGAAGAGTCACTTACGATTTTATTCCTAATCTAGAAATAAAAATAAGAAGATACCATCCACTGGTAATTCAAGTTATATCAGGATATGGGAGTTTCCCTGCGTATTTCCAAAGATTTGAAAGAATGCAGGAAAATAAATGCACTTGTGGAGGAATCGGCACTGCTTACCTCTATTTAAGGAATGCACAGAAATCTCCGAAAATAGAAAACACCTGCAAGTTGAAAATAATGAGTTCAGCACTGATGGTACCAACTAATTCAGGTCTCTGAAGAACATGATACTAAAAATTGAGAGTCTTTTGCCAACTGTTTGAAAGTTTGTAGAGGAGGAGGTGGTCAGTATTTGACCCCTTTGGGGGCAATTACCTAGAAGAGAATATCAGTTTGACAAATTTGGTCAATGTAAGGATGAACATTGATAAATCCCAGTAGAAGAATTCGGCTTCAACAAATCCTGTCGATACTGCTACGTTCAGTGGTGGCGGGGTGGTCGTGTGTTCACAAAAAAAAAATGTATTTATTTAATAATTTGATTATCCTTCAAAAAATTTCAATTATTAGGCGTTTCTACTATTTCATGGTTCTCTCAAAGAGGAAGATTATTACTTGCTAAAGATAGAATAATATATACAATTCTTTGAACTAGCAATTTTAGTCTTTCCGTTTCCTCACTTATATTAGATTTTTTTTTATCAATATTCAAATATATATCAATAGTCAAATATAGAACTTAAGTCAGGGTATTTTCACTGCAGAATTAGTTCGTAAATGAGAAAACAGATCTCCTCATTAACTTTTTAAAATTCAGTTTTTTGTTCCGAATAATTTACTTTTTAGAAACCAAGTCTTGCCACCCAGAAGGATACACCCTTGGCATGGACATGATTAGTTATAACCCTATTCACCATTTTATAATATAAATTATCAAAGTAATAAATGCGTTTTAACCTAGTAGGTATGATATATGACCGTACTTTATGTTTATATGTTGCACGCTTGTACTAAACTTTAATATATTTGTAAATGCATATTTCAAAACCCATAAGCATTCCCAGTTAAATTTCTTCTCTTCTTTCCACCCATCTATTACCGTTCAGAGAAACATGTTGGAACTCCCTAACCCAGGTAGCGTAATATTGTACAATATTGTGTGATATTATATGATATTAAACAATGTGCTACAATATTAAACAATATTGTGAGTATTGATCAATATTGTACAATATTTGTGTGCTACTAGAGAAAACCCGGGTCCTGGTTCATAGCACCCACCTCACTCCACAGATGGCCGACCCTGGTTATCATTTAAAAATTCATACGCAGATGAAGGAATACTCTGTGTTTGTCGAACGAGGTATAATCGTTAAGGGGCGCTTAGTTATTAGAATAACATGGGCAAAAAATCGGAAGAACTGAAGTGATACCGCTGTTGCATCAACTATTATCTAAAAGGTTGGCAAGTTAATAATGTAATCAATGGACTGCCTCTCTTTTTGCATCAAAGTAGGGGATGCGTACACAAGCGGATTACTACGCATCTGCACATCCAAAAATGCTCATAATAGCGTACTTGCTAACATTCTATTTATCTGCAATTGTTTCACCTGGCGAATTTTTGTCGTTTGCCATTTTGAGGCTCATTGAGGTCAGTGGATACGATCCGGAGTTTCCCGCAAACTGTCGGCAAGCTGATCAGACATCAAGAAGCTCACGAAAACCGCAAAGGGGAGGGGGGGGGGGGAAACGGGGAAAAGTGTGCTGTGTCTGTAGACGCACAGATCGTCAGAACGCGGCTTAGTGAAGGAGTCGGAAGGCCTCGCACCGTCGGCAAGGCTTAGACGAAAGGGTGTATCTTTCGGGGCTGAGATCAACAGAGGGAATATCTTTGCTTTGACAAAATGTCATGGCCAAAATAAAATCTTTAAAAAGTTATTAATATTTGTGATTCAAGCAGCGTTCGAAGAAAATCGGGACAGACTGGGAACAATAACTGATTGTATAACAACTCGACAAAAATTTTAGCAGCAAACCGAGGAAATTTAATCTAACATTTATTTACTTATTCCTACCCAAATGGAAGAATGGAGATTGAATCTCAGTACGTCATGACCAGAATTGGCCTTTTCGTTAATATCTTTCCAGTTTAAAAAAAGGGAGCGGGCGGGGGGTAAAAAGCCAAATAATATGATACAGAAAGATAATATTTAATAAGTTACAGCCAATGCCGACCGACTTTCACTGCACAGCACCAAAGTGTATTTTTCGATACTCTTATACTTGGTTTTCACATTAATATTCTTTCAATCTTAATAAGTTTATCTGGGAGATGAAAATGCAGATATTAATGAGTTCTCGTAAAAATTTAAAAGATGTAAGATGGTATATTTCACAGTTGGCCGCAGTGTGCTCTGGGAAATAGTAAGAACATGCTCCGAGATGCTGTTTTTTGTATCAGATAGTTTTTGGATTGTCACGACTTAGCAGCAGTTTTAAATGTCTTCAAAGCCAAAAATCACACGGATTTAAGTTCTGGAGGTCACAGATTACGAAAGTGACGGCTGATGATACGTTCTTCTGTAAAATGATTATGGAGAACGTCCTTTACATAACGACTAATGCGTGGAGCAGTTCCATTTTGCATAAAAATTCTGCTCGAAAGGCACCGACGTGCTTGTAAATCCGGGACAATTTTATTCTGAATAAATCATGCGTATCGCTTCCAGTGATCGAGCATGTTGCCTGACCCCTCGCATTTAATTTCTCGAAGAAATATGGGCCGAGAATAAATGATGCAGAAAACCCCCATCACACCGTTACTTTTGGTGACTGCAAAGGGGCTCGTAAGATTGAGTGTGGGTTTTCTCGATGCCAACTTCGGCAGTTGTGAATATTCACCGAATCGTGCAAATAAAAATAATCTTCGCCTGCCCAGAGAATATTCCACGGTCATTCTGAATCCACCACAAAGCGAGCAAGGAACTAAAGTGTGAACTGATTTCGAACACACTACGGTTTAACTGTAGAACATGCTATCTTACGATTCCAGGTGGTAGCGGAAAATGATGGTCGTCATCTAAAACATGTTTTGTTGTAATTAAATTTGCCAAATGTATAATTCATTTGAAAAACTATCCCTGTTGGCGGAATTTAAATATATTCCCTTCCCATCATGATGTCCTATACAAAAATTCATAACTTTCTGAACAATAGTTTCGTCTGTAGACAACTTTAAAATTGGGTCGTTTAGTTATGGACATCTTGCATTTTTTAACAGATTTCAATGGTTTAGAAATTTTGATGTTTCGAAATTGGTCCTTTTTTTAACTATCCTTTCAATTTCCTGATTTCCCCTATTATTGATGATATAATACGGTAAAATAAGGTAGGAACGTCAACAATTTCCAAGCAATTCTGACTTGGAGATGGTAGCATTTGAGCAACTTCAAAGAAAAGTATAAGCATTCATGGATGTAGCGTGACCATAATTATTTGGAAGTCAGACAGGACAAACTTAAAACAAAATGTCACAGAGAATAGAAGCTAGATTCAGTTTTTCAAGATTAGACGTTTGAATGCGCCTGACTAATGATGGAGAAGTTACAAAGCACATCTATAATGAATTTCGTTGATAAAATTTATTTTAACAATCATTTCTTTCAGTTAGCAAACAATGGAGTACACATCCAGAAAATATATTGAAATTCAAGAATAGGATTCCCTCATCTGTGTTTCGAAAAATAATAAAGAGATATCTTTTATACAATTCTAAATTACAATTAGAGCCATACGATCTTCTCTGCAAAATGTCTATTTAAATAGACATCTGTTTATTTATATGCAACAAACCTGTCTGTTTATGCAAAATGTCTTTTTATTTACCCATAACGTAAATATTTATACAAATTAAAAAGGGAACAAAGAAAATGCAAAGGTTAAGAAAAACATATATTTATTCTTTATTTGCAAAATCACTCTTATTTACAAATCATAGCATAAATATGTGAAACAATTTATCTCTTGATGGTAAGATAAAAAATAAAATAAATAAATAAGAGAATTTTTTAAAAAATGACAAGAACAATAAAACTCTTGGTAAAAAAACAAATTCCCCCGTGTGCACATAAACACAAGCCATGCAATAAATGATCATAGACACACATTGAAGAAATGATGGCGCAACACTTGTTAAAAACAGTGACAGAGACAAGCAAAATAAATAAAATAGAATGGAAAATTTGCTAATATTTTTGTTGAAAATTTACATCTTGAGCCTCAAAGTACATGAATAATTAGGGTATAGACCTAATGTTTTAAGTTTTCCACAACGAGGGCATGATTTAAGAAAACATGATAGCAACATATTTTTTAAGCAACATAAATATTACACAAGCTCATAATGAAGAAATTATGTTTTGTTCACAAAACTTACCGAGTAAAATAATATTATTTCAGTGAAGAGATTCTATTAATAAGAAAGTACCGCCCGTAAGCAACCATCAATAGCCAGCTTTATTAAAATCTCATTCATTAATAAATTCTCTCAATCAATAGAGCAATCCAAAAGCATGTCTTACAATCAAAAATCACAAAATGACTAGATCATCTATGGATCAATAATATTCAGTCACAAAAATATTGCAATGAAGAAGTAAAAAATCGCTCTCAAAAATTCACCAAAAAAATGTGAAGATATTTTCAAGTTATTTAAGAGCACTAGTTGACATTTAAGCAGGCATGCATTAGAGGTTCATAGAAAATATTTTTATCAAATAAACTAATCATGAAGAAAACATAAATAAAAACTATCAAATAAATATTGATGAAAATAAATACTGATATTTATAAAATACTAAGCATTCTTATTTAAAACAATCAGTATCATTTTTTATTTGTGTTATACAATGTTAACATCATATTTTTCAAAATTGTGTAATTAGAGAATTTCACACTTTTCTAGAATGAATTAATTTTTACACTAAAGGCATAAGAAAGTGCAAAATTAAAAATAAAATAAAAAAAGAGATAACAAGTCAAATGAAAATGATACAATAACTTTTATCAAAGTCATGTTATAAAAAATATTTTATAGACTTTTTTTATTACTATTAAACATTAACTTCAGAAGCAATTTTAACTCTCTCTGTATTCTTAATACCATATTAATAGAAAATAGATTATACGGCTTAGAAGTGTTTTTAAAATTTTCTTTTAGGAAATAGTTTGATATATTTTAGAGTATAAAATTACACACTCATACAAAAAAATCAGGAATTCACACAAAAAATATTCATTTTTTTTTCAAATAAGTTGTTAGTAATTCATATGTAAAATTTGCACCCAAATAATGGTATCTCCTATTTTATCATCCTTAACATCAATTAAGTTAATTTCCATTTTCCAAGAAAATATCACTTCCGTGAAATGTCAATAAATTAAGCAATTTATTTAAACTAAAATATGTTATATGCATATAATAAGATTATTTCTGCTACAAATTTCATTTTCATTAAAAAAGGAAAAAAGTCGATAAGCAAATATATCCAAAAAAAAATTAAGCATCTTAAAATACATGCAACAGTTGGAGATTTTAAAAATTTACTCAATTAAATTTGAACCACAAATAACATAAAAATGAAAGGAACCTAATAGGTTAATTACAACAAATAAAGAGTAAAGAGAAGGAAAGCACACTGGGAAAAATTCATCATCTTACTTTCATACATGTTCATCAATAATTGATAATAATATACTCTAAACATAAAATAGTGAGCAAAGACTAGATATATTTGTTTTCAAATACATATATTGGACGGTTCAGAAAGACACTAAGATCACATTTCTTGATGTGTGGGTGAATACGATCACACACTGAATTTTATACATAAAAGTGTTCCAAGTACTGAGAATACATAATTTGTGAATGCAGATTGATTTTCCAGTAAGATATCAATCTTTCATGATAGAGTGGCAGCATCACAAATGAATCTTCTCAATTTCCTATTGTTATCCTCTGAGGACAAACTAATAAAGCATACATTAACCGACAGAATCAAATTAGAACAAAGTAAAAAAAAAACTCTATATTTAGAGCATTGTGAATAGGCATCCATTGATGTTAACCACACAAAAAAAATGTTTTGAGGAATATAACAGCAGAAAACTATTTAATTGTATTTCTGGATTTCAGAAATCTAGCATTTCATATTATATATAACTCATTTTTATAATGAAGATTCATATCAAGTGTTATTCTTAACTATTTCTTAGAGGCTAATTACAAATTATTATCTTCAAAACTTAAACACAGGTAAACAAATTCAGGTTCTAATTATTAAAAATTAATTATTTGACAGAAATTGATTTATTATATGAAATATTTAATAACATTTCATGTAAATATAATGCTCACTGCATTATCAAGCCTAAATTCCAAATTTTGGATTTTTTTAATGCTCTTAAGAAATAAATGACCCTAAATACAAAAGTAATGGACCTAATATACTGGAATAAAGAACCCAAATATGCTGTAACAATTGAATGTAAATAACTTTCATGCAAGATGAATTATTATCCTGAATTTTAAAAGGTAAGCAATCCTTAAATAAAATATTTTCTTTTATTTTCAATCCCTATTCCATAGTATCTCTTACAAAATATTTTCAAAAAAATTTTCATTGCAGAAAATAAATCTTCTAAAAAGAGATTAAAATAAAATCTACAAATCTGAGGTTTTTAGAATTGATAATATTTTTAATGACTAAGCAAATATATGGTTGTAAAAGTAAACAGATTTATTTTATTCAGATTTCATTCAAAATTATAGTAGATAACTGAATATCAAAATGAATTTTATGGATTTTTCTATGCTTCTTCTTACCTAAATTTTACAAAGCTAATAAACTTTTAAACATTTAATGAGGTTTATTCAATGCATCTTATTTTGTAATCAGAATTAACATTCTTTTTGTTAATTTTTTTAAATAAATCAATATAAATATTTGGAAGAAAAAAATACCTTTTTAAAATATAATTTATGAATAATTTGGAGTTATTCATTACTCTTATTTAACAAATAATTTCTCCCCTTTCTTTTAAATAGATGCTATGTTTTTTTTACTTAACAATAACTGGTTTAAGTAGTTTTATATAGGTCCTTATTAGTTTACTTTTAATCCTTAACAGAAATTAATGATTCCTCAATTTAAGATATGCAACAACTTTAATGAAATTTGAATCACTGTTTAATTTTCAAACAGCTCTGAATATGAAAATCTTAGTTAAGAGTACCATATTTTGGAACATTCCTTTCTATCATTCTAAAACTCAGAGTTCAAGACTTGCAATTCATCTTTTAATGCGGTCAGGATTTGTGATTCACAGAAGCTAGCATACGCTGTATTCTTTCATCATTGCGAGCAATAGATGCCTTCAGGGCACTGTTAGCATCCAGCTGATTTTGCACAACCTGATCAAGATCATCCAGCTGAGCACGGAGTGGTTCCAGTAAGGATTCTGTTGCACTACAAATAAAAAAAATTAACAAATATATAAAATGACGGCACAAATTAAAAACTAATAAAATGAAAATGAAAATGCAGATATCAGTAAGAAAATAAGATATGATTTATTTTAAATTAAATAAAGAGATTATTTTTTATACAAGTTGCAGGAAAATTAAAAGCATTTTGAATGTTGACATACTGATCCAATACTGACAACACTAAAAACTTAACTTTCACTAATACAATTAGACTTTACTTTAGACTAAAAATTGACCTTTTGTACATGGTAATTTTATAGAACCCTTCATATACTTTAATAATGCAATATTATTTCTGATTTTAAAATACAAACTTTTGCTCCTTATGGAGAGCCACAAGATTCTGCTCATGTTCATCTTTCCACATTCTGAGTTCCATCTTCATAGAATCCAGGTCTTCCTGGAGGAAATCCAGCATACGTCCCAGTGGTACAGCAGTTTTACTTAATGACTGCACAAAGTTGCGAAGTTGAGCTAACTCTTTTGAAGCCGAATGCCTCTCATGTGATGCCTGGGACATCTGGGACCGATCCTGAATTGATTTTGCATACAGGTGGTTACAAAAACAATTTTTTAAAAAAAAATGTATTTTTACATATTTCATATACATATTTACATATTTATAAAAAAATAATCATCTAATTATCATTTTTTAATTGAAAGAGCTTTTAATAAATATTTTCAAAATATGTAAAACTGAACACAGAAGGTTCAAATTTCTCATAACTTTAAAGTAATTTTCTCGTGATAAAATGAACAAAAAAATAAAGAACTCATGGCAACCAAAAATATCTGATTTATTCTGAGACGTAGATGCATATAAGGTAGTTATGATATTTTGTTAACATTAACATTGCATTTTGTAGATATGTCAAAAAAGTAACAGGTTACAGCATAAATTGCTTATTCGATAATTATAACTTTCATGACTATCATAGAGTCACTTTCATGAGTTAACAATTATCACAAATAAAATACTTATAGCATAATTTGTATTTTTAGCATTATACCATTTCTGCAAGATTCACACAAAAAGCAGACATTTGGCAATTATAAAAAGCATAACATTTTTACATTGACAAAAGTACATATGATTAAGAATAAATAGTGATGTGCTTAAAAGATTTTATTGATGTCACTGCAGTTGATTTTCTTAAAATTCAAGAAAATATATGATTTTATATAATTATTTAGCAATAAAAAATGTATAAAATATATGAATATAATTTATACAGAAATGTATAGAATAAATATATGTATATGTCAAGTATATATGCATATATTTATCTTACATATGCATTATAAAAGGATGATTTTTGCTTACAATTTCTACTTTCTTAGTAGGAGTATGCTGACTTCCACCTTCCAAATCTTTCTTTGTTTCCAGTAATTTCTTTACCAAGCTCCCTGCATCAAAGGAACAGCATAATGTAGATAAATTTTAAGTGAATTACTGGAAATTTGTATTGAAATGCAACTTGATTTTTAAAAAATTACAAACTAAATCAATCTAAAATTTTAACAAAAATATGGAAGACAAAAAAATTCTTAAAAAATATTAAATGATGTATAAAAACTTTTAAAAACATTCCTAATTGCAGTATGAAGAAATGCAATAATTTTATAATATTAAAATGCTACACTAACCCAAGCAGAAAAACACTCAGATGAAACAAGCAAAAAAAAACTTAACAATCTGGAGGAACAACAGAAGACTGTAATATCTATAAAATATATTAATCGCTGCATGTAATTTAATTAACATGCATGTGTAATCTCATTCATTGCAACAAGTAGGCTCCAAAACCACATAAAACTGATTAATCTATTTGTATTTAAATTTTAATCTTTTAAATAACATATATATTTTACCAATAGCAAAAAAACCCAAATAGTTCTCACTCAATTTCCGAGTTAAATATTCAATATTTTTGCCTTATTCCTATATTTTTTGAAAGATAAAGCATATATATATAATTTGACATTCAGTTCAAAAGAATAATAAAATTTCAAATGATTTGAATACTTTTTTAAAAATATTTTTTTGTTGAATCAAATCATCAATCATAAAAAAAAAATGAAAATCAAATACAATATAATAATGTTATAATATTTTAAGATTCATAAAATAACTGTAAATTCTTTTTAAAAGGATTTATGGATATAATCAGAGCACACTTGCCTTTGTCTTCATCAGGAGTTTCTGCAGGTAAATTTGAACTCTGTAAAAATAGGTAACTGTTTTATCATTATGAAATAGTATATTATACATAAAAATATCATATAACTTTACATTTAATATTTTAAGAGCAAAAACCCAGATTTATTACTATCACAATCTCTATAAATTTACATAGACTTACTTGTTAAAATACTATCTGTTTATAAGAATTTATCTATATTTCAAAATATTTATTTGTTACATAAGGGCAGCATCTTTGAAATACTAAGAAGATTCCTAAAGCTAAGTACATTTGAAAACATTCAATCCCTTATCTTTAATAATAATGGAAAAAAACCCTTCATTTTTTAACATTTACATATCTAGCCCATTGAGAAATTTCCTTTGTCTCAGTGTTATCTTGCTGTGTGTGCTCTCAACTAAATTTATCCCCTGCACCAGTACAAGAATGACATACAAAAGAGCAGGTCATATCCTACATAACCTTAATCAATCACAGGTTTCCTAAGAAAGGAAAGGGCATTCCTATTGCTCCATAAAAACCACAGCCTTAAAAAGATCTTCAATTTTCCTCAGCTGGAATTCAATGACTAGAACAATTTTTACATGTTTTATAAAACATGAAATTATCTCTCTACAAATCACAAACTTAATGATGTTATTAAAAACTAATATTTTAGCTTTAAATGCACACCTGAACATCAAGCTGTTCTGAAGCTTCAGATTCAATCACAAGAAAAGTTTCTTCCTCCTCATCAGAAGCTAAACCTTGATCTAAAATCACATTTTCAACTGGTTTGGCTGTGGTGGGTCTCAATCTAAACAGAACACATTTTAAGTCACTACTCCAAGGAATATCACAAAACTTACAAGCACATTTTTTTAAAAAAAAAATTATGCTTTTATTTTTAACTAACTTTAGCATTTATTGAGACTGAAAATATTTCATTAATGCCATATTTCTTTAAATTTTAATAATTAACTTATACATAAAGTATCATCAAAATTTAAACACAGAAAATAAATTCAATTTTTATCATGCAGTATCATCTATTCAGTAACTTTTTTACAATTTTATAAATGATAACCATAGACTATATGCTCTTAAAATGAAAAGATTATGTATAAGTATATAATGATTTCTGCCTCTCATACCAAATGGTATTACATGTTCGCTACTTGTTTCAACATGACAAAATAAGTAAAATAATATCAATAATAATTTATCTTTAACCTTATTAAAAAAGAGCAAATTTCTTTCTCTTATATAATGTAACATAATTTCCTTTTAACAAGGTATCCTTTCATTTATGAAAGTTCAGTCTGGTTACACTATTTAAATTAATGAAAAATAAACAAAATTTAAAAAGCTAGCATTAAAATAATTTTTTGTTGAATTTGCATACATTTGTATATAT
>JAOUZG010025848.1:3039764-3097122 GCA_026289955.1 Argiope argentata
CAGAAGATGGCCTAGCAGAAGGAGGCCTGAAATGAAAATATTTATATGAAGACACATACTAAATATCATAAGCACAAAAACAAATACCAAAGAAACAGAACTATAGAAAATAAATTTTCTATAATTATTTTACATTAAAATCTCTTGCCACCAAAATTATTACTAGTTTTAAAAGAAGTCAGGAAACCTCTAAGTAATAATTATATTTATTAAAAAACTTAGCTTTTGTACATATGCGAAGCAAACAGTAAGAAAAATATCTTATTTGTCTATACAGAGATTATAAAAAAGTTCTATATTTTGAAACATCCTTTTTCAATCATCATTTCTTTAATTCTGCATAAAATCACAGATACAAGAAACTGAGACATAAAATCACATATAGTGGAATAATCAATTTAAATTACAGACACTCAGGAGAAGAGGAGATATCAACAAACAGTGAGTAACAAGTTAAATATCTGATGGATTAAAACTAGTCTATTCTTAAATAAAATTTCTTGTCCTTCAGATATTAAAATTGTGCATTTATTATTTGTTTCTAATAATTAATTCATTCTATTTTAAATGCTTATAATTCTTCAAAATCTAGATGAATCCAAAGTATGTTATAACAAATATTAATAGGAGAATGCTTTGTAATTATAGGCGTTGTCTCAATTGTATTTGTAAATAAAGTTACTTTATTTCAATAGTGAGATTAATTTTTTGGTATTCCTGCTGAATCCAACATTATTTATATAACAGAGTTATAAAAAATCATGAGTAGTATACATATAATTACAGAAGAATATATTTTGAACCCATTTACATAATGGAAATTTTATTCACATTTTTCAATTTTTTATTTATTTACTAGCATTTGAACAAACAAATAATAACAAGAAGTTTTCATTTACACGAAATATAAACTTTAATACATTACAATCATTATATATAAACTTATACATTCAACCATTAATACATTAACAATCATTAATACCTTTTTACAAAAAGAGCTTAAGATATATCTCAAAATTACATAAAAGATAATAAATTTATCTAAAAAATGATAACATTTGATTTTTAAAGAACTAATAGTATTCTTGCTAAAATATGTTGCATCTGATGTATGCATTTTTGTTGCTCAAATTATCATCAAATTTTCAAATGAATACCCTAAGAAGACAATTCAAGTCATCACTGAGACATTAAAAAACGGAAATAAGAGTCAGTAGTTAAAAGATTATTTATCTCAATGAAAAGCAAAAATTAATTGCAACTTCTAAATTAGTTTTTTTTTAAAGTTAATACAATCAAGTATCATAGGAATGATATAAATAAAGAGTACTGAAATTTTAACAGAAATAAAACACAATGGCAGATATGAGTTAGCTTATAAAGAAAATATTAAGTTGCAATATTTAGCATAAAAATAAATTATTTATATATTTACCTTATAAGCAGCACATTTTCAAAGTTTTGTTCAACTTTTGCAGGTGAAGGAATTGTTTGAATAGTAACGGGTGGCTCAGTAGGAGCTATAATAAAAATACAAAACTAAAATTTCACAACTGATTCATAGATATATTAAGCTTGATTTCAGATCAAATTACTCTGTCAATATCAAAAGGTAAAGATTTAAAATATTAGTCTAGAATAGATAAAGGCACAAATAAATAAAATTTTGAAGTAATATTTATTGAATTTGAGAATTATATTAATGGTTATGGTAATGGTTAATATTATAAACTAGCCGCCTTTGGCGACCAGTTGGTTCGCCAGTATTAATGCCGATTAAAGGGTTCAATTATATTTTTTATATTTAACTTTTTCTCATAATAAGTTTTTCAGCAAAAAAATTTTTAAGTTTCAAATTTCGATAGTCATATAATACTATTATATAGACCTTAAGCAGTCCTGATCTTTGAACTCTGCATCTCTCTCTTATTGTCTATCAGTGCATGTGCATCTCTCTCTTATTGTCTATCAGTGCATGTAAAATTCAGTTTAAATTAAAGCGGAAATGATGAAACCTCAATTAATATGAGGACCTCTTTACTCAATCCAAGCCTGTCTTTAAATAAAACTAAGAACTGAAAGCAGAGTAGTCCAGCATTGAAGTTTTATGTTCACTACAGAAATTGAAACATTATAATTTTTTTTATAATTTATAATATCTCAAGGAATTATTCAGCAAACATTTCACAGATTAAATGGAACAATCAGTTTTTAATTTTATTTTTATGTATTTATAAATGCTCTCAATAATAACATTTAATTAATTTTTTTTGGTTTATAAATATATTTCAAAAAGTTATGGTTTAAATTCCTTTTGTCTTATAGATTCATATTCTGTAAAATATTCTTAATATTTCAACTTTTAAATAAATAAACATTTCTATCTCCTGCGATCAAATCTGGCTGATTTATTCAGTTATGAATATTGCAAGTTTAAAACAATCATCAGTTTCATAATCTAGTTCAATTATTCTAGAGTAACCCTGATTGACTTCTTTAAGATCCTGATAAAGTGATCTAAAATCGCCAGTTTTTATCGAATAATATTAATATTTTCATATATCGATCAGCTTTGATAATTGGTTTAGTTGATTGGAGTGCCACTTTTTTTATTTTAAGGACTTATTGTCCCTAGAATATTTTGTTGAATATGATTCAAAGAGCAGATAATATATGTAAAAATTTAAAATTCGGAATTCATCAGCATTTTTCCCCTCAATCTACTAATTATATATTTCACTCAGACAACTTGTTAAACAATTTATATCTGTCCCCAAAAAATTAAGAAATAGATGTTGGGCTCTGATTACAGAAGATTCTTTGTAGATGTTAAGCCATATTTGCCTTAAATAAAACCGTTTAATTGGTTTAGTAACATATGTATAGTAAAATATCATAGAAAATGTTTCCATCCATTTATTTTCCAAAAATAGCGTGTTTCATGTATGTTTTATTTTATACAAAAACGTGCCGAAAATGGCATTTTTATATGTTTAATTTGGAATGTTAGTTGATTTATTTTTCCTTATTTGACAACATGATATTGTTTTGGTTATAAAGTTTTATGTCTCCGAAATATGTGGGTAAAAAGTAGTTTTATATGCTTTTACAAATTTTGCATTGTTAATTATTACGTATGCTTGTTTAGAAGAAGATGCATTTTCAAATAGCTGACCCACCTTTATCAGTATAGCTTTAATATTACGTATGCTTCATTGAAAGCAGATGCGTTTTTATTTCGGATGATTCATTAAAATGCGGAGATAAATTACAATCATAAAGGCGAATTCTTTACTTTGCACAATATATCTTCTCCACATAAGTAAAAATAACAATTCAAAACATGTCTTATAGTTTAAAAAAATTTTTAAAAAAGAATGCAAAAATATTTTACTTCTACTGATTATATATTGCTTTTTTTTTTTTTTTGAAATAACGTCATTTTCAAGTCCGTTTAAGATTTCTTGCTTTTAAATAATTAATCTCACTCTCAGAAGATTATCGTTGGGTGCTTTTCAAAAAATTCTTTTTCAGTTTTAATTGTCGCACTTCTGTCATATATTTTTATTTACTTTAATTCTTTAATTGAATTAATAATTTTGATATTGAAAACGATCAAGAAACATTTTCTCTCGCATTTATTGTTTAAAAAATATAACATTTCCTATTTATTTCCTTTCATATAATCACGTGATGAAAATTGTATTTTTCTGTTTTATTTTTGGTAGTAATTAACTTTTTATTAATCAGAGTTCCTGAAATGTGATGGCAACATTTTATTAAAAGCTGATTTTTTTTTAATTTTTTTTTTTTTTTTTGAGATCCTCACGAAGATAAAATTTTATTTTTATTTTATGCGAAATAAATTGTTAAAAAAACGATTAAATTAAATGTTTAGAAATTCATTAAAAATAGAGTTTTAGTTTATAGGTCAAAACATTAGTATCATTGAAAAGCTAATTTTTTTAGCTTTAACTTGATGCAAAAATCAATTTTGCGCTGTAATATTTTCGAAAGTTATAGCGAAAAAACTTCAAAATTTGGCTTATTTTTTAATTAATTCAAATTTTAATTAAAAATTTAAAAAAGGGCTCCAATGTGCACAATGTGCAACCAAGGTATATATATACCAAATTTGGTAGCTGTAGGTCGAACGGTCTGGCCTGTACACCGCCAACAGACACACACACATTGTGCTTTATTATAAGTAAAGATTAAAAGATATAAACATAAAACAATATTACTGTGATAAGAGGATTTTTCATTATTTCTATTGATAAAGAATCTACACTTTTAAACTAAGTTAGTGGATTTTGAAGTAGGAATGGTTCAGCATAACTTCTGTAATACAATGTTATTACAGAAAAAAATTTAAAATAATGATATGAATCAAATAACATGACAAATAAATAGTAATCACATAATGAGAATCATTTGTAAAGATAAGAGAAAACCTTTTGTTACTTTTTATGACATTTAGTAAATAATTTTATAAACTCATTTACTATTCATTCAAAATTATAGCAGCCTAAAAATTATCTCAAAACCAATTGTTCATAATTATTGTTATTTTCAATTTAGTTGAGTACAAAAGTTATATTAAAACTTTTATCAGGGTTGTCACACAAAACTGGAAAAAAATTCTTTCTGTTTACTCTCTAATCTATTCAAGATACATGGAAATTCTTCCAATTTTATGCATACATCAATGCAGATTAGTCATAACAGAGTTTTGCAGTGATTAAAATTGAAATTCTTAATATTTTGAATAAATTCATGCCTTACACCACATATCTTTCTTTTAAGATGTAATAAGTAAGGGAGGGGGAGGAAGGGCAGCCAAATTCAAATTGTATTTTTTAAATAATAAGTTACTTTAATAATTTAAAAAGGAAATAAAACACCAATCTAATTACATTAATAAATACTTAATTTTTTTAAACAGTTATAAATCTATAAAATACCTACCAACTCTTACAAGTAAATTTTCTTCCACTAAAAAAAATCAAAATAAATATTTAGTTACTTTTTACATGTTTTTTATTTTCAAGTGAAAAAACTTATTATAAAAATGCCATTTACCAGGTTTTGTTCTTTTGCTTCGCGCAGAGGGTGGTCGAGCACTACGGCTGGAATGTGGTCGATGACTCTTCTCTCGAACACCCTGGTGATTTGAGAAGGACACACATCATAGTTTAGAATCAAGATACAGTAATAAAAAAAGAATTATTTTACAAATTTAAATATTTATGGTTTATTAAGACACAAAGAATGTGAGTGAATGAACATATTTTAGATTTGAATCATAGATTATTCAAATAACTCTTTCTAATACAATTTCATTTTCTTCTACAATGAGAGATGTAGAAGAGAATTCTATGGAAGAGAGGAGAAAATTTGATGCTTCTAAAATATTGAAACAAATTTAAAATCTGAATAACAAAAATAATGGAAAAAGTTTACTGAATCAAGTTTATTGCTAATAATGATTTTTTTTTTAAAAATCAAGTACCTAGTACATCAAGCATATAAAAAGCTTTTACAAATCAGATAGTTTTTTATCTGGGCATTAAAGGCAATTTAAAGCATTACTTTTTTTTCTATTCTCTAAATATGAAATATAAAAAATAGAAAAGAATTATAACATACAATAATAATACTTATTATGAAATCTCTAATGGATCTTCTCAAACCTAAAAAGACATTATTGTAATTACACAAAAGTTTAAATGTACAGAAAATATTTCGCATATTCACTAAGCTAGAATAATGAAATTTGGTTTTAGCAACAAATATATTCGATAAAAATTCAGATAAAATGTCTTGATGGGAAACCTGTTTGTCTGATGGTGGATGTTACTTCTATCTGTCATGTGAATGCAATAAAACAAAACCCAAAGATCTATCAAGAGAAATCTGATCAACAGATTTATTATCAAAATTGTAGACTTAAGTTAAATTTTATACCAAATTTCTCAAAGAGATTATTCATTGATCTATATATTTTCAAGTTTGTCAACTTGTTACTCAAAGTGAAAGAACATAGATAAATGAAATTTGTCAC
The DNA here is from genome assembly GCA_026289955.1 of Argiope argentata. Taxonomy (NCBI): domain Eukaryota; kingdom Metazoa; phylum Arthropoda; class Arachnida; order Araneae; family Araneidae; genus Argiope; species Argiope argentata. The sequence goes on from JAOUZG010025848.1 coordinate 3,045,829, forward strand.
ACGGTCAAAATTATGGATAAAATCTTACATTTTTTTTTATTCATTTGGTACAAAGGAGGGTATCTAGTATGCAAGCTTAATTCTACACTTCCACATCAGGTATCATGTTTTTAGACTATTATGGTCTTCAAGGACTTACCACCTTTCACTCAACACAACTCTACTTTTGCAATAAGTTTAGAATATATAAAAGAGAAAAGATTAAAAAAGAAGGTAATAAATTTTCTCAATATATAAGAAAGTAAAAAAGAGGGGCGCCCATATTAATTTTTTTCTTTAATGTAATTGATTTCAGTTCTCTGAAAAGTGTTTTTTGCACATAATTTCAAATGATTTCCCAGGATTAAGAGCCTCCCCATCTAGCCTAAATTTTAATTTCTTAACTCCGTGAAAAGTAAGAAATACAAAGAGAATTTGGAAAATTTCAACAAATCTCATATAATTCAGCAGCTTAGAAATACAAGAAAACATAATTAAAAAAATTTAATTGATTAATAGCTCAAAACCATTGTAAATTTATAAATGAAATCATAAAAAATAAATTATCTACTTTTTCATTCATAAGAGATGAGTCCCCAGCTTCATTTTCATGTATTTCTTCCTAAAACAACACATAAATAAACAATTAAGAGAAGTTCAAAAAATATCCAATAAATTTTGAAAAGTCAATACTGCTTGAGCAAAACTAATTGTAAGAAATAGTTTATACAATTTTATATGTATCTGAAAATGAACAATGAAAATGTTTTGATGATTAAAAAGTGAATACCAGAACTATACTACATGAGATTTATTCTATTCAAAGTGTTATGCTAATTTTATATTAAAAAATAAGCATTTTATGAAATAAATAATTCTAGCACCTTTAGAGGAAAAACTAAGAATCAATAATTACCTAGTATTTTTGATTAAAGGACTATGTATTTAATGACATAAATGAAATTGGATATTAACACATTGACTGCCATGGAGTCATTGGTGACCAACACTCAACTTGGCTACAACACCAGTGATGACGCAGCAAATAATAAAAGTACATAATTTTAACAAATATGGATACATAAATTTTTCAATAATACCATTGTTATTATAATGGTTTGAAGAAATTAATGAAATAGAGAACATGCAAAAATAACTTTATCCTACATGAAAAATGTACATGTTATCTGTGCATATTGCAATAAATCAGATTAAAACATATCCAAAATCATATTCAACAAACTACTCAAGGAACTTTGTCTGATAGCAGTCACAGTATTTTTGAAGGTCTTTGTAAAACTGCACTGCCAGATGTTGTACTTGATGAGTAATCTTCATTTGAAGCCATATTTTTAAGGGCTAGTAAAAAAAAAAAATTGAATGAAAGATATAAAATGCAAAAACGTATGCAGAGTGAAATAATATAGAAAAAATGCAATTTTTTGTAAAATTCACTGAAGAATGAGAGGAATCACTTAGCAACTGAAGCACAATTGTCTGAAAAAAGGACAATCGTAAGAATTGCCTACAGTGCTGTGCGGGTCATTGGTGACCCCCACAATGAAAACTGCTTCAAGCATGATTTTATAATATGCTTTATTATCTGCTGCAAATAATATTACAGCATAATATATATTGCATAATGAAAATTTCACATCAGTGCCATGGGCAAACCATGGAAAATGTATCTGGCAGTCAACGTGTTAACTGAGGATCCAATTTTATGCAAATATAAATATAAAATGATACCAATAGTTATAAAATATTTTACTTTAATGTTGAAGTTAAGTTAGGCTTTTTATCGAAGATATTTTAAGAATCTCATTAAAGCACTTTCATTGCATGTCTAAAGATAATTAATTAAACTACAATTAGTAGTCTTAACTAAAAACACTTCCTTCTATACTGCTATACTGCTTCTGCTTTAAAAGGAATAATAATATAAGGTATCCAACAACGTTAAAAACACTGGTTTTTGTTAATTATTATTCTAATTAATTATATTCTAGTTAATTATTATTTCTTGTTGTTCAGACTTTCCTCTTTAGAAATCAGTTTATCTTTTGTTTCTAAATAATTTAGAAAAATGTTATAGCGCTTAAAATAAATCAGGGAATGGCATTTTGAAACTAAAAATAGGCTTCATTTTCTTCTTTCTTTTGGTTTTACCATATAAACTAGTTTTATTTTATGTTGCTGGTGACAAGCTATATGTTTTAGTATTATTATATATATTTTATATATATTATCCTTAATTCTTTGAGATTGGAAACATTTCTGTTCACTTACTTTTGTGTTTACGATCTTGTACTTGCTTTTCAAATTTTATCTTGCTTTTTTAAAAGACAAACATTTTAATTTTCTTGAAAATTTATACAATTTTTAATGTTTTTATAATGGATCACCAAAAAAATTATCGCTCAAAGAAGCGAAAATTCTCTAGAAATCAGTACAATTCTGGATATTTTAAAAGAGGTACTAAAAGTGAAATTCCAACTAATTGTACTGATCTTACTACTGCAAGTTCTTCAAACTGATAATAACTATTTTAACCCTTAGTAGCCTGATTTATGAAAGTGATTTATTTTTAATATTACTGTGTTTGCTTGAGGGTCTAGATGAAGGGAAAAATAGCTTAAAAAATCACAATATTTATTTCACACATTTATTTAGAAAAAAAACAGGTATCAATTTTGATACTTCGGGCATTAACGCCATAAAGAAATCAGAATTATTATTGGTATCAAAATTGAAACTCTAGGTTATTAAGGGTTAACCTTCCAGGATGAACCAGCAGGACTTCGACCACATATAATAAACAAAGTGAAACCTTTTTATATGAAATTATGTGAACAAAAATTACAGTATAGGAGTTTACAAGGGAAAACGCAAAATGTCAATAGGAGTTTTAATGGCATGTTATGAAACTTTGTACCGAAAGAGCATTTTGTCGAGTTGCAAACATTTCAGTTAGATTCATTTATAAATGTGCTTCAATTTAATGATGATATAAAAGGCCTATTAGAAATTTTAAACAATTTAAAATTGAATGCATGGAATTATATGCGAATTAATAGTTCTAAAAGGCATTCACTAGCAAAGTCAAATACTCAAAGAAAAAAACTTTCTGCCCTCTAAATGAAAAAAATGTCGATTTATTGAGGAAAAGGAAGGTCGGACCTCTCATATATGGTAGTTTTAAACAATTTTAATGACAGGAACAATATTTTCCAACAAAATTAATTTTTAACTTCAATTTTCATAAAACTTCTCCACCATTAATATGATATATCAAAAACTATTAGAGGTATTATATAAAAATTGCAGTGTGTGTTTCAAATAATATGGGTAATGAATGAACCAAAAGTTTTATAGTAGGTGAAATACTTTTTTATTTATAGGTGTTTTTATAAAAATTAAATTATGAATTTTTGGAAAAAATACATATATATGTATATTTTTGCCCATAACTTCTTTGCATCTCATTATTTTTCTTATATTTTGGTTCATTTCATTTATCAATAAATTTTATAACTTGAATACAAAGAAAAATAGGATTGCTACATGACACTTTTGTGTAGAATGTTGGTCGTTTTGCTTAAATTTCCTTAAATTTTACAAAAAATTTCCTATTTCTCAAAATATATTATATTTTCAACTATATTTTTTGTAATTATGGTGTTTATGATTGACAATACATCTGAAAACTATAAGTAGTTTTTTAACAATCCAATATTTCAAAATGCTTTCTTCAAACGTAGTTATTCACCAAATAATGTTGACACGTAACATAACTCAAAAGGCAAATGATCATGTTTAGAAATAAAACATGCGACAAACTGAAATTGTTGTTAAAAACTAAGATGGTTTTACGTGAGCCTAAAAATTTATTACTGAAAAGAAACAATTTTCCCCTATCTGAATATGTGAAAGAAGGTAAGGAAAGAGTTAAGACAATAAAAGGATATATTTTCCCCATTTAGTCAATAATTACTTAAACTGAGTTATAACATTTTTCACTGACCTATGGATTAGTCAAAAGCTAATTGAATACAGAATGAAGATTTTTCTTTGTCCATCAAAGAGAAAAATAAACTTTTAGACAAAAAAACAAACCCTTAAGGCCCTTATATAAAAACTATAAAAAATGCAGTTTTTAAGGATTTTTCAATGATTTCAAGCATTTTGGAATAACAACATTTTTAAATCCTTAAAAATTCAGTTTCAATTGAATTTCCGAAAATAAAATGAGAAACAAATTTTTTAGAAGTAACTTAAAGGACTGAGTGATTCTTTCTGATGAAAAGAATATTGTGAGAAACTAGAAGTCAATCATAGAATGAATGAATAACTGTATGTTACCTACCTTATCATGCACATCACCATTACTCATACTGGTAGATGGTCCAGCATCATCTACAGAAATTGGAGCATGATTTTCAAGATTATTTTTGTCATTATAATCCTGTTTAGGTATGCTTTCACCTTCATTTTCAAAAACAGAATCTTTGGATTTGGATGTTTTCTCTTTAGATGACTTTTTGTTTTCATCAGTTTTGTGTTTTGTTCTTTCCCGTGACTTTTCTCTGTCTTTCTTAGATTTTTCCTTGGTATTTTCCCCATTTTTATTCTTTGAGATTTCCTTATCTTTCACAGGCTCAAGAGTTTTTGTGAGAGAGCGTGAATGGGATTTCTCATTGGAGCCTTTCTGCAGTTTACAAAAGAAAGAAAATAAAAATGCAATGCAACATACTTATTACAACTTAAAAGTAAAATTGAAAAACTCAAATTTACTCCTGAAAAATAATAAAATGTTATTACTTGCAAATATCTGTAAAACTGAAATTTTAAAATTTTAAAGCAACAGATTTTATTATTTATATGATCAGAAGTAAAACACAAATCCATTGTTTAAAGCCATCAACTGAATACACATTAATGACATTTCTAATCAGTATTAAAACAAGAATTACCATTAAATAAATTTCAGTATAAAAGTGTTTCAACTAATTGATTCAAAACCAAGCTACAATTATTAATTACTTAATTTGAAGATTATTTATCAATTTGTGTATGTTTGAGTGAGTGTGTGTGTGTAAATAGAATATTTTGATCACGTGTATAGGTGAAAAATTACTGGTATTTCCTCCATTCTAATTTCATATTGCATTGCTATAATGTTTTTTTAACTAAGCATTATTTTGAGAATAAAAAAAAATAATCAAAACAAATTATTTTTAAAATATAAGTTCTTTAAATCTAGTACAATGGTATGTCAGAGCTGCAGCAGAGTTTTGCCAACAACTCCAACAGGTGTGAAAGAAAAATTCTCACATATTCTAAAGTTTTATGACTCAGAATTTTCTTATTTTTTGAAAATTCATTTATTAGATAACAATCAACCTGCTTATGACCCTTTCTTAACTGTCCATAAGAAGTCCTAAGTAGCAGCAGAGTTGAAATTCATTGCTTACTTTGTACATATCATCTATATAAATAAAAATGAATGCCCAAATGTTTTGTTAAACGTAAAACAGCTAAACCAATTCGGCTTTTCTTTTTTCTTTCTTTTTTTTTTTTTTTTAATTTAGTTAAGACACGAGAAAGGTTCTTCTACAAAGAAAAAAAGGAAAAATTGCTTAGAAAAATAATAAAAATGACACTTTTTTACTTTCCTGCCAAAAAATGAGTAAGAGTTTATTCCCCTTGATAATGAGGTTAGGCTTTAACATATTTTAGACCGATTAATTCAAATGATAATGTTTCTTTTCTTACGTTTTCAATGCGTATTAAAATTAAACATTTTTATTTAATCCCTTTTTCAGATTCATTTTGAAGTACTTTTTAATTACAATACCACATAATAAAGGGAATTGAAAATTTCTAATCTGTATTACGTTACCCCAACTGGCATAGAAAATTAACTCATTTGTGTTGCCCCAATTGGAATTGAAAATTCATGCATGTGGAGTGTATTGTAATTATTAACCACTGTATTTCCATTTTAATTAAAAGTTTAAAAAATATGTGCATAATACTAATGTAGCTGCCTCAATCTAGATCAATAAATAAAGTAAACTTGACTTGATTAGAACTTAAGTTAGTTATGTGCCTTTCACTGCGTACCAAGTCGGGGGTAAAAGCTAGTTTCATAATACAAATTAAAACAGATTTTAGAATCATAAAAATTAAAGAATATCGTTCAACTACTGAAATTGATTATTGTAAACTGGTAAAAAAGGAGATTGAAATGACTGCGATAAAAACAAAGCTGTATTGAATAAAAACATTAAAAAATAAGTAAATTTTTTAAAAATCCAAAAAAAATAATAAACAGCTTGAATCTTTCTTTTTTGTTTAATATCATTGACTAAAACACAATTAAAATCAGAAAAAGAAAAAAAAAGAAGAAAAATCATTATTGATGCTTTGATTTAAATAAAAGTGATGGTATTATAAGATGTGCAAATATAGAACAAAACAAACAGAAACCTAAATATTATTTACATTAAATTCATTTTCATCCATCTTCCACACATTTAGCAGCTTATTATCACTAAAACCGAGACATTAATCTCAGACATCTTCAATAAAAAGCAATGCAGGATGTTTAAGTGAAACATTTCAAATTAAATATTATAAATAAATTCAAAATAAAAATTTGAGGTGCAATGAATACAGTTACAAATAAGTTTTGAAATTTGTTTTAATTTTCCATATATTTTACTTTTACATTTTTCTAAGAAAAAATATGTTCAAGTTTAGAGTTTTAGCAAAATATCATTTCTCCAAACTTACGGATCGTCTATCCACAGATGCACGCCGTTCCTTTAAAGGCTTTGTAGGAGAAGTTTGGGCTTTTCCACTAAGAACTCTTTCTACTGCTTCTTTACTGTCCAACTAAAAATTATATATAAAAGCATATTTAAGATTAATTGGTTCATGTTTCCTTAAACATTAATTTTGAAATAAAATAAGTTCAAATATAAACTAACTGAAGAATAAAACAATTCTTGAGAAGTTAGTCCTAAATTTTGACTACTACATTTTATTTGGAAACTTATCTTCAAATATTAGCATTCAGTATAACTAAAAGATTATAACTAATTATTCCTTATCCATGAACAAAATAAAATAAATATTTGGAAATTATGTCATAATTTTGAATATTTTATTAATTTTTTTTACAAACTTATGAATTTACCTTATTTTTAACTGCAGTTCCAAGGATTTGTAGAAACAGATTTGTTTTTGCAGGATCATGGCCAGCCACCACTTTTGATGGTTTCAAGTTTATAGGTTGATTTGTCACTAATGCTGATGAAAAAAGAGATCCAGAATTCATTAATCTCTTTAATACTAAATTGAAAAGATAAATAATACCATTAAATGCTTAAAAATCTATTGCATTATTAATAATTCCCCCAAACAGAGAAGCATTCAATCTAAAGTATATATCAATAATACTGTAATATTCAACATATCTTAAAAACAGCAAGAGACCTGATCCCAAATCTCCAGCATGCTCTCAAATAGAGATCGAATCCGTCCTATGGAGGATTTGATTTTCTATACTTATATCTTTGAAAAGAATGTTCAGTTTCAGCAGTTTGTATTAATGGAAGTTTTATCACTTACATAGCAGAACAGCATAAGCTTCTATAATAATATGGGTTAATTGAAATAATAACCCAGTTAAAATTTGAAGCTAATAATATTTAAATAGAAAGCTTCAAAAGAGAAATTATCTAAAATATTTAACTGAAAATTTTAGTGAGCATTAAATCCTTTGAGCCAATTCATACCAAGGTAGCTGTTAAGCCCTAAAACAAAATTAATAAAGTTTAAGAATAATAGAAATTAAGTTCAAGAATAATAAAATTTCAGAAAAAGTATGTTTCTTGCTTAGTTTTAATCTTGCTTAGTTTTAAATCATATAAAAGCACTTTTTTTTTCAAAAAAGAGAAAAAAATAAGAATACTTAATTGGGAAATTACCGCTTAACCCAAAGTAATATACATTTTACAAGAAATGTTTTTGCAGTTATATTAACAATTAAAACTTGAAAAGAATTTCTCTTAATCTATCATGCAACAGTTGAGTGTTTCAAAATCTTTTCAAGTAGAATTTAACTATACAATGCATCAAAAGTGATTCAAATTTATCAAATAATTAAAAGATTGGGACAAGGCAGGAACCACATGTCTGTGTTGCAAATGTCTGCTACAAAATTTGGATAACAGTTCTTTGATTGGATTAAAGTTTGTATTGATTTTTACTGTTCATATGAATATGTCACTTAAATGTTGAAGCAAACATAAAGAAAACCTGTATTTCCCTAGCTTATGAAATTAAGGCCATATACTAATACTTTCGATTACTTAGCATAGTAGCCAAAGATAGAAGTAATTGTTTATGTATTTAATAATTTATCATTTACTTTCTTTACATTCCAAGAAAAACCTGGTTTTGTAAATAGAAAAAATAATTTGTCAGAAATTATAAATTTAATGATTTTAAGATGGCAATAGTAGTTTTGATTATTCACCAACAATAAAATTACATTTATAATTAAGTTACCATTTAAAAATTAAATGTTTATTGTAGTTGTATTAGGTAAAGTCACACATATTTTTGTATAAAGACATAAGTTAAAATTAACTATAAATCCTTAATTTAAATAATTTGAGAAACAAATTAAAAACTATACCAAGGAGCAAAACCTAACTTCATAGAACTGAAGACCATCCCATAAAAAACTGAGCTGATCTGCTGCTCAACAACAGCAGTAATTTGCTAATATATTTGCCATATACAAAGTTTAAAGGCTATTTTTGCTGAATTGACAAGCTACTACATTTTAATGTTCTCATAAATGAGAATGGTAAGGCCATACAACGATTATACTTAATATCCCCACAAGTTTTCATATTTGCAATTCATATTTGCAAATATAAAAGGATCTAATGGAAAGCTTTCATACAGTTGTAATAACTATAATTATTATGAACTTCCTTTATTGGTATCAAGTTTAAAAATCAGAGACTATGATGAGCACCAAGAAAGATTTGTAAAGAAATCCAAAACATTTAATCATGTGATCATGTTAAGAGAATTTGCTAAATTTAGAGAGTCAAAGATAAGTGTCATTAGATAAGTGTCTGATCTGCAAAGTTGTATGGTAAATCTACTAAATGCAAAGATGTTTGGACAATTTGAAAATCTTTTTTTTTTTTTCAAATGTTCATAACAAATAGTAATTCAAAATATTTTTACACAATCAGCTCTTACTTCTAGTGTACTAATATCTCTGAAATTCAACTTGTACCAATTTTATATAATGAACATATATACAGGATGAACTCGCAATAATAAATATCATAATGTCTAACAAGCCATAGGAAAGTATTCAGTTTTGTTTTGTTATTGCTGAAATTCATTTTAAAATAATTGATTACAGAATTTGTCAGAAGAATAATCAATAAGCATTTCAGTTGTGATTAGAAACAGCATGCATTATTGTACAAACATTAATATAATAATGTGAAAGATAAATGATAAAGGTAAATACCAAACAATATGCATATTCAAGATATTGATGAAGCTACATTATTGGTTGCTACTTGGAAACTTCAAGCATAACTGCATTTCGCTGGTGAACATAGACTAACACAATAACTTTCTCAATTAATTGCTAGCTGCAATAACTAAAGCCTTGCTAGATGGTTTTTTTTTTTTTTTTTTTTTTTTTACTGATTGCTTTTTAGCGTGCAAAAATACAAAATTTGAAAAAAGCTAAATGACAGTTTTATTGTGATAAGTAAGGAATGATAGTTTTATATTTCTGGTTAATTTTTTAACTTTTTTAATACAGTTTTGTGTGTTTAAATTATAATTCTTGTTTAAATAGTACTGATATAAGAAATTACCTTTCAGTAAATTATTATATTATATTTTTTATAATTATTCTTTCAACAGAAACTGTAGTGGAATTCTCTCAATAATGGGAAAAGCTCACATTTTATCCATGATTAATATTTCTTTACAAGAGGCATCACTGTAATATGTAATTAAAAAAAGAAAAGAAAAAAAACAGAAGAAAAAAATATGTATTAGATTCAAATAACTTGCAAAAAGTTTTTTTTTTTTTAATTTTAATAGAGTTAGCATTTATTTTAATATGGATGACAGAGATTGGGAATCAAAAACCCATATAGAGCAGACAATTAAAACAAAGACTAAGTTCAAAAAGTCAGAAAATAGTTACTTTTATAATGTAATTAGTTTGAAATTATCATACACATATACGTACAGTGTTCAATGTTGATAAGGAAATGCTCTTAAAAATACTCATTATCTTTCCCTTCTTCCTCATACTCAATCAAAAGTGTTCCATAGTTAAAACATTTATCTTTAAATTTAATTTAGCTTTTTTATCTTATTTATCTTTAAAAGTTCTGCACAACCATGAACAGGCAGAGTAGCATTCTGTGCCAAAGACATGAAAAAAAAAGAAAAAAAGATGCATTTGATAGAGTAATTCCAGTTAGTTTTTTAAAATGATTTTTATTTTCACATAATATGACAGATAATCACTATTAGTTAAAATCACAATAATCAAATCCTGAGAGGAACAGGATGGAAAAAAATGCAAAAATAAATGTAAAAATGTTTTTATATTAGAATTCAAATGGTTAGAAAAAGACTTATGAAGAAAACATCATAGGAAATATTAACATATCACATAGGTGTAATAATTTCAAATTATCAGCATTCTAAAAATTATTATTTTCTAATCACTCAAGCCTTTTCAATTCAAGCTTCATTTTAATTTTGGTTTCGCACAAGCACTTTTTTCCCAAACTGATATTAAGCCCACAGAGTAATGTCTCAACTAAATTCTCTTCTGAGACTATATAAGTTCTATATGCTTTCCCATGTTCTCTTTGCTCTGATTCAAATAATGAAATACGACAATGGCTCCAAACAGAACATTTTTTATTATTAAGGAAAAAGATTAATTAGTTAAGAACTGTTGATACTTTACTTATCTTTCCCAAAATAAAAACTATTTCATATATGTACTTAAAAGAAAATAAATTAGTTGTGGAATTACTGGTATCATCTGTTTAGAACAGAAAAAAATAGTTGTTTATACACATACCTAGGACATCGATAGTTTTTTGAAGAAACAAAATCTTGCTTTCTTTATCCTAAAATATATATATATATATATATATAAGTAAATCAAGCAAATACCATAAACTTTAAAGTAATGAATAAATTCTTATGATGGTGAATAATAAAATTTTTGGCTGCCTTGAAACTATATTTTTTTCCACGCTTAAACAAATTTTCAGCCTAATAGTTTGTACAATTGTATCTCTTGTTTCAATACATTGATATATTATGCATTTTGTACGTGTTATATTTAAAGATCAACCAAAATGTTAAGTGGGTTGTAATCTGATCATTAAAACATTAAAGTTTAGTTTCATAATCTTTAAAAAATTTCATAATTACATAATATCATAGACAATTTTGCTACAAGATATCATAACACCAATAACCAAATAAAATAAAATTTTACAAATAATAAGAAAATGAAATCTTTAATCGCAAATTTCATGTGTGAAAATTATTATTTCGGTACTTTTCCATTTGGCGGGTGTGAGCGAAAAATTGCACAAGAAATGTTGCAGAATTCTAAATTATTTGGTGTTTTTCACTATAAAATCTCTAAAAAATTAGGAAAATTCTACATTATTTGGTAATTTTTCGCTTCAAAATCACTGTAAAAAATTTGGCGTACTTCTACATAATTTGGTTATTTTTTTGCTTGTATCCAGCTAATGGAAAAGTATTATTATTTTTTAAGACATTATTTATCTTAACTAATTTAGGTCTCAAAACCAATTTAAAACAATTATAAGACTTCTCAATCGGTTTCTATAATTCTCTCTCTCTCTCTGTATATATATAGATACTTTTCCATTAACTGAGAGGTAGCGAAAAATTGCCAAAGAAATTTGGCAGAATTCTACATTATTTGGCAATTTTTTTGCTTTAAAATCACTATAAGAGTTTTGGAGGAATTCTAAAATATTTGGTAATTTTTCGCTGTCACCTAATAATGGAAAAATACCTATATATAGATAGATAGATAGATTTTTTTAAAACCTTTATTTTCAATTTTTCTAGCTGGCAAGCAAAGTTTTGGAGCTCGACTGATTTTGGGATAAAATAACAAGTATTTCATAGCTCTTTTTCAGAATCTTAAAAATGCATCAGATGTCAAAGAACCATACATAATAATAAAGCAATACAGGTAAACCTTTTAAAATCCATCTGCTGTCAAAGAAACAAACATAATAATGCAATACTGGTAAAAGCAGGAAGAAATATTTTTTGAATGTAAATTTCGGTGACATCAAAACCTCCTAACAACAACAACCTCATGTTTTCAATGGTTAATAAACTAACTGCCCAAAAATTATCAAAACATAAACAAAATCTTCACTCCTTAGCTTACCTTTCAATAATATTAAAAAAAAAGAAAGAAAGAAAGAAAGACTGAATATTTGCAGAAACAATTAAATTAGCTTAAAATTCCTTGTAAGGATTAAAATTATCACAATTATTGCACAGTTTAAAAAGAAAAGGCTGTTAAAATTAGAAGGTATGAGAAGTGAATTATTTGAATCAAAAATTATTTTTGCGTGATTATATCTTGGGTATTTAACAAAATATGTTTTTCAATTTTCAAATACTCCAATTAAAATTAGATTTGACAAGTACATCCCTTCTAATGTACATTCCTACTAAATTTGATAATTCTAAATCAAAGGAAATATCTTTAAAATAAATGCTGACAAGCTTTTACTTTTATTTACAAATATATTTATTAATTTATCATTTAAAGGTCGTTTTCTACTCATCAATAGTTTTTGGTTAAAAGATAGCTTTTAACTATATAAAATGATTGAAAAAATTAACTGTTAGAGAAAATAAAATCCAAATGTTGATCATCTCATAATTTGAAAATTCCATTTACAACTAACAGTACAAAACCTGAAGGTGGAAACTAGTGTTTTTTTTCACAATGCATTGCACTCAAGGGCTTTCTTTTAAATTAAAAGAATGGATTTCAAATCTTTGGATACAAACTCAGTTATTTACCATAAATAAATTTCATACAGTTATATTTGCAATATTATTCGAAAAAATAATCAAAGAAAAACATTCTAGCATCAAGTTTCTTTAAACTGTGAAATACTAATAACGCCAAGCGCATGCTTCTTTAAATACAATATAGGCAAATAAATTTTTATTTCGTAGATAATTTTAATTAATGTTCTGTTCACGTACCTTAACATTTTCCGCCTGTAATTCCGCAGATGTATACAAACCTTTGAGGAATCCAGAGGATTTTATTATCTATAAAAGATAAAAATAAATAAATAAATAATTTTTTTCGATTAGAAAATCTGCCTTAAAACTTAAGTTAGATACTGAGGATTTCTTGGAAGACATAATTCAACTCTTACATTAATAATGATATCATGCAAAAATCTAAACGGTGGCTTTTTTAAAGATTTCTCCGTCAGAGCTGGTCGTTTAATAACACTGCCGAGAATTTCTTGAGTTCTTTTAATTACATCAGAGTCAATTTCTTCAGCCATGACAAAAATATACAAGAGGTTAAGAGAATTCAACACACGTTATGATCATTCTGCATTCCTTTTTTTATTATTATTACTTTTTTATTTTGACAGTTATTCGAAAACGAAAACGACAGTTGGCAAATTCTCTCAGCTTGTGTAAGTTACGTTTCCCAATTAAAATTCAAAACGCTTATAAGATAGCACATTCAGCTAATGTTAATATTTTTTAAAAATCATAAAAGGTATGAATTAATAGATTTAAAGTTTTGATTAAAATTTTATGTTTCTTAAAAATATGTAATAAAAGAAATTATTTTCCAAAAAATGGTAAATTTTATTGCAGTTGCTTAAACTGCGTGAAGTGAAGAGATTCGATCTGCTGTTTGTCTGCAAAATCGCAGACAAAATCATGGGGGAGATCATTGATTATTACAGATGTAGATCATGCCCTCGTGCATGGAGATGGTTCAGAGAGATTTGCCCACTTAAGGTGTTGATGCATTTACTGAACTAATGCTCGATTCTGTTTATCTTTCCCACGTTTCCTTATTGATGTTAATGTCATATCCTCTGATTTGGATTACTCTCAAATAAAAATGTATATATTTATGTGATTGATAGACTCATGCTGCACATATTCAAAACACATTTTTTGGTGATTTTCCCTCCAGGATGCGAAAACCCAAGGTAAACACTTATTTTTGTTTTTAAAAATCTTTTCATCTCTCTTTTAATATTAAGTTCCAATGCGCCGTGGTTAAATAAAAAGCGGTCTTTACATTTTATACTTTTTTTATTTTAATCTCTTCCTGATAAATTAGTGTATTTTAAGAAATATGTAAATATTTTTTTAAAAAAATAAATCATCTGGTGTAGCTAAACAGAATTTATGTGAGGATGATTAATTTAGTTAGATAGTTTAATTTCTAAATTTCTGAGCGATGTATAAACATTTTGATTTCTCTATGAATCCATCTATTCGTTCTGATCTTTGAAAAAAAAAGTTGAATTCAATTTTAAAGTTTAAAATAATGATTTGTATAGTATTGTTTGTTAGTGTAGGTAGCATCTATATAAATCTATTAAAGTTTTATGATTTCTCATGTTGGTTTTGTTGCGAATGTATATACAGCATTACGTAAATAAGTCCATTAGCCAGTCTTGTCTAGAAACCAGTTTTTAAACTGTGAATGTAACATATAGAATCTGTGAATATGATACTTTAATTATAGTAGATAATTGTTATGAAACTATTTTGAATTCATACCTATTATAAAGGGTTAAATATATAAACTAGAAATAAATTAGATCATTGTAATTGTCTCTATTTAATTTAGGACAAAATTTCCAGGATTTATTAATATATTGTTTTTTTTAAGTAATAGAAATTTATCATAAGATTTTGAAATTGATTATCTTTCTTAATTATGCTTTTCCCCTTATGAAGATTTATAGTAATATAAAATTTTATTCTCCTATAATAGAGGAAGAATTTCAAAAGATTTACTTCAAAAAGTTTTTTAAAGAGAATGTTAAGAATTTTTTTTAATTTAATTTTTAAATAGCTCTATTTAGTTAGAAATCACCAAATAATAAGAAAAAAATTATGTAAATTGAAGTTCTTACTTCAAATGAACCATAATAAAGGTGTTTTATTTTTGAGCTTTCCTTTCTTGTCATCTTAAAAAATTAAAATATGATAGTTTTTATTATTATTTGTAGTACTTTTACTATAAATTATAAAAATGTTCACAGAAATTGATTTAATTGCTTTATCTATATAATTGCATTTTTTTAATTAGCCTATTGTATTTCAGTCATTTAATTAACATTGTTTAATAATAAATATCATTTAAAAATTTCAATTTAAAATCATGCCTTTATAGTTTTCTTAATTAACTTTTTTCTAAATAGCTTAGATACTGAACCAACATATTAATTAAGTTATTGTTAAATAAAAAGAGACTCTTGGAATTCTAAAAGAATTTTTAATCCAGAAATTTTTTTAAAAATATGACATCTAAAGCATACAATTTTACTTGTGAAATTTCCTCATTATCTAAATTGATATATTTGCTGATTTCATCATTAAGGGTTTTTTTTTCTTTTCATGCTATGACTTATTACTTTTTTAAATATTATATAAACCTTATTATTTTTTTTTAAAAAAAAGAAGGCATTAATAGATAATGTTAAAAGTATAGATATTATTAGGAATAAAGTGGATTAATTTTCTTGCTTTGTTGTTACTTCTTAAAATATGAATTATGTTCCTAAATGAATGGAGTTGTGCGAATGAACTTTTAAGTGGTTTAATGTTACAGGTGTTTGTGAGATACTTGGGGGAAAAAATCACCAAAAGTAATATAGATCAAAAATGAAATAAAAAGCTTTTTCATTTAAGTTTTTTATACCTTTTAATATAATTATTTTCACAATAATAATTTTGAAACTGAAGGAAGAAAATTTTTATTTTGGTTTAAAAATATTAGGTTGGATGAAAAGAAATCCATTATTATTTTACAGCCATTTACTGAGAAAATAATAGTTTTCTTTTTCTATTATTTTCAAAAATTCCATATGGAAAGAAATCCATTATTTTCTTGGTGGATGGCTGTAAAATAATAATGGATTTCTTTTTCCTCAACCTAATAATTTAATGGGGGAAAAAATGGTTTCAAATATTAACGTTTTTCTAGAAATTATATACTATACGATTGAAAGCTTATTTGTATATTTGATTATATGTGGCCGATGGTGTGAAATTCTTTATAGACCCTAATATCAACGATAACCAGCGCTAGGATTTTTCCCTGGTAGAAAAAACATAATGTTCGTATTGTAAGAGTTGTTGAAAGGACGTGTTTGGGATCTGTAGTAACAATGACTGTTATCCCTTGTTTTCAGATGAAGACACAAGTAAATTCATCAGCATACACGAATAAACGCACAGTAAAAAATATCAACAAAAAGGAATTTCCAGCCCATTTAGAGTTGTAGAAAGTATTACAGATACGATTCAATACACATATTTGAGACCAAAATAGGTACAACAAATCATAGAATAAAGATAATGAAGATATATTTGGTTAAAAGGCAATAGAGGCAACACTTTATTGAATTGCCTCGAAATTTACTATTAATACGTATACTGCAGATATTAATATTTGATATATATGCTACAGATATTAAACCTGTATACCAATTTTTATTCATCTTGCTTTTTTTTCCCGTAGTTACCCTGTTAACTTATATTCGAAAAGTTGAACGGACAGTCTTCCCTGAACGAATTTTGCTCAAAATTTGGTACGAAGACAGTGTACTGAATTGCATCCGTCTAGCTGAAAACGTATTTTTAGTTATCCTTATCGCAGACAGGCAGATATTTTCCGAAGATGTGTTTTTCGAACTCGGAAATTGTCTAGAGCATGGAGACTCATCGAAGTTTCTAGTGTTTGATGACCGCGATCACCCTCTCTTTGCAATGCACTCGAGAACGTGCAAAAGGGCTCATTGTGGAGGTGGATGCGATTCGAGAGATCTAGAATTTGGCTGATTTGATCAGTGGCGGATTTCTGGGCGATCGCCTCGTGACTTGAGACCTGTGTGAGGGTTCAAAATCTTTTCCGTAATGGTGAAACAGCAGTAATTTTTTTATAGCAGACTTGCACTTATTTCATCTCCTTTTTTACCGAAGAAAAGCAAAGCAAAAGAAACTCAATGAAAATGAAGAGTCATAGGGGAATAACTCTGTAGGAAAAAACGAAAACCAAATAAATTCCAAATGAGTGATATTTGAGAAATTTCTATGATATAAAAAAAGCTATAAAACACTTTCAGAAAATAAAACTCAAAATATCAAAACAGTTGAAAATAAATTTAAATATGATTAGCAAAATCATATAATTTGAACATTATCTGAGGCAGATATGGCGTACCGTGATGAATTAAATACCTTTTTTAGGAGGAGAGACAAATGTACAAGTTTTATTTATTTGATCTGCAAGAATAGTGTACTGGAATGCATTGCAATTGAAATATATTTTCTGTCAAATTTCCGAATATTTTGCTCGGAATTTATTTATTTAAAAAAAAAAAATTTCAAATCCATGAGATCCAATCCTCTCCCTCCCCCCTTTTTTTCTTCTTCTTTGGCTAACTGACTCGCAAGCCGTCAATTTTAGCCAACATAAGATGAAGAAAGGCTCCCTTTTTCAAGAAAGACGAAGCACCACCGGAAGGGTCCCCAGGTGGAGGCGATGACGTTATTTTGCAGAGATTTTTATGCATTCTCGTTTACTACCGTCCATTTCCATCAGAACATTTTATTCTCATTATGTATTTTATTGTTGCTGAATTTTTGAAGTTACCGACTTCAAAATACACGAATATTTTTAAAGCGTACAGACAGATGAGTGCAGTTTCTAACCCTTTGTCTGCTAATGGGACAAGTACACCGTACTAACCTTTTAAAATAAATTTAAATAATTCTTATTAAAAGTAGTTTTTTTATTGGTGCTGGGGAGGCTGTACCTAACCTGTGAGACTGAAAAAAATTGAGCAGATTTTCCTATTGCAGAAGCTAGTATTTTCGTTTTCTATCCGAGTGCAGAGAAAAATATTTTTAAAATCCATAGTCGCTGATGGATTTAAAGCGTCCATTAGGAAGGGAATTTTTGACAGGCAGAAAGAAGTAATAGATAAACGGAGACCTAAAGAGTAGGCAAGCAGAGCCGGATAAGGCCATTCATAGCAGGATGAGAAAGAAACTTCTGGGACACCTTAATGTATGCTGGATATTACGCTCATCCAGGCTCAACAGCTAATTTCAGCACTGTTAGTAATAAGGATACACATAAATAA
This sequence comes from Argiope argentata, assembly GCA_026289955.1. NCBI lineage: Eukaryota > Metazoa > Arthropoda > Arachnida > Araneae > Araneidae > Argiope > Argiope argentata. Next base: position 3,064,335 of record JAOUZG010025848.1, read on the forward strand.
CAGCAGTTTAAATGAAGAAAATAATTAAAATTTATGCACTGAGATTCAATAAATGTCCTGATGAATTAATTTCAATATTTTATGCATATTCTTGGTCCTGTGACCAAAATTTTCATTGCTCTACAACAAAAACTGATTTTAGAGTGGAAATATGCTGTATAAAATTTATCATTTTATTATTTTAATAAAAACACAAGATTATGGATAACTTCTTTGACCGCCTTGAAAAAGGTATGGCTGGTGTTTAATCAAATCTCTTTGGCTTAAAATAATGAAACTATTGATTATCCTAATGTAATGATATTCCTCATGACTTAATTATATTGGACCATAGAAGATTAATTTTTTTCAAATTTTAAATTTTAAAGGTCAAAAATATATTATTGAATATGATTCATAGGGCCAGCGGACTGTAAAAATTTTGATCTTCATGTTTTTGCAGAAGTACATTTATTGATTAAAATAAAAAAAAGTATTATTATTTGTACTTATTTAAATCTTATTGAAAGTTGAACGACAAGTCAGAGGAATGTTTGATGTTATACAGAAATTGTGTATATTTGAGGAAATTACATACATAAAAAATGTGTACATTTTGTAGTACACATGAGAATTCGTTATTGGGCTACTTTATTTTTTATCGCTCTTTTTTTGTAATGTCCTCTTTTAGTAAAGAAAGAATTTGTATTTGTTTTAAACATCTGTCTGTCTATCACATCTGTTTCAAATTTAACTTCGATTTTTGGGATTAATCAGAGCAAAAAAAATCCACGTATGAAATTTTAATAAAACATATATAATAACATATCTTTTATAATAACGACATATTGAATATTTGAATGACATTTTAGTGACCAGTAATTCCGGTTACCAAAGGCAGCTAATACAAAATTAATAATAATAAACATTGCTGGAAGAAGTTATTCAGTGTAAATATAGAAATTGAAAATTGCCGACCTCAGATTATTAAATTTTATTTGGATCCAACGTAAAAAAATATCTATAAATAAAGCTTGCAGAGCAGGGTTTTTATTATGATTAAATTTGTTAGCACAACGATGAATCAGTGAATTGACAAAATTAAAAAGAAAAATGAGTTGCCAGTCAAAACAGAAGTGTTGGGATTTCACTTCGGATTAAGACGCACATCAAAGAAACGACAACATTTTTAATCCCGCGCTGATGGTAATGGACGTTTATATATACTGATAAGCTAGCAAACTCTTTTCCTTAAAACTGAATTATTTGAAGAAGGAAGCAGCTATCTATTTAATTCTTATCATATCACCTAAATTTTACTTGCAGTTTTTTTAAAGCATAAGGAATGATTTTTTAAAATTATAATATTATTCTAACATATTTTGATAGTGAAAATAAATTTTCTTCCCATGTCGTGTATTTGCAACAGAATATGGCTCTAGTAATGTGACTGAAGAAGGCTTCTAACACCAAAATGAAGTGGTTTGCCATTGAAATGAAGGTGTGGTTACTTAAATGAGTTCAAATTGCTCAGTGTGTCGCTAACAAACCCGACCGGTTTGAAACAGACCTCTTTCTCGTTTGCATTCGCCTTCATTCACCCTAAATTCAATCACGAAAAAACAGAACATAAAAAAAAACGAAATCATTTGATCGTTACAAAAATAAATAAAGGAATGATAAGCCGTATCGTGATCAAGCCAACTGCTCCGTTCAGAGACATCTGTATCAAACATTGCAAATAACTTTATCATTCAGAACTCTGTTTTCGCCAAAAATGGTAAGGATACGAAAACGATGTTCATTTTATGAAACGAAAACGTTTTTGCTGTTGTTGTTGTTGTTCTGTTTGTTTGTAAACGACGTTAAGAAGGAAAACTTCAAGACTTTCTTTGGCCAAGTTTTCAATCTGATGAATGAAATAGGACAAATTTTGATTTATATTATTGAACATAATCGCAGTAAGTTTGATAACAATTCAGCATGTTAACACCGACCCTTTCTGTTGTATTCTAAAAGACGAATTCGACTATTTATAATCTTTGCTTCATTTATCATTTTAGAGCTGACAACATTAACATCATTATTTTAGAATTTTATCGGACGATCAATGCAGTGAGTCAATTTTTAACTGTCTTGATGCAAATATTAGCTAATAGTATTATAAATGATGAAGATGTCTTGTCCGCGTTACAACGGAAGGGGGATGCAGCAACCTAAGGAGGGTAAAGGCCCCCTGAGGGCAGAAGTCAGACTTCTAGTTCATATGACTCACACACTCACTTACACAACCCCATTTTAATGGGGAGGGGGCTCTTTCACACACCTCACAGTTTGAACACAAGGTGAACAATTATGCCGGGACCCGGTACGACCAGATCTTAGGGAAGGCGCTTTCCCTGGGCCAGGACGCCGAGAGTATTATTAACGTGCTTTCCAAAACAATAAATAATAAGTAGAAGTTCGTAAAGTTCCGATCATTCATACATCCAACAAACGCGAGCTGCCTTGTCAGAAGCAGGACTGAGGGTCGTAGGTTCGAAATCTGACTCCACAGGATAATATTCTCTCTCTGTACTTAAAGTGCAAGCTGTATCCGTCAGAAGTGAATTAAAATGGAAATTTTGCCCCCTGGTATCCGATTGCTGTTCAAAATTATGAGATCATCTCAATTTTCATATAGCAAGTAGTTAATCGCTTCACATGACTGATAAGGCTATTTCGAAGATAAAAGCTTCACGTCAATGAATAGTTGTTTGAATTTAATTGCATTCTTTAACGATAATTGAATATGAACAAAGACATCGTACGAATTTGAGGCTTCGTCATTGAGCCTTTTTAAAACTTGATTGGATCCAACGCGTCGCTAATTGATGGATGTTCTTGGAGTGGTTCGCCATCATCAAAAATTATATGCAGTCAGAGGGAAAAAAAGATATATAAGAAATAGGCTTCAAACAGAAAATGGAATTGAACTCAAAATTAGGGTTAAGTATTCAAATGAGTATTCATTATGACTTTCGCGCGGTAATTGATCTGCATATCTTCCAAAACAATCTTAAAGAAATACTCTTTGTGTTTTCTTAAAAATCAAAAATTGTTAATTGAATAATATCAATTTCATTTTTGAACAATTTTTTTTATTTCATTTTAACATTTTTAATTTAATACACACAATTTCATTACATTTTTAAAACGAAATATTATTCATAACAGTGCTTTTAAATACTCTGATAGGATTCAAATTCATCTGTCATAGCATTCTAAAGCATCTGCTTTTATGGACATGAAAGATTTCTGCCTCTCTTTTTATTTCTGTTTCTCTCAAAGCGATCAATTTTGTTTTTATTATATCTCATACAAATATCTAATTTTTTTTCTTTCCCATTTCCTATAGAGAGAGGAAGGCGAGAGAACCGTTGACGAATGCCGGACATTCGCGCGGGTCTGCCTCATGGTGGTCAGTGTATTTGTGGTGTGGGGCGTGCTCTATATGCCTCTGAGAAATGTCTCGCATGTTCCTCTGCCGGAGCACTTCTCCTGGATGGTGACCCAGCGAGATCTCAGCCGTTACATTTTGCCGGACAACCTAACTAACCTATTGTCTCCCGGACCTCCTGGATGTAATGGCAGTTTGTTCTTGTCTGTCGTCGTGTGCTCGGCCGTACCCAACTTCGAAGCCCGGGCGGCCATCCGTTCTACCTGGGCTCAGGATTCCAAGACCTTAAGGGGTGTCCGGGTATTCTTCCTTCTCGGCCGCTCTTCCAATCAGTCCCTCAACGCGGCCGTGGCCGACGAGAGCATCAAGCACTCCGACATCATTCAGGAAGACTTTCTGGATACCTACAACAATCTGACCCTCAAATCCGTCATGCTCCTCAAATGGGTGGGTCAAAATTGCGGGAATGCGCGGTACGTCATGAAGACCGATGACGACATGTTCGTTCATTTGCCCAATCTGTTTCGTCTCCTTCGGAAGAAAGGCCACGCCCGCTTGCTGATGGGATGCCTCATCAAAGGAGCTACGCCTGTCAAAGACTGGAATTCCAAATGGTTTGTGCCGGAGGTTGTTTTCCCCGGTCGTGTGTATCCACCTTACCTCTCTGGAACGGGATATGTCCTGTCCCAGGACACCATACCCATCCTATACAGAACTGCCCTGAGTACGCCCTTTTTTTACCTAGAAGATATTTTTATAACAGGCGTTTGTGCCAGCCGAGCCGGTCTCAAACCCGTCAACAACGAAGGTTTCAAATTCTATAAGCGGAAGACGGACGCTTGCACGTTCAGATCCATTATCACTGCCCACAGAATGTCTCCCAAAGAACTCCGCGACGTACACAAGAATGTGAGCAATCCGTCCCTCAAGTGCAAGTCGTGATCTAGTTTTCTATTTGTTCCAGAATCAAAGTGAGAATTGTAAATAAGAAGACCGACGGCCATCCTACGTGTGTTTCTGTCCAGGAATAATGAAGTTAATGAGTTGTGTGTTATGAATGAGCCGTACTTAATACTTAAGATTGAAAAGCTGTGTGTGTGTGTGTGCTGTATATAAGAATTTTTATATATTAATTATAAAGTTGCTGGAGATGTCCTGAATTTCTGTTCCAGTTCCATCATCCGCTTTGGAAAAGAGCTTTCGAAATTTCATTCATTGCATTCCGTTATTTTACTTAAAATAAACTATAAGAGTTTTTAAAATCTGAAGGAGGTTCTGTGATCGGCGATAAAACATTGCGTAATTGTTAGTTTATTGAGAAGCATTGAAATATTAGTTCATCTTGCCTATGTCCACATTTAATTTATAATGTTTTAAAAAGTTAACATTTTTAGATGATGCTTTTTACCTAGCAGCTGAAATTAATTTTAAAGTGATTTATCAGTTGACCGATTGAATAAAAGACTTCACAAAGAATGAATCCTTAAGCCATTTAGCTGTTCTATTGGATTTCGAACAACTCTCTGTAACTCACAAATGTAAAAGATAGGTATTTATTAGAAATTGGTTGTGTGTATTTGAGGATTGCAATTTTTTTAAAAATAGTATATTATTTGAGCATCAATTGTCAAGATTCTGTTTATGTATATTTGACGAAGTATATTTCGATTGTCATGCATGTTAAACAGATCACCTAGCGTAGTTCTGTGGCATCGCAAGTCATTCGTATAAATGTTCCATCCTTTTGATTTTGATATCATCAGCGCTTTTTCATTTTAGAATGTGATTCTTTAGTCAGGGTCAGCATTAATTTATAATTCACTAATTTCACCTAAAGTACTTTTTTACGTCTTTATTCATTTGGATTTGATTATATCTGCTGCGATATTTCTAGTCATAATCATAGTTATTCTGAGCTTAGTGTTGGCCGTTAGAAAATAGAAGGATGAATGCCATTTGCTCGAGCGATTCTTCATTCATAACGTTTGCAGAATCCTGGAAAGGACTGAGCAGGTTCTTACCCATTATAATAATTTTATAAATTCTTTGTTTCATTCTTTTGATTAGTTGTTCGACTAAAATTTTATGAAATATTTCATTTAGTAACCTTGATAAAGTATACCTTCGAAGATACAACCCCCTCCCCTGTCATATCTATGAGGTTCTAGGTATGCTGTCGTGCTTAAGAGTAGCTCATGTGACTTGGTAGTTTTAGCGGTCCAAAAAAATTATTCTTATAACAAAATACTTTCAGCTCAGTGTGTCAATTAATTCCAGAAGATTTTTCATGAGCCAAAATTATTTTCTCATCAAATTTGTTTCTTGGACGCCGAATAACTTTTTACTTAAATTTTGTACTAAGAATTTAAACAGAAAATCTAAGAAAACCGTGAAGTGAAATGTGGTGAGTTTGTCTTTGAAAAACAAAGTATATTCCCCATTAAGCAGGTCATATATAAACTGAAACTTGGTTCAGTTTTCCCGCTGCCTTGTAAGATTTGGCAGTGTTACAAAAAAAGAAAACTTTTTTTTTTCTTTCCAAAACTTCTTCCCGCTACTTCGGTATCCGCATCCGAAATGTTGATTGTTCGAAAATTATCCATGCACTGTATCGGGCGGTGTGAGACCCGTTTGTCATTTCGGTCCTTCTGTTAAGCGGCGCTCACAGCATATTTGGAGGATTGTTTCGCGACGAAATTCAGAACATCTCCTTTTGTTATTTCCCTTGCTTCGGGGCTCGAAATTTCATTTCAATTCGAAGCAATTTCTGTTCAAAAGTACCGCAATCTTCGCAGGATTAGGTGCCAAAAGACAACCAGTTACTAACTATGAGAAATTTTCAGGCCCTTGTGATGATTTATTTTGCATGGAATGCAGCTTCGACTCTTCTATGTGCAAGGATATATTTTAAGAAACACCAAACTTAAAAGCAAAATACTTTTTATTCCTGTTGCGTCTTGGTCCAGCTGTACTCAATTTTATTGAATGTTGAAACATTGCATGCTCTTCCCCTTGACCTGTCTCTGTTCTGGGCTATATTTTTGTTGCATATAATTGATTTTTTTTATTTGGAAAAAGAATAATATAGAAGTATTTAGTGTATTTCAAAATTGAAACAAGTTGCTATTAATTAATTCACTGAAGTTTCTTTCCTCCAGCAATTACATTTGTAAAAACATCGCCACAGTCGATCTTGTGTAGCAAATGCCTACAAATGCAAAACATCAATAAAGCGGCATTTCATTAATATGGCAGAATTCCACCGATCTGAGCAAAGTGTTTTTGTAACCTACCGCGGGCTCAAATGGCGCCCGCCCTTACCTGACATTTTTGCGGCCCATCAAATATGCATGCAACGAAACATTCTGCACAAATTTAGACCCTCCCTCGGATAACACCACCAATAACGAGATGGTAAGCGTCCGAATTGAGGGTTGGTTCTCACTTCCATATTGGGTACAAAAATCATGTAGGGTTGGCCAGTCTGTACCGATGGCGGGACTTTTCTTCCACGGGAGAGATTAAACCGTGCCACTTATGGTCCTCGGAACTGAATCTTAGTCCTCGTCAATGTTGTGACGACATTCAGATTGTTTTGTGTTCCCTCGGACGAATCAATGAAGCTGTTTATACTTAGTACGAATTCCGTAGTTTAATTTTTTTTTAATTCTTAACTATACGCACTTATTAATAACAAATTACGACTTCCAGCAATAATCGGTTATTATGTCACATCGACTTGTCAATGGCATCGTATATTTTAGGAGCTGATAGTCAAAGCTGTCGCGAAATAAAACGAATGGTGATTCAGTGTCTGTCAATGATGAGATAAGAGATCGTTTATTATACAAAAAGGAAGATCAGAGATCTTATATTGTTCAAATTTGAAACTAAAATTCTGTGAAAATATGGATACCTGAATTTTACACAAATCTGTCCGTCAGGACTGCTCCGTAATTGAAAACACCGAACAATTATTTTCATATGTAAAGAATAATAATAACCACAAGCATCATGTCTCTGTCAACCTTGAACGAGTCCCTGAAACAGAGAAGAGATGAAACATGAGAGAAAACGTCTCCCTTTGCATGCTGATTTTTCAAGTAAGACTTGCTTTTAAAATCAGGAGGCGCACATTCATTGACGTAAATCAACATCCGAGTCCTATCGTCATACAATGTGCTAAGCCGCACGAACTCAATGCTAAAAATGATTATATGAATAATTCGTTCCGAGTGTCTTTCTGAAATGAAAAGTACGGTCCATCGAACACTGATGTGTCTGCTATTGGGCCGTTATGAGAATCCAAAGGATAGGTGTTCCGGGCCAAACTCTTTTTACGGAACTATTTTTAATTGCTGTAGTGTCCAAGTAGATATTTTCACAAAATTTAGAGGAACATCTCTAGTCAGTTATATAAAATTTCTCTTTTATAGCATTTTTTAAATATGAATTTTATTGACTTAAGAACACCATATATCCTTAGATTTTATTGATATTAATAATAATAAGTCTGTTGCTAATTGGTGCTGAAGTATGTCTTATTGTATTTTAGTCGCAGTTTAGTTTTGTGGCAGCGAGTGCTTCACTTTGATGTCTTAGCATTATTCGGTGTAGGAAAGATTGTTGGCGCGGCATTTGAATGCTGAAAATGAATTATTTGGCGATGGAGAAAGGTGTATATTAAATGAAGGCTAAGTCACCAAATAGTAGAGGAAATAGATCGATTTTTGTTTGTCGAAGATTTTTAAAATCTAACTTTTTTTAAATAACTTACGTAAAATACTTTTTCCCCATTTTTATTGTTGAGGATAAAGAACTGTGTTATATTAAAATTATTTGAGAATTTCTTTCATTATGAAAATAAAGTAATTATAAAATACATAAATAGCTTTGCTTAATCCCTTTACCTCTCCTGCTTTTATTATTATTATTTCTCTAGGATAAAAAAAAATATCTCCCCTAATAGGGATAAAAGCCTCTCTAATCAAACATGTGATTGGTTTTCTCTTTTGATTTTAGTAAATATGTTGAGTATCGCTGCACCTCTGACAGTCGTCAGATGGTAAAAAATGATTTTAGATCTGAAATTTCCAGCCCTGATGTTTTTATCCGAGGGAATTTACGACATGGAATTAAATACTTGTCCGTTTGTTCCAGTTTTCACCACTGACAGTGTAATTCCATACTTTTGTGATAAAATTGTGTGAGTCGAAGGGATTCACGCTCTTTTAAGTTTATGATGAATTAGCTTTACATTGAGAAAATGATGAATTGTGTGCTGTTCTTGTTAAACACATGAGATTTTATATAGAAAGAAAATTGTATTATTATCTATAGATAGTAATTTTGTGTTTTATAATTTATTTGATTGATAAATCAGTTTTAAAAAAAAATATGAATACATATCATTGTTCGAAATCGCAAGTTTCATTGAAATGTTTGTTGTAAATTTCGTATTTGTTCTGTTTGCTTTGCCATATTGTTTTCTGTAAAATGAGTGGCTTTAGCTAATGCCATTGATAATAAATTATGATTTATCTTTTTATCCTTAAAAAGTTTTGATTATCATATCTGTAGCTTGAATCTTTATTCGTTTTCAACTCCCGTGAATTGTGTGAATACTGAATCGTGACTCGTATGAATTAATGCTGAAATTATTAATTCATGAGAGTCACATTTCAAGTAATATTGACCCTTTCGGCTCTGCCGGTGGCCGCAGTATTTTAAGTTCTTAATTTTCGTTTCTTTTCAAACCAACGGGCTTGAAGAGCAATGAAACGACTTTTGGGTTCCTGCGCCCGTGTTGAAGATGAAATAAAATTAACTCTCTCTAAAATTGGTGTTCTCTCGGTGACTCTCATCCCCAGTTTCCATCTTTTTTTTTTTTTTTTTTTTTTTTTTTTACTCCACGTTTTAAAAATTCAGGGCTGAAAGGGCTAAATACTGAATTTTAATTCTTGATTCTCATGAATTAATTTTGTAAACACTTGGGGATGCTGAAAAAGCATTTCATATTTGTTGTAATTATGTTGTTAATGGAAGTGCACCAAGTTTTGAATTATCTTCTGCCTATTTCACTGTAGATTACTTAACATAATTTTTCATCTTAACTAGGCTAACAATCATTCCGAAAAATATTAATCCCTTCCAGCAGAACTTAATATTGAAAAATTGTGCATGAAATAACCATCTAATTTTTATTTAAGATAATTTAGTTTATTATATAATTCCCATACATTGTTTATTTAAATTAGGATGTCGATATGCATATAATTGTATGTCGTACGCTCATATTTCGCACTTCTTCAAAAATCTCTCATGACTTCAGATTAGCCCCTATTCACGTTTGCCTCGGGAACTCCCATAAAAAAAAATTACACATATTAGCTATTTCCTTTCAAATTTCTTCTTCTGGTGATGCATCTATGTCTCCTTAATCCACTTATTAGTAGCTAAGCGCATTTTCGTCTTGTCTAATATTTCACGAATCCCTCCAATCTCTTTGATCTTCATAGTGTGCACTACTTTTGTTCATTATGGTGTTTATTCCGCAGCATGTTTTTCCTTTAACAAGATCGATGTCCACTCTGAATGTTTATTAGAAGGAAATCCACCACAACAACCATTAGGTGGTGACTTATACCAAGATACTCTTACGGTAAACAATATGCGATAGTGATCTGTGATACCAACAGAGTAAAAAGAGCAACCCAAGTCAGTGAAGTAGAAAATTTAATTAAAAGTTTATGATCATATTATACTGTAACTTTAGTCACATGACGAATACATGAATCATTGTTCCATGTAATATGAAAAAAAAATGACTAGCTATACTCGTCATTTTACATGAAGAGGTTAGTTATAGGATTTTTGGTGAGGATCTCGAAGCATGAAATCTGTTGCCGATCATATAACGGGCACCGTTATATGATCGGTCCAAAAGGAGCCTGATCTTTTAAGTTGGAACGTTACCAATTTCAAACAGCTGTTTAGAAACGAAACTCACATCACAGAAGCAGCTGAATTGGCTATTACTTTCTAGCCAAAAATCGGATTCCTCTTTCTGATTATAAGAAATATATATATGTCCCATTTCGCATTCCAAATGGCAAACTGAATAAGTCGCGCAAATTCGAAATAATCTTCATGCAATTTAACCCACAACAAATTTCTGGTCCACTGAACACCACAGAAAACTGGACATCATCTTAAATAGTTGAGGATTGTCACACTCGATTCACCCACCAACATCTGTTGAGGAAGGGGCAAAACACCACTTTGCTCAATTTGCAATAGTCCTGTGTCTGTTTTACACATTCTTATAGAATGCCCTCGGTGTTTTTATTACAGCTTGTTGCCTGCTAAGCAATAATTCAATTATCATGACTTTTTTTTTCTGTTCACGAACCAAACTAGATTTATAATTGACATTTGTTTAAAGAATTCGAAGGTTCTTCCTAAATTTTTAAACATTCTGACCCATTTCATCCTCGGTGCATTGGACTTTTTCAAAGACGAAAGGACCCATACTCTTTCAGAAAGAAGGTGTATGGGTCAAAACTAAAGTTATGCGGAGAAAAAAACATTATTATATATCATTATACAAAAAAATATTTCTTTTTGAGAATGAAGTTTACTTAAAGAATCCTCTTTTTTTCTATTAATGTTAATGATGACTGTGAAATTCAGGTCAGTTCGAGTTATTTTCGGATGCAAGGAGTTCTACAATTGCTTTTAATTTCCTCTATTACGGAGAAATAAACTTCAACTGCAGGATAAAGATGAAAAGAAAGTAATATCTTCCAGTAGAAGTTGGAAATATAGCGTGTCATTTTACTAAGATTAAAATTGAATTTAGTCATATAATTGCTAATGTGTCGATACAGGGAAAGGTATACAGAGAAGATTTCGTCGGAAACCACTGAAAAAGGGATGCGCCATCTGCAGTTTGAGAGCTTTGCTATAAATCCTTGGGGAAGCCGTCTGGAGCGAAATCCTGAAATAGCTCTACGGAGGTCAAAACAAATGATCATTTATTTGGAGGAAAGGTTTGAATAGCGGTCGATGATTACTGCCGTCTTGTATGCTTGAAATACACGCACACTTTCTCAACTACCTTTTAAGTGCAATATGTAATTCACTGTATTTGCCATTTGATAATTCAAGTCAGCATGCTCTGATTTTTTCTTCTCAAATATATCACTGAAGAATTAAAAAAAAGAAATGCATTAATTACATTTCATCAATGGAAACATACAAAACAGTAATAATCGTCGTATTCAACACCAGATTCACTTCCTTCCAAACAAAAAAAAATTCAAATAGAATTTAGTAGTTCATGAATATTTAAACGCCTGTTTGAAATGCCGAGTTCGGACATCGGCTCCCCCCGCGCGGAGCGTCCCCCTCTCTTCTTGAATCACGGCCGGTGGGTTTCCTTTTTATCTTTCGGCGATTAGAGAAAAAGGATGCTCATTTTTCATAGATTACCCGCACATATATTAAGCATGCTTTCAAAACGAAAGGGCATTTTGTTGCAGAGTCGAATTATAAATATTTTTAAAGTATTCAATATTTTAAAAGTATTTTTTAAAGTATCCAAGTTCTAGAAAAATGGAGTATGCGCTGGTTTCCATGGCAACCACAGATGGACGGAACACAGTTTTTCATGGAAAGAAGTCGGTGATCTGAGTGAAACTCAAAATTTCATTCGGCGCTGCTGAATATAAAAAAATTGAAAATTAGTTTAGAAAGAGTCCTTGCATGTTGTAGAACTCGATGGTGTTGTTAACCAACATCGTTTGATCTTCTGCCCCAACGCCATTTTATTACACCGATCGAGTTAGCTGTTAATCTTAAAGAACGCGAGCGGAAATGAGATAAATAAACTAAGAAAAGTTTAAAGAACTAAAAAACATTTATTAAATCGAATCCAAATAATCGAATTGCATCACCAAAGAAAATAAAAAGCAAAAAAAAAAAAAAAAAAAAACGATTATTTGAAGGAATTTTTAGCGTTATGAGCATCAGTCATGTCAGTGATATTGGATTAAACATTTTCTGGTCTCTCTCCGTTTGCCTCGAGTGAATGAACCGAATCCGTGGTTAAAAAATTTTAAGGGGTCATTTTTAATTTAATACATTTCAAAAATGTGAAGAACCACTCACAAAACTCGAGATTGTAGCTTCTGCTCCTTCCGATATTAAAGCAAGCAACAACAAAAAGTCAATTATACATTTATTCAAAAACCTTTAGAATGTAGCATATGAGACTATAAAAGAATAATTCTCCAAAATAAAATGGCTGAAAGGTAAATGTATATATTGAAAGTTTTGATGCTGAGCATTTTAACATAATCTGATTAGTACTGTGTTTATTATTTATGAAAAAGTGTGAATGTTAATCGATTTTAGTGTACAACAATGGGATATTTACTTATACTAAAAAGTAACAGTGTTGAATCGATGACCTCAATTGGAAGTTGATACCGTAAAAAAAACATCACACTTTGGTGTTTTTTTTTAAGGAGCTGGGAAAAAAATTGTCTTCTACGAAAATAAAAATTCCAGATAGAAATAAAAATCGATCATGTTTACGAAAAGTAAATGTCAAGTGTCTCCGCTTTTAATCATACTAAACCCGGCTGTGGAGGGAAAAGTTTGAAGTCTTCCGCGAACCCCCTCTCTCCGTTCCCAACTTATTCGTCGCAGGAAATAGAAATGAAAAGCAACTGACACTCGGTTGATGTGGATGAAACACATTTTTTGGACTTTTTTGAATGATTAGCAGTAGGATAATTCGAAGTAACCTTCGAATTAGATTGAACTATAGTATTATAAAAATAGTAAAAGAAAAAATAATTAATAGATAACTAAATTTTATTCCCCATATTCGAACGTCGGATTTAACATTCTTTGGATTAATGTGTTCTGTTGAATTTCTATGTAACAGATTTCTAAAATTGCTCTTATTTCTGACCACTTGCACAAAAAAAAGGATCTAATGTCGCTGCCTGGAAAACGCTAAAGCTCGTCACTTTGATATTTTACACGGGATTTTGACATTGCGTGTACAACCTCACAGTCAGTGCTGCGCTTTAAAAATTCACATTGATGCATGGTAGCTTAAAAATTTGAGCCTCGATTCTGAATATTCTTTTGGTGAATGATAAAATTTACTTTGGTTCCTGAATCTGCCCGGTTGTACTACTGTTTTGGATTTTTAAATGGAAAAATATTCAATCTCGTTTCGGTAGCTCTATGAAAAGACACAAAACCCAAACAAGAAAGAAGAAAAACTGTCTTGCTTTTCCCATTAATTAATGCAACAAAACCCAAACAAGAAAGAAGGAAAACATTCTTTCCCCATGAATTAATGCAATTTTATGTATATTTCCCATTGCAAAGGTCTAGTAAAACATTAGTTTTTAGGTTCTAAAAAAATTGCTCTAAATAAATATCTTCGATCATTGATACAGAGTTACATTATTTTAACAAATGAATGTATGTGCATTGTTTAAAACTTGTGATTTGAAGGCAGGTATTTTTCATTCTTTCCCTTCTACAGACTGTATGCTGTCTAAGTCTTTTCGAGTTGTGTTGTTTATTTACGCAAGAATCAATATTGCCAAAGCCATTTCATCTCTTAATTAAAATATAATGCGAATGAGAGCTAACTAAATAAATCGGTCACCATTCAGCATACTCTTGTATGAAATCAAACCAATGAAATAATTTTAAAAAAAAGAATACCACAGGACACAGTTGTAGCTAATTTTCTGATAATGCGCCGTCTTTTCGAAGAATGATTTTTTTTTCGTTCCAAAAGTGATAGTTTTGAAAATTAATGATTCTATATTGATTAGAGAAATATCCTTAAGTCCCAATTACATTTCTCAGAAAAGAAGAGTTGCATTTTACCTAAGGTAGGGCCGGGTTATCAAATTCTAGATATACATCGTATACATTAAAGTACCAAAAAAACTGGCATAGCATGTCCTATGCAAATGTGGGAGGTGTTCAATCAATCGGCGTAATGCGATGTGGTCGCCAGTGCATATATAAGATAACAGGTGTCTGAGGAGGTATTACAATGTTCTTACTGTTACAATAGCAGGTTATCAAGATTTAAGCGATTTTTAATGGTGACTAATCGACGGTGCACAAAAGAGGGAGCACAGCATTTCCGAAGTCGAGATGAAAATGGGATTTTCGCGCCCGGCCATTCCTCGGGTGTACCACGAATACCAGGTTTATAGTAGAAGTTCAAATCTCTGACAGTAGTGTGGCTTGAAAAAAAAAACCTTGATAGAACGCGATCATTGACACCTGAAAAGAATCGCTACACAAAACAGACGTACAATGTTTCCTCTAATTGCTGCGGATTTGAATACAAATCCATCAACATATGTCAGTGTGCGCACTATGCAACGTAATCTGATTGGTATGGGCTTACGCAGCTGCAAACCGTCTCGTGTACCATTGGCGACTCAGCGACACAAAGCTCTACGCCTGGCTTGGGTTTGCCAGCACCGTCATTGAATTCTTAAGGAATGGAAAAACGTTGTCTGTCACTTTAAAAATTGTATTGGGTGGGTAGCCCCGTACAGGTGTAGCGAAAAGCCCAAAAAAATCGAGGATCCATCATGCCTACAAGGAGCTGTTCAAGCTGAATGAGGGTAAGGGGCATGTGCAGTTGGCGTGAAATGGGACCATTGATATGTGTAGATTCGACCATGAAATATCGGTGATATATTAGCATTCTTTCTGATCACCTGCATCCATTCATGTCTTGTACAGGTCTACAATAGTTATCGATTGCCTTGAGGAGCAGTTTTGCGAATTTCGTCCTCTCTCTTGGCCATCTAGTTACCCTAACAGGAACATTATAGACCTTATCTGGAATATTTTGCAATGTGCTATCTTAAGAGATCTCCACCACCTCGCTCTTTTCGCATGGCTTTGTGGAACTGCCCTGCAAGAATCATGGTTTGAACTGTCTACAGAATATATTCACAAATTAGCTGAATTTATACCATGCATTGTTGAGCAAAATCTGCGTGTTATACAATACTAGACTAATGTACCAGTTTTTTTTTTTTTTTTGGCACCTTAGTATAGTAATGTATCAATTCGTGGACTCCACGAGCATTATACGAATGCAGTGATTATGTGGAAATATTCTCTACATTATAGATTCTGAAATGTCGAATTCTAGACTGTCTGTTAATTTCATGTTGTTCTGAACTGTCTGACTAGCATGAATAATACTTAAAAATAAGGCAAAATGACAATCTCTGTATTACTTATGCAACACATTATCTTTTTTTTCTCCTTGTGGAAATGATTTCTTTGTTTTGCTATCGTTAAACCGTTCTGTAAACATGCTTCTTGGAAGGGTGCATGTTGTGAATCCAAAAAACGACATTTCATACTACTGAAATGAGAAAGGCCTTAAAGCTTAAATCAACGGGATCTCAAAACATTTCTTGTTCCTGAAAGTATGGCATTCTTTCAGAACGCATACAAGTGCGTTCAAATAACGTCATTTTCTTTTCGCATTCCAATACTTCTTTGAGATATTTCAAATGTTCAATTTCTCAAGTTTCCCTTCCCTTCTAAATAAATTCGATGATACAACTGTCAAACCAATCGAAGTGAACAGCATCATGCGTGATTAACAAATTTCTTTTAAGTTCTAAAAATTGCAGAATGTTTTATTTGACAAAAATTGGCATATGGCAGTTTTTCTGTAGTGAATAACTACTAATAATATGTTATTAGTTGTTATTAATGAATAATATGTTATTTTTGAAGTTTAGTTTATTTAACATACAATAGGGCTATTATGAGACAGACCTCGCAACTTTGAACCAAGTTCAGGTGAAAAGGATGACAACTGAGCAGGCACCCCTTCTCCAAACTTATATACCATACACAAACTTCCTCTCCCTTTGCTGCTCTCTTTATTGTGAAGACCTCATATAAGCGACGGTTTGAAAACTCTAACGAATTACGTTTCCTAGAGAAAAGAAACCTATTGATCAAAAGAATTCATACGTCTGGTTATGCGTGTCGAATTACAGCTTTCGAGCTAAGTAAAATGTGCCCGTGAAGGCATCTACAAAGACCCAGATCTCAATAAACTGAACTAGGTAGTGAAGTGCCATATGAAGAAAATGGAATAGTGATTTAAAAAAAAGTTCGCTCGTGTTTGGAAAAGCATCAGAGGAAAGAAACGTGTTGTCTTTCCAATAAATAAAAAGTCGCCTGCCATTCTGTGCGATAAAAGAGTGCGCATTATACAAATGATTCTTCTTTCATCTAGTGGTCGCATTAAGAAGATGGTCTTCAATCATCTGTGGTTTGTTAATGGATGCTTTCCCTTTTCATTTTATTGGGAAAGTATCTTAGGTTAGATGGTCAAATAAAATTGGGAAATATGCTGATTGGTCGTTTGCCGTTGGAGACCGACCCAAGAAACCCAAATAAAAGGGGGAATGATGATGATGATGTAAATAAGGGGACGACCAGAGGAAGAACGACTGGTCGTCTTCCTCTGGACTGAACAACGGAACGACTGAGCAAGGAGAGCGGATTAAAAATCTCACTCATCATGAGTTTTTGGAGCATCGGGAATTCGTCTTAAAATTTCTCGTGCAATTTTCCGGAGAGAGTTTTACGTTGTATCGTAGGCAGTCTCTCCTTGTCGACTGAGCCCATATGAAGTTCATTTGAACTTCATGAATCAAACTCGTACCGTCGCGCGGACCGTCTGTCTCGTCGAAAGTGTGAAAGCTCATCCAAGCTTTGGGTAAACTTCAGTTATTTAGACAGCTTGTCTTCTAGGCTGATCTTTCTGCAAATTTCCTCGAACTCATCAATTTAAGATTTCTGCAAACCCAGCAGGTTAATCGAAATAGCGCATTTACCCTGACTTCGGGGTGGATCTTGCGGATGTTCACGAAGAGCTTCGTCTTATCTTTTTATCTCGAGGAGAGTTGCCTTACTTATCTGAGCACAGCGCCTATCCCTAGTGGACTGATTTATTCTAAATAATTTCTTGTTGAATATTAATTAAGAAAGATGCATGTGTGAATGTATATAATATATGTATTGTAACTGATAAATAAATTCTTAATTTAATTATCCAACAAACTGAATTTTTCTTTCGGCTGCTACTAAACAGAAACCTTGGCCCAAAACGTTACAATATTAAGTGAGGTGACTGGTGGGGTTGGGCTGCGGCTGGGGATAATGCCTCCCTGTTTTTATCAAATTACACAATTAAACGATTTAATACATCTAAGTTTTTATTTATATTTTTCTTCTAATTTTAAACTTATTTTTATTTTTAAATAAACTTCGACCTTTACTTCTGTGCAACATCAATAACGTGAATGTTTGTTTTTTTTTGTAAAAGTTTTAGAGGCTCTATTGAATATCTAGCAGTTAGTTGGTCTGTGTTTTATTCTTTCTCTGTATAAACCAACCAAGATTTTTCTTTTGTATTCTATTTTTTTATACTTATATAATGTATTTGTGTGTGTGTCTGTGTGTGTGTGCGTGTGCTTTCGTTTTGTGTGCGGTGTTGTTTTCGGGCTATTATGTCTTGTTTTCTTCTTGGTACATCCTGTGATTTGATGTATAAATTTTAAGTGTAAATGTTTTTCAAACTATTATATATGTATAGCGGTTGGGGGCTAAGGAAAGGAACCTCTATTGGCGCTATCTTTTTTAAGATGGAACACAGGACAAAAGTGATAGTTGCACACATTTTAAAAAATAAAACACAAAAGAAATTTTTAAAAAAATTGAGTGGCCCTCTTTTTCAGGCTGGCCGGTGGCTCGGTTTTGGTCTTACCAATAAATTAATAAATCAAATATTTAAAGGAAAATACCACCATAGTCTGACTGGGGGCCCCATTCCTTCAGATGCTTATTCGTCTCTCCACCTGAAAAAAAAGGGAAAGGGCAATTAATTAATTAACATTTATGCACTTAACACTAGGGGAGTGAGGAGATGTAATAGGATGGCGATGGGAGGGGACTTAGATCTATCTTACACTGAACTTATAATTTAAACCCTCTCACCCTGCTCTCCCCTTCATCTCTCCATTCCAGCTGAAAAGCAATATTTCATTAACATCAAAAGTTTTTTTATAAAGCTTCACTACAATTTAAATCTAAAATCAAATCATGCATGTGAGTGCTTGTGTGTGGGTGTGTAGTGATGTTTTAAAATTTCATTTAATTATGATTAATTTCTGAATTTTCAGCTTAATTCAGCCCTTGTGAGAGTCGTTCTAAAATATTATCTCGCTTCCTATTCCTGTGCCACTCTCTCTATTCGATTAAATCAACCGAAGCGTTGTAAAATGCCGCTTCGTTGGTTCCACTTGCCGAGTGAAGGGACGGAGAATCACCGATGTAAACAGATTCTTATGAAGGGTTCCCTGCGTTTCTCTTGTTAATCTCAACTGTGAGAATTCCTGTCAGAATCGACCCGTGAAGATTTATTAGAATACCATGGTATATGAGACCAGGTTTAAAAGGTTTCATTCCTTTTAATACTGTATTTTAATTTATTTAATAATAATATCAATAATGCAATATAAAAATGCATTATATTTCTATTATTTTGCAACATAAAAATTATTTTTTACAAACTTATTTATTTTTTTACTAGGCTGATAATATTTTTTAAATATATTTTCGTTCTTCTGCTCAGCTCAGAAATTCTAGAGAGCTGATTTGTCAGAATACCGAATTTTCAGAAAATATTTCTTTACATAAGAAATTCATAATGTCAAAAAAGCCGAAATAATGCCATCTGCATGAGTAGAAACGATTCAAAACTCCTTACATGAATTAACTCTCCGACTGTGTAATTTTTTAGGTGCGATGTTTGCAAATAAGTTTAAATATTTTTCAAAGAAAGTGAACTGATGCTATACGTTACAAGATAATAATATAATATGAAAAAATCTGTAATCGTCAGAAGAAACACTCCGGACCGAGAAAAGAGCGCCGGATGCGACAGAAGAGGGACTGATCGCCAGCGTCGGGGGATCGAGAAATGCATTTCCGCATTAGGTTCATGTGAAATGATGTAAACATAAATCGTTTTTTTTTCTCTCGTCATTCTCTTGTTGGTCCGTTAAATGTCTGAGTGACCGAATCTTCCTTCTGCAATGCACTTTCTCAAGACCAAACGCATTATTTTCCCCAATCCATTCTGAACCATTTTGTCTATATTTTCTCCAAATGTTTTACCTCATTTTAACTATGCTCAGATTTTGAAAACTAGTATAAATTGAAACGTTGCAGTTGTTGCTTATGGCACTAGTCATGGACAGGCCCGTTGAAGAAGTCAGTGGTTTTAAGCGGAGCTTTAGCGCATCTTATTTTATTAGCGCCATCTATCGCCAAGAGTATGTCATAGTTATGAATGCGTCACAATCCTTTTCGAGGTGCGAACTCCATTCGCACATTTCATTCGCAGATCGTAATTTAGACTTGAATTACAAAACAATCATTTCTAATCAAAATACCCGTCATTGGACTTTGCGGCTGTAACAGATTTATATTTGTGTCAACCACCACATATATGGGGGATTTTCGGTAGGCGAGGTTTGAGCTCACACTCTAACGGATATATAGCCCAATGCAGTGCCTATCAGGCTGTCCTGGCTCTTGAATTGAAATAAAGGACTGGATCAAACATGATTCGGGGAAAGAGGGACACTATTTTTTAATTTTTTAAAAAGACAGTTTAAGGAAAAGTTGATAATGATGAAACCACGGTAAATATTTCATTTCCTTTTTAACAAATATTTTTTTTTTTCTGTCATTCACTTCCGAATACATTCAAAATAGCGTGAGAACCCTCAGACCTTTCCACTCGTTTCGTGATTTCAGTGAAGATGTGGATTCGTTTCGTTCGTTACCTTTTCTGAACCGGTACTCGCATGGACACTCGCATATGCGTAGACAGCACTGAAGAAAGCACTTCAGTGCATCATTTTTTCACCTAAAATACCTGGCGGTTGATTTACAAAGGAGCGATTCTGACTCTGGATATCAGACAATGATATCTCTGTCCTGTCGAATAAGTAAGCCTGAAAATTAAAAATCTCTTTCGTGAGAGCGAGTCTTCTCCGCTTTCCCATTACCAGATGCCCCTTGAGTAAATGACTATCATCGATCGGTGGAAATGTTTCCAGAAATCAGTACTGATGATAAATTAAGTTGTTCTCATGCCCTTTATTTCATTTTTTTAAAATTCGTGTGGATTGTTTTCCTTACAGTAAACAGCAAGTAAATTGTTAGAAATTAATAAAATATATTTATTATTTATTAGCAAAAAAGTTGAACTGTGAGCATATTAATAAAAGAAATACTGTGTTTCATTATTATTATTGCTCTACGAAAAATACCTGCCTTTGTCATGGATTGCAAGATATATGTTATGTTCACTGTCTTTCTACTTCTAAATATTTCGGCAGGTTTTCGTTAAAAAGAGTTCTCTACTGTGCTTAATCAACATCCGTATTTATTTAATTGTCACTTCTACAAATACTAAAAACCTATCCGCTTTATTTTCATAACAGCTATTTAGTTTTTTACATCATTTTATCATTTTAATTAATACCATTATTATCATTTCATATAGTTCATAGTCATATTTTATCATCTGAAGGAATGCCAGAATTATCATTTCGTATAGTTCAAAGTTAGTTAGCATATCCGCAAAATTCAGAGAGCTGAGCTGAATTCTTCCTTACTATGGAAATCACAGTTCGATTTCTTCTCTTTCCATGTCAATCGCTATTGAAATTAAATTACTTATTTTTACTGTTATAATTAATTTTCAATACTTCTGTAAAATATATTTAGTTAGATGGGTGAAATTTAGTGTACAAACTTAACACCGCTCATGGCTTCTTATTGTATGTTGAATGAAATTCAGTCAAATGTAGACAGATTTTTCGGCTCTCCCAGTTCTAGTGAACACAATAATACAAAAAATAAACAGTTAGATTGATAAAATTTGGGTCCCTGTTTATAATCCAAAATGCACATTTGAATCGAATTTCGAATCAAATGCGTCAAAAATTTGATTGTCAGTCTAATTTCATTATTGCATGCATATAATGTGATAATTTAAAAATGCAGTAACTTGAGTAAATGAAATTTGGTTCATGATTTTACCATTTGAACTGTAGATTTTTATCAAACTTTGGCATACATATAAACGCAGTATTTCACAATCGCAAAGATCGAAATAATTGAAATTGGGTCTGCAATCTACAAACCACGATTAGTTTTACTATATATTTTGGTTTCAATCGGTCATAAAAATGGCTTCCAAAATATAAATTTTATTTTCTAGTATTTATGCACTAAGAGCGTATCAGAGATTTAGTAAAAACTCTGGACTTAAGGAAAAGTTTGATATTTTGAAACTATTGTTCGCTGTGTTATTAGAACGCAACAGCCAAGTGCAATCTTTCCAATTTGGGAATTTGGGGGGGGGGGATATTTGAATTTTCACAGCTTTGCCCAAGGGTATGCTATTTTATGTGGGGGAGAAGGGATCGTAACGTTACGGAATATTCGAAAAAGTTTTCGGTAAAACCCACGAAATTTATTACTTTTTATTGTAAAATACTTATTTACTTTCTATATTAGATTAGGATTCTATATTAAATTTTTCATTATAAAGGTGAAAGTTAAAACTGAAAAAATAGTTGATAGATTTTTTTATATATTTGTGAAATACATTGCGACTAATGAAAAATAAAAATGATTGCCTCAAATAGACATTAAATCTCAAATAATCTACTAAATTATCTGCAGTAAATACTGAAATGAGAACTACCGATGAAAATGAGGAATCGGAAATATCGGGCAGCATAACAATCATTTTTGACAACATTTTTTTTAAATAATGTTGATGACAGAGCACTCCTGTTTTCTTCTGTTCAATTCAAAATTAAGTTATCTTTAATAAAAGATGTTCTAATATTAAAAACAATTCAAATACATTTTTTAAGGAAATGTTTAATTACTATTCAGTTTCATTATCACGCTTTTGTTTTAGAAAGGGGTGCAAACATGTAACTATTTATCTTAATTCCTACTAAAACTAGTTGTAAAAGTAAATAATTATTCGTTATAAAGAAAAGATAGCATTTCCAATAGTAGATTGAATTTATATTTAAAACTTTTAAGTCAATTTTGGCCCAAGATTTCAAAACAATGCCCCATTTTTTTATGCCTTTGTAATATTTTCAAAAGTTGGTGTCATCTCAAATTTTATTGCATCCTAATCTACTGCTACTTTTAACTCCGCTCCGCTATCTTAAAACGTCAACAGGTGATCTCGAAGCCCATAAAATAAAAGAATTACTTTTCGATGTGGCCATAAAAGTCCTCTTATCGCTTTGAACGATAAGAGAGGCCACATCGGAGTGTTATGATTTCACAAGAGCGAAGGAAATTCTTTTCATCAAAGTGGTTCTTAAAACTTTCTGTTTCCTACAATATTATATAATATTCCATTAAAGCATTGGTGAAATGTTAAACCTTCTTTTTTCAATACGTTTTTGTTGCATTGTTATCAGAGAATCAGGCTCAGGATCTAAAGACTACTTGATGGGCGCTTTTGCTGAAAACTCCTCTGAAGTGAAGCTCGTGAAGCCTGTTTTTGAGCTGATGGTGAAGAGCCCACGTATGTCAGTTTCTGCTCCCCTCACAAAAAGGAATCTTAAACGACCCTTTTATTCAATTATGCGATAATTTCAGGGACTGCTTTTACGGAGGACTGATTTATATGAATTTCCACAGTAAAATAAGCTTTTAACTGAATACCCGGAAGTTTTGTACCGTCAAAGGAAGTTGCCATCGAATTTTTTTAACTCCAAATTGAATTTTTGTTATTGTTTCGTATTTATGCATTTTCTTGATCTTTGTTTTATTAATGTTTAGTGTGTGTTTTTCTTTGCTGTCTGATTCTTTTTTTTTAATTCTATTTTTTTTAGTGTTAACCATTTCAGTTCCTATTTTATATTTCCTTCTGTAGCAAAGATTTGCCCCTTGGCAAAGTATATCTTTGCGAAAAAATCAAATGTGTCCCCGCTTTTGTTTCGTTATTTACTGTCAGTTGTAGATTCATATTTCTAATGCTTTCACAAACTGTCACGACTCATTTTTTCCTTCTCTGTTTTTCCGTTACCATTCTTTACGTATATCCAGGCTTTTTCTGCAAGGAAAAATCAATATTTTTCCTGGAGAGGGAAAAATATTCCTTTCAGAAAACTTTACGTATCCTATCCGTTTCGGTTCAGCAAAAATATTGTTACAAACCTGTAATGTTGCTTTCCAGCAAAGTTAGTTCAATCAGTGGAAAGACCGTTTTACGATCAGATCTTTGGAGTGCTGATAGGGTGCCGCATCAGTGATCTCTGAGCTTGGCGAAAAACATGGTGACCATTTGAGGATGAATTCTGCGACTTGGTGACAAAATAGATATCACTTGAAACTTCCATAAATTTAGCAATTGAGCCAATAGGAAAATCAATTGAGCCAATTTAAAATAATCTATGAAAAAAGATACTCATTTAAAAAAAACAGTAACAAGTTTTAAAAAATTAAAATTCTGTTTAAAAAATTGAAATT
Organism: Argiope argentata; assembly: GCA_026289955.1. NCBI lineage: Eukaryota > Metazoa > Arthropoda > Arachnida > Araneae > Araneidae > Argiope > Argiope argentata. The sequence goes on from JAOUZG010025848.1 coordinate 3,088,438, forward strand.
TTATCAAAGCAAGCGAATTAAAATTGTTATTTTAGGTAGTTTTTATTTCAATGTTAACATACACTACTATAAAACTTATTTGCATAATACTCAAAGCTTTAAAAATTGTTATGGAGGTATTGTGTTCCTTTAACTGTATTTTATGTTCTGCGCTTCTCAATCGTCTGTATGCTCCATTATAAAACTGAAATGTTTATATCGACGTGACCCACCCTTTTTATGTAATCCATAATAAATGAAATGCGACACTTTAGGTTATAAAATCGAACCTCAGACCAAACGGTTTGGCAGAAAGCTAACAAAGATTGCATAGATACATTTGTGCCGAGTGGAACTGTAACAATTTTGGAAAAATGTTTTTAAAATTTTTTATTAATAGATATGAAACGGATATTCTTCCATTTTTCGGTTATAAACTTTTTAAAATACTAGTATGCTCGCACACACACACTCAAGATTTTTACTTAATCTCACAATTAAAGCCATTATTATTCCAATTATAATAATTTATTTCTAACCCAATATTTCATCCAAGTTTTTTAATTTTTAAAACTATTTTTAAATGTGATTTATAACATTAATTTTGTTACCTATTTCATTGTATGCTGTTCTTCCATTTGAGCGGCACTGTTCCTCAATTTTTGTTAATTTAGTTTTTAAAATTATATTTAACTTCTATTTTATGCAATATAGTACACTATAAAACTCCCCTAAAATTTGTTTGAAATAATTTAGCGCTTTTTTTAAATCCTAATGCTTTTTAAGTATGTATTTTATTGTATTTAATTGCATTTTTCTCTTATTTTTTTCAGTTAACTATTAATAAACTACATAAATTTTAATATGGATTTCCTCATGCAAACAGTATTTTATTTCATATAATTTTTTATCGTAATTAGTACAAACAAAAAAAATCTGAAAAAAGCAGAGATTCCGACTTTGGACCAATTTAAAAAAATTATGACACACCTTAACGCTGATTCCATTCTAGGTTTTACAAAACATGCGTTTCTGAACATTCACAAAAAGTTTCTCACTCTTTCCTTCTTTTTTCAGAAAGCTTGAAACTCTCGAAATGAAGCATATAAACAAAAATGAAACACAGAGAAAAAGGCATTTAAAGTTTTGATTCATCTGAATTATCATATGAATTCTATTCTATTGACTGTAGCGTTAACAAAATGCGATTCAAGCTATCCTAAATTGTTTCCAGTAAGAAAATACAAAAATTTTTTGAAACAAAATATTACATTAAGACTATTATTAAAGATATAAAGAAAAACTAACGAAAGTTTAAAATTTCACAAAACTTTATCTTAATACCTTTGAAAAAATTAATTCGCATATCAAAATGAATTAATATTTCTGCTGCTGAGCTTGATCGATGCAGTTGTAACTTTTGAGCATTTAGCCCAAATGACATTCGGGATATTTGCTCATTGGAGTCTCGAGTCATGCGCCGAGTGCGCGATTGGCAATATTTTTGCCAAATGAGCTACTTTTGCGTGCGTCTGCATCTGAGAAGCGGGCGCGGCGGCACCGTTTACTCTCCATCAGGTATCGAAAATTCTTTCGTAACTTCATAAAAATAGAGCTACAGCTCTAAAATTTGCAGATGTATTTAGACAGACTCAATTTATCATATAAGCTGATACTTTTTTTTAATGATTCTTTAGGTATCGTGTCGCCAGGCAACCAGGGACCTTTAAAAGGATTTTTTGTAATTTTCACCTTGGCAATTTGAAATTTTGCAGGCATTAAGAGAAACACTATAGGAGATGATGCACAAAATTTTAAAGCATTATATTAATTCATTTAGGAGTTCGGAAGGGTAATATAATATAATATTAGCGATAAATAACGTTAATGAAAGATGTTCCAAGCGTTCCAAATTTGTTCGAAAGCACTCCAATTTTTATTATTACTTTCGCCAACCCTTTTGAAGCAAAAGTTGGGATTAACCTTAAAGTTTGATTTCAAAGTATCAAAATTGCCCAGTGTAATAAATCAAAACTACTTAAGCGTTTTTTTTTTTAAATCAGTAGCTTTGAGTTATTATATTCGTTAATTTTGATATTTCACACCCAAATTTCAAGATTAATCCCAACTTTTGCCTCAAAAGGGTTAGAGTAAATAATAATAAAAATAGGAGCGCTTTCGAACAAATTTGGAACGCTTGGAACATCTTTCATTAACGTTATGTATCGCTAATATTATATTATATTAACCCCTTTAACTCCTAAATAAATCAATATAATGCTTTAAAATTTTGTGTTTCGTCTTCTATAGTGTTACTCTTAATGATTGTAAAATTTCAAATTGCTAAGGTAAAAATTGCAAAAAGTCATTTTAAAGGTCCCTGGTCGCCTTAAGAGCATCATTATTTCCAAATATTATTATTCAGAAAATTCCTTTGGAAAGGTGATTTATTATGGAACTTATGGGTGTTCCTCTTCCCCCTGTATATGTAGGATTTTGGATGTAGTATTAAATATGTGTTTTAACAATATCATAAGTATTTAATATCAAAAGCGCCATAGGTTCCTCCTCCGTGTGCTCTGGATAGTAAATTGGCATATAATGTGGGAAGAAACGGGCACATATTTATTATTATAATCATCATTTATTGTCGGAATTTAGATGCATTTTTAAAAGACAATAAGCACCAGTTGCGAATCCCCTTATTTCTATGGGCCCTTTCTCTTTTGTAATGCTCCAGTTTTTCATCGTTAATGGTCGAACGTGCTCTCTTTTACCTGATCCGTCACTACTGACAAAAGTAAGTCACCACTGAAAACCAGAGGGTCACTCGGTAGAGGTTGCGGACTGATGTAGAACAAAGCGGAGGCTTGTACGCAGAATGAGACAGCTTCATCACCCCTCCCCCCCCATCCTTTCGTGTCCGCGTGCACTGTTGCATGGCAGGTAACATGGGCCATCGTCTTGCACGTGAGATGCGCTAAATTAGATAATGTTTGGATAAAAAGTCTAACTAATTTCCGCTTCCGCTCCATAACGAATGGAGCCTTCGTTAGTGAACTTTTCCTTCCCCCCTCGATATTTTTTCATCATTCAGCATGCGGAGTTATAAGGGAAGGGAAAAAGACATGTTTCAGAATGCGAGGGGTTTTATTTAATTATTTATTATTATTTCTTTTCCAGTAGTAAATGGTGTTGAATAAAAGCATCCATCGAGTTGCAGAAATTCTCTAAGAGATTTTAAATAACTAGAAATACAAACTTCTTTTCGAAATTCATTCATGAAGATTGATATTATTGTATAAAACATTGCAATGTATGCAATATCTTCAATTGTAATAACCATTTCTTTTCGAGATGCATTCATGAAGGAAGACTGAATATTGCAATGATTGTATAAAAGAATGCAATGAATGCAATCCAAGCGATATTAGAATGCAATATTTGCAATGCTAATAACGCTTTCTATTCGAGATACTGTCGTGAAGGAAAATAGAAAAGTCTATCATAACTGAAATTGATTCCATGCCCAGTGAGATGAAACACGAATAGGGTCCAAACCGATTCGAGCGAAAAAACGCATTCTTTTTTTTTTAATTTGTATTTTTGAGAACATCTAAAAGATGCGCCCGTTTTTGATTAATTCAAATCTATTTTAAACTTTAAACTAGAAAATGTTTTGTTTTTACAAAATGCAATTTTTTAACGTTTCCTAAATAAAGTAATCGATTAGTTTTAATTTTTTTTATTTTTCTATTATTATATACCCACCGTTCGGATTAATGCATTTTTTTCATTATATAAGGTAAATAAACAAGGGACAAAGAGCCCATTTGTTCCTGAAGAGGAATATCCTTAAAGAACATTGCAAAACCTTAGTATTTTTATCTTCTAAAAACAGAATAATCTGAAATTGTTAACAAGAAAGTTGGAAAAAAATATTAAAATTATTTTGAAGAACGTGCAGTAATGGAGGCTTTTTGAATCTAATGTTTAATTCTGATATTAAATAAGCTAACTCAAGTTTTGTCATTAAAATGATAATTTTAAACGCAAATGAAAAATTAAACGGAGATTGAAATATGCTAATTTGCCAAAATGTTAGTGGCACCTTCTCAAAAAACGGTAGTGCGAAAGGACGCCATTCGAAACTGGAAACATTTGTCTCCAGACATTGAAACGTTAAAGAGGGAGTATGACGATCTGATGTTATGATAGATGAGGTCACTTAGTCGAATTTAGAAGTTGGATTGGATTTTAAAATTCAGCATGTCTTCATATTCTAAGAAAAAATGTTAGAAAAATGTAAGAAAAAATTTTACATCATTCGATGAAACTTTGATATATCTAAGTACTGTGATAAAAAAGGATTTATCAATATAAAAAGGGGAGAAAAAATGTAACATTTGTTCAAAGAATTTAAATAAACTTAGAGAGGAATATTACCAATTTGGTTTAGAAGTTTTAAAGTTTAGCTTTATTTATTTTAATGTCACGTTTTTAAAGCAACACAAGGGTTATTTTGGCCTGATTTGATAATTTTGAATCACGGTCAGATGACGAGGACGAAACCTGACATCAGTAGGAGGACATTTTACCTCGACGGATTTAGTGGGCATCCCACCCGCTTACAGAACGGTTCTTCAGTGGAATCGGGTCTTAAACCTGAAGCCCTTCCGTTCCAAAGCCACCACCGAGTTACGTGATCCTGGTTACACTGGAAATTAAAACCAGAGAGAGATGTAAAAAATGTAAAATTAGTTTTAAAGCTGCTGTTAATGCCTACATTTTTTGACTTGAAACAAACACGTGAGCAGTGCATACCAAACAGAAATATCAAAGGAGAAATATGTTTTTTTCACTGTTTTTTTTAATTTAAAAAAGACATGAAATTTTATTATATGATGTTAAATACGAAATTTTATTTCCGTTTATCTATTTTTCTATTAGACTCTGTGCATAACACACTCTTAATAAATTTTAGCTTTAAAAAATAAACTAGATGCACATTTAAAAATAACTAGAATCACACTCGAAACAAGAAATAGAGAGTTCCTTTATATTACATATGAGGAAGAAAGGGCATGGAAATTGCAATGGAGACGCACTATTTCAGGCGAAGGAAGAGACCGACTTCCCTTGTTAGCCTTGCTTGATGAAAGATGTCCTAATAGCGAAGGAATTATTGAAGCGCGGCGCTCTCAAGAGCACGGCGCACTTTCATCGCATGATAATTCCATTACGATCCACTTTCGCCTACACGCTGTTCAGATTTTCACGGTGCGTAACTCCCCGAATGAGACCGAAAGAAACAAGGTTTCTGCAACCACGGCGTCCGTTGGAGTGTGTCGGGCACACTAACACACTTCTACTTTTCACGGTTACAGCTCCGGTGCAGAGAAGCAGCCGGTGAAAGGAGGAATTTCCGCCAGCATCCAGAGCGCGCGACGTCACACCTCGGGACTCTGTGGCATTTTTATTCGAGGATCTCTGCGAGCAATGCGAACATATTCCTGAAATTCCGTCTCTGCTTCAGTGAAAGGTGTCGAAAGAAAGAGGAAAGAGAACACTTCTTTTGGGGGTGCAACAGAAATTCACTTCGCGTTGCCATTTCGGACTCTATGGAACTAAAAAGATTAAAATCTGGTTCTCTCTCATGAGACTGAATGTTGAGATCTGCTATAAAATCCAACAACTCACAGGGTGAAATACGATTTAAGATTTCGTTAGCACTTTTAAAAGATTTCGATGCAAGATAAATTTATTTGGAAAAGAATATCAAAGCGTGAGTTGCAGTAAATGCTTCCTTCCTGGTCGATCGTGTGATAGCAATTTTCCTGATGTGATGGTCCCTGATTTCGTATGTTATAGGGACATTCTATACAAGAATAGGCTTCTATACAAGAATATCACTTCATATCCTTATGTTTGAAATCTGATAAGAAACTCCTTGCAAGACATTTCTTAAACATTTTGAACAATGAATTAAATATCAGCAACTAATTATAGCAAGCCGACAGATTACAACCATCTGGACGAGTCATCTCAAAATTTTCATGTCTCAAAAAAGAGTAGCTCCACAGAATTCCGTGACATTGGCTCACAATGGCTGCGACGCAGGAATCTTTGGCGTGAATTCGGTCCTTTGAATGAATCTGGGGAGCGATACTCGGCGAGTATTGGGGCTGTTATTCCCCAGCACTGGATGAATAGTGTCCGAAAAATCATTCGTTTGCTTTAGATATGCATTCCTTATGCGAATGAAAAAAAGGGGTGCAGAACTACGGCGAGTGTTACAAAATCACAGACCAAGTTCGATACATTTAAGGCGCTGCATTTTTGAATTATCCAATTTACATATTCCTGAAAGTACGCTGGCGATTAAACCGCTGGCCAGATTTGGCTGAAAATTTGATAAGTAAGTGTCTAGGATGTAGTTGCGGAATCTGTGCACTGAATTTTATCCGTGCACTCAGACGATCAATGGCATTTTCACATCGACACACAAGGCAAGACTTCTTGCCTGATGGAAGAAACGATCGCCCGTCGTCAATTTCTCTCTCTAATCGTCTCTTTCGTTTTCTCTAACCGTCTCTTTTCTCTTTCGTTTATTTTATCGTACGCGGTTAGAAACTGTTGAGAGTGATTGATATAGAAATTTTATCGAAACTGCGACGGGCTGAAATTGCGGGGAACTCATCCGTGTCCCCCGCATTGCGATTTGTGCGCTGCAAACACATCGCGTATTGAACTTCGAAGGCAGAAACAAACGATTTCTCACAACGGGAGGATGAGATTATTCTTTAGCATTCAGTGTTCTTCTCTTAAACACAAGTGTGTTTCTCAAAACCTACAAGTAATTTGTTTCCTTTCGTAACCAGAGCATTATGGGATTGAAAGAATCATTATATCTAATGCCAAAATTTGCTTCAACACTTTTGTAGTCTTACAAAGATTTGAAGATTACTTCTCCAGCAACTGCAAGATTTTTTTAAAGATGCTTTTGATTAATAGCGTATTACACTAACTAGGTTGCAAAGAAAAATATATCTTGTCGTCATGCTATTTTTATGAAAATGTATGTCAGTATTATACAAAACAAGTAAAACCTTTGTTTGAAATTCTAAATTATTATTATTTATTTATTTATTTTTGTAAAACAGGATGCATAAAAAGAAAGCCAAACGTCCTTCCGATTGCGGGGTGTAGAAATTTGGAGGCATGATGCCAGTTCAGGTATCGGAATCATCATCTGACCGAGGCTCAAGATCACGAAATCCGTCTTAAAAAAGCCCTAGTGTAGTTTTAAAAACGGGACGTTATTATAAACTAATTTAACGTAACCACAATGCGAATTGAATTCCAAAATGTATATCTTGTGATTACTAATCGTTTTAATGGTCAAGTTAAATATCGATATGAAATTCCCAAGAATAAAGCAACAAATCTATGCGTCAACAATTTTTTTTTTTTATTTTACATGATGGAATCATTTTTATTTCAAAGAGTATTGGAAAAACAATTTAGTTGAAACAAAACTGTTGCTTAAGAACTTTCACTGATACTGAAATGCAAATCCGCCTTAATAACATATTTATAATTCGTATTGAGGGAGGGATGAGATTTAAATCACTTCCTCTGGTAGCGGGAAAATGCTGTTGGTCGCTAATCTAATTAATAAGAAAATTGGATTAATTTACTTGCTCGCGGGCAGTACACGTAACGAACAGGAAGGCTGAATTTCTTCCTCCGCGCTTCTTTTTTTGAGTCGACCGACCAGACAAGAATTCAGATTTGCGAGACCACGAAGAAGCCTTTTCACACAGCTACATTTCCCGCTCTTTACAACTTTTTCGAAATAGAATTACACGCTTTAAAATGGGGAGAAAATTTATTTTTGAGGAAACGCTGCCATTGGAAGAATTTTAAAACATTTCCGAAAAAGTTGAAGTAAAAGGAAATTGGAGGAAGTCTTAGAAACTGAATTGCTTTACGGCTAATTTTCCTTTGTATTTATGAAAGAAAATGTTTTTATTCTCGGTGAGTGCTAAAACAGCATAAAGTGCTGGAATATTTGAAAATTAACTGCTGTTATTTCCTAACTTATGTATGTTGGTCACATCCCATTGCGTTTCTTCTTTTCCTCCTCATAACGCATGCAACGATTTCAAAATTAAAGAATTGATGTGTTTCCGCTGCTGCCCACAGGCACGATGATAAGATACCTTTTTAGAAAGGAGCGCTTGAAACCCTACTGGTTGCAAGCCTGGTAGTCCGGCTGATTTCAATGAAATCTGTTTATCTTACCTCCCTTAAGATCTGGTTTTTATTAAAAGTAATGGGAAAATAAAATCATTTCCTTAAAAACAACATCAAAAAACAGAAGCATTTCCTTAATGTGGAGACTAGCAGTGTGGGACATTCATAGCCTTCATTACCCTGTCACAAAGGAAGGAGCCATTTTTTTTTTAAATTTCGGAATGACATTCAAAAAGAAATTGTTTTCAATCTAGGCCATTGCTTACTGCATTGAGTCAGTGTGGCATAAGGGAGAGTGTGACAAAAGTATCCAAATCTTTTATTCTTAGTTAGAACGCAAATAATCAAAATAATTGAAAGGTTAACTTCCACAGACTACGAAAGATACTGGTGTCAATGATGTGTGTGTGTGTGTGTGTGTGTGTGTGTGTGTGTGTGTGTGTGTGT